>VDFB02281492.1:753212099-753673100 GCA_007258455.2 Sequoia sempervirens
CATGGAATTCCCTCCACCATCATCACTGACAATGGCAAGTCATTTAAAAACCAATACATCAAATCTCTTTGTGAGACATATCATATCCAACATCATTGGTCCACCCCCTATTACCCTCAAGGTAATGGTCAAGTCAAATCCACCAATGAAACACTTATGAAAATCCTTAAAAAGGTGGTCAAAAATACTAGTTGAGATTGACACCTCCATCTCCATCCTGCCCTTTGGGCCTATCGCACATCTATCCACACACCCATTGGAGCTACCCCATACTCCCTAATTTATGGTGCCGATGCTATCTTTCCAATTGAGGTTCATATCCCATCACTTTGAATCTCTCTAAAGAATCTTATAACTGATGAAGATTCTTGAGTCACACGCTTATGTCAACTGGAACTTCTAGATGAAAAGTGCATCACAACCTACAATCATCTACAAGCATATTAGCATCATCTTAGGAGGAGCTACAATAAGAAGGTTCATCCATGCTAATTCAATGTCGGTGATCTGTTCCTTAAGGAGAATCAACACACCCAGCAAGATCGAGACAAGAAAGGAATGTTTGAAGCAAATTTGTTGGGTCCCTATGTTGTCATAGCCAAGTATGGTTTTGGGGTATATCAACTTGCTATACCTAAGGGGGAACCCTTAGAGGATCCTATCAACATCATGCATCTAAAGAGGTTTTACACCTAAGTCAACTGGGTTATCCTATCCTGAAAAATACCAAAAAAAGTAAAAATCCTCAAAAATACAAAAAAAAAAATCTAAAAATAGTAAAGAGAAATAATCCATCCTATGGTGAAAACCATCCTTGGTGGTGCCTTGGATAAGTTTTTTTGGTGAAAACCTAGAAACAAGCACCATTTGTAGAGGGCCTAACCATTATATACCTTGTGTCATAGTTACTTTATGCTTCCATCCATCCTATCCCTACATCCTATCCTCATATCCTATCAATTGAGTCCTCCCATTAGCATCCGCTTATTCGTTTCTTGGTATGTTTTGGTTGAGCATTGGACGATTCAAATTGGCTACCCACAATCCTAAGATTTTATCCTCAATCTAGGATTTTTTTCATCTATGTCAGTGTCATTTTTTGGTCTTATGTCTTCATCTAGTGTATTTCATCATGTCGGTCATCATTAGGTCTCATCTCATCTCTTGTCCTTTTGTCGAACTACATTACCTCTACGCTTTCATGTAGGCAGGGCTAATCATTTGATCAGCCCCTGGGGTATTTGTTTGTCTTGTTATTATTGTCCATCGAGGTATCTATTGTCCTCTTTTCACTTTTATCCATGGTTAATCGTCGGTCTTTTATCGAACTATGAGGTCTCTGTGCTTTCACGTAGGCAAGGCTAATCTTTGATCAGCCCCTAAGCCCCTAGATCTTTAGGGTGTGTCTTGTCATTGTGTTGTTTCATCAAGTGTGTCCTTACCTAGCTAGTTCCTAACAAGAAAAATTTGTTAGTATCTTGAGGTCCAATCACTTTCAAGTATCTTGAGTCATGTCGATCATCTAATCTATCCTCCATATTTGGTCTTAATAGGATGTATCCTTCCTAATTAGACCACATCAATCCCGTCCACCCTCTTGATCCTATGGAAAAGGACATTTGAAATTTATTATGATCTTTTGATGCTTTTGGATTTTTTTTTATCATTTGAGCTTCCTATTATACCTTGTTAGGGTCGCCACAATCCATCATATCATGGTGCACTTTAACTGGTAAAAATAGGGGCATATCTTGATATTTTTTTGGTTATGTCTTCTTGGTTGTCCTGCGTAGTACCCACCGAGATCCCTGTGGTCTTGTGTTACACTAGGGTATCCTTTTTGCTTGTTTTTATACCAATACCTGGCTCGACCGAAGCTCTTTTGGCTTTGGAGTGTTGGGATATCTCTCTTGTTTTGTTGTGTTTTTATTATGCATTTGACACTCATCTACCTTGGTTCCTCATACCTTGGTGTATCATGTCTTATGCTATAGAAAAAATCAGTGCTCCTAAAATGGAAAAATGGCATTAGGATTTCATTTCATGTATCATCCCATTGCATTTCATTTATCCCCTTCCTTTTCTTCCCTAGCCTATGGTTAGTGATTTTGGTTGTGCAAATTTTCTTCGTCCACCTTTTCCTCCTATCAGGATTCCTATGGTTTTTGATAGGTGTAGTATCACACCCATCATCATTCATCTCGCTATGTGATTCATTGTCACACTCATCATTGTTCACTTAGGTTCAACATCTCATTGCATTAACATTATCATATTCATTTTAAGTTGTTTAGATTAATCTAGATTTCTTATTCTAAGCATCTTAAGTTCATTTCATATCATTTTATTTCATTGTATTATCATTATCATATTCATTTTAAGTTGTTTAGATTAATTTAGATTGGTTATTCTAAGCATCTTAAATTCATTCCATTCCATTATCATTTTATTGCATTATAATTTTGGATTGTTTAGAGTTATTATTCTAAAAATATTAGTTCATTTCACCACATACATTATATTCATCACATCCATCTATAACATTATCACAAATGCATACATTACGTATTTTCCTCCATTGCATCACATTGAATTTTCATATCCCATCATACATGCATAATTAATTATTATACCGCAACCATCCATACATCACTCTTCATTCATATCATAGTCCATCATCATATCATATCTCATATGCATACATAATAAATCAAATTAGCATCGCCACCTACATTACACCATTAGTACCACAACCATAACACATATCATTAAATCATAAATCATCCATCACATCTTGCATCCAAAAGTGTTAAACATAATGCATATAACATAAACATAAGTATAAATCATAATCATCATCATAACCATATGCATATCTCATAATCATGTTACACATGTGCATAATAAACATCCATAACATAATAACCACATGGTGTCAAAAATTTCCATCGTATATCATATATATCAAAAATATATAGTGTCCATCATATGTCCATCATAATCCATAATAAAAACCATAAGAGTCCATAATGAGTCCATAAAAATATAACATAACAAGTCCATCATAATTTCCATCAAAACCCATCAAATAAGATACAAGTGTAAAGCTCTAATCTGGTATATAGACTACATCTCTTGAATGAATAAAGAATGAACGAATGAACGAATCAATCAATCAATCAATCTATGAATCTGTGAAAAGAATTTATAGCCTCTATCTTTGTATACGGCCCATCCACTCTACACCTATCAAAATCTGAATCATGTCTCTCCATCTCTCCTATCTAGCCTATGTTGGCTCCATCTGATCTCTAGGGGGAGGTTGGCACTGAGCCTCTACCTTTGGGGAGTGTCTCATGGAAGCTACTATATCCTCATGTATATGTTACCCTTGAGTGTGATGGCACTAGCATCTATGGCACTATCACTAATGGATGAACCTCTGGAGAATCCACATCCATGGCCTTATCCTCCCCTCCTACCTCTCACATCTTAGCATCACTGTCTCCTCCCCTCTACAGCTCTGACACCCACCTCCTTATATCATCTCTCTCTGTATGAGCCTCTTGTACCCTCAGCGATGCCTCATCTATCAGGGCCCTATAATCCCTATCTCCCTCCCTCTGCAGAGCCTGTAATCTATCCACCTCTATCTTCAATTTTTCCCTATATGCCTTAGAATCTCTAAGTTGATGCTTGGCTATGCTCAATTAGGCCAGAGCTCTTGTGAGTAGCACTGTGGGATCCTCGAGTGGCGGTGGTATGTATGGAATTATCATCTAGGGATGAACCTATGGGGCATCTACCTCCATGGCTTGCTCCTCTCCTCACACCTCCTCCATCTCGGCATCCCCATCTCCCCCCTCCTCCTGTATGGTTGGGCCAGCTCTTGCTCGTCATCTGATCCAAATCCCAGTGCACCTACAATCAGCTACACTATCATGATCTACCCTGGTCTCCTCTTTTCCCACCATGTAGAGTACCATACTATGGTACCTACATCTGCTAGTCCTTCCCTCCATGGGTACTGTGTCATCTGGACAGCCTCCCATATTTGACAAGAAAACTTTGCAGTGATATGCTCCCCCCACAATGCTGCTAGATCTCAGGTGATTTGTCTGAATCTCTGTGGCCCTACAAGAATGTCCTATTGTATCCCAAACTACCTAGTGACCCTGTCAAGTCTATGGAGCTCAACAATGAAGGGGTCTTAATTAATCAAATAGAAAAAAGAGAAGAAGTAACCCCTCCATCTCCTCTCATCATCTCTCCATTCAGAAAACTGCCACCTCAAGTAGGCTCTCCATGTGATATCCTATACCCTCAACCCATCTAGTCTCCTCTGCCATGCCTCCAAATCACTCACATCCTGATTATGGAGTCTCCAATAGTACTCCATCCCCCACCACTATGCCACTAGCAGTGTATCATCTTGCATCCTGATGATCAAAACATCTAGTCTTGCGATACTAATATTCTCACAGGCCCATACCTAGAGCAAAGTCACATGTGTCACACTAAGGACTCATCTAAAAAAAAACAACATGCATATCTCGATATAACTAGGCTAGTACACATGCTCCCCATGCAAACTCTCCTTCTCATCACTCCACAATGTGTCTAACAACCTCAATCACCTTGAGGCTGTAGAAGCATCCACTCCTATCTGGCAATAAAATCCCACTGATCAAGCCACATAGATATAATGGTAGAGCTAGAACCTCTATTCCCAAGCACGCATTGAGATCTAACCCCTTCCCTTAGATGGAGAGTTCAACCAATCCAAATATAGCCTGTAGACTCCTATCCATTGATCGGCTGCGGGTCCAACTGATCAAGTTCCCTTAGATGGGAAACTATATAATCCTCCATATGTCTAGCATCATCATCATCTCCCCTATCAGGAGATGAAAGGTCAAAGTCTTTGAACTCTATCTCTCCATCAGTGTTGTCAGTAGTCCCTAGTGCAATCAAATGTTGGGATACCCCAATGCGTGTAGCAGTCCCTCTTGTGCTAGTGATCCATGATCATGGGAATTCATCACCCTTATTTTCAACTCCAACACTACTTAATGTCTCTCACAAGTCCTCAGTGTCTCAAAGTTTTACATTCATATAGAACATTCTGTCAGTTTTCCAAAATTTCATTCCTTTTCTATTATTTTTCATCCCTGCCCTAATTTGGTGAATTTTCCTCTATGTAAGGCTAGTTTGGCCATTTCCCTTCCCAGCATGTTTTCCTGTCCAACTAGCATGCTCACCCATTTTTCATCCTTTGGTGGGTTCACCTATTTTCCAAGCAAATTTTCCCCTTTCTTGTCCAGGTGCGACTCCACCCCGCTTTTCTTCAAAGGAGAATTTGCATTCACCCTTTTCCCTAAGGGGAAATTTTTTAATCACCCCTATGTCATTTCCTCCCTAAGTGGAAAATTTACATTCACCCTTTTCCCTAAAATTTGGATTCACATCTGCCTATTTACCCTTTGGGAAAACTCTTGTTCACCTTTTCCTAGTTTTGGTGAATTCGCATTCGCCTATCTTGATGCACTTATGCCCCTATGTTGTGCAATCCCACCCCTTTCGAGGAGAGGTGATTTTTCAATCACCCCTATTGGAATATGTCTTCTAGTGTTGTCAATTATGGAAACCTACTTCATTTATTTGGTCTTCACTTCTATATCTAACCATACTCGAAGATAGAGTAAAGAACAGGGTATTTGGCTAAAGTTGAATTTGTCAAGTGGTTTGCATTACCATTTTATTAGTTTTGGTTGTGGATCTCAAGGAAGGTATTTGGGTATATGAAATATCTTACTCTCGAGTATTATGTTGTCGCATCAATCGGTGTATGAGTTAGGAGATCTGGTCATTCAATTTTTAGTTCAATAATGTTTGAAGGCTGACTAAGTGAATGTGGGGTGTTTTAGATGTTTAAGGTGAATTTTTTTAAGGTATTTCTATGTTGGAGATTTTTTTTTAGGTCCTCACTATGTTGTGGCTAACTCTTGTAGATGGAGCCGACAATTGCAAAATATTTTCTATTTTATTGAAGCCAACATATAGCGATTGAATCCTTGGTGGTGGATATATATATGAGATTGGTTAATTCATTTTGTAGTGTGTGTGAGAGTGTTCAATATGTGTTGATGTGTGTACTAATATCAGAAGATCATTTGAACAATTTTCACTTGTGCAGAAGAGGATTTTGTGAAGTGAATTAAGGCAAAGCAGAGCAAAGTGCAGAATTAGACAGAAGGTCCAAAATTTGATCTATGAGCCTAACCGGAACTGTAATCAGGCATTTGTAGATGCTATCTACTTAGTTCAACCTTTTATTGTAATCCAAATATTTTGCAAGGCAGCGAGCCTTCTTGATTTTGAGCAATGAGCTCTAGTCTATGTGCCTGAATGCAAGTCCATTCCATTTTGTAAAACACTTATATTTGAGTACTCAAATTGTGGATTGACCTCCACTGTGGTTTTTCCCCTAATAGGGTTTCCACATAAAAAATCCTTGTGTTATGGTGTTGTGGATTATTGTTTTATGTTCATGCATCTTTCTTTTGATTGAATGTTTTAGGCACTTGAGAGAACAAATTAATAAAGTTAAAAATTGCACAACATTGATTCAGCCCCCCCTCTCAGTGTTGCTTGATTCCAACAGCCTCTCCCCTAGTGTTCCCACCCCTGCAAAGCATATTTTCACCACTTTCTTCACCTATTCCCCTAGATGAGTGAATGTTCCTTTTGGAAGGGTGAATCTACGTACCTAGTCTACCCGACCCAACATTGAAAAATGTGCTTAAATTCAAATCCAAATCACAAAGTGGGATTCAGGAGCTGTCAGGTGTGGGACTGCTCACTCATAGTAATACTACCACACCTCCTCACCTTGGTGGATCAAAGCATCATCCATGACCACCTCATCATCGCTCGACCCATTAGCCATCCTCATCACTCATTTTCTCTCTCTCGATCTAGTTAGCTACCAAGTGTACAAATGAAAATTAGATGAATAGTAATTTTTCAAATTTACTCACTTTTTGCACCTAATTAGCCTTTTAATTTTTGGGTAATTTTTACCCTTTAATTAACCTTTTATTAATTCATTCACCCCTTTTCTTTCGAGGGCCGCCATTTGCACCCTGTTTACCCATTTTCCTCCATTCAAAAGCCATTCTTCATGGTTTTTTGCACTCTATCACATGGTACCCTCCATTTCTCCATATCGAGAAGTCACTTGAGGTCCCTTTTCTTCCTCATCTGCCTTCTCAAGGAGGCATACCCTACCATATTTTTTCATTCTTTCTTCCTATTCACTTCCCTGCAACACTAGGGAATCATCTAACATTCTTTTCTTCTATCGAGTCATCTGTATTTTATCTTTCTTTGAAACATTGTTATTCTAATAGTATTTTGAAGAGGCAAAAAATGTAGACACTTGAATTTGACCACTCCCATATGGTCAAATTCACTCTTGCATTCCTCTATTTCACCTCCCTCAACCACATTAATTAAATAATTTATAATTTGATTAATATTGTGTTGTAGTCTAATGTCCCTAAGGTATTTAATAAATTAATTAAATACCTTATCCCCTTTTCATCTCCAAATTAAATAAATATCCCAATTTATTTAATTTAGTCACTTTTTCCCACATGAATGAAATAAATTATTGATTCATCTTTTTCTCTCTCCTCATGTCACATCCTCCATAATCCTCTTTAACAAATTAATTTAACTAATCTATGATTATGATGTGCACACGCCTAATCATCATTAGGGTCACATCCTCCATAATCCCCCACTTGCTTCTATTATGTCATTAATTTTTCTAATCATGCATTTGCACAACTTTAATCACCTAATTATCCCAACCTAATCTCCATGCCATTTATGGCATATGTCCTAAGTCAACCCTATTAAATGCTTTCTCCTTTTGGAGAAGGAACCCCCTTCCCCGTGTGAATTTTTAATTCACATTTAATCTCCCAATGCACTTTAAGGAATATCAAATTCCTTCTCCCATCCCCATGAGAATTTTTGAGGAATTTTTAATTCCTCACATGTCCTCTCAAGCATGTATGGACAAGGACCTCCTTTATGAGGAAATCTTGTCCCTTCCTAAGGTATAATATAGTACCTCCATGTCACCTCCACATCATCCCCTTCTTTCCATCTCATCCACCACATGTCAAGATGTGAGGGCTTGTGAGTGCTCAACTCAACCTAGCCTTTGATATCATCCACCTTGGCTCAATCTGGGCTCTCCATTGCTTTAGAGGCACTTCCTCTAAAAATTGTAGAATTGATCCCATTTGCAAAATCCAATTTTGCAATCAACTATCCATTATAGCAATAAAGCATACACTTAGCACTCAATTCATCACTTGCATACATCACAATACCCATTTGCATCATTAGAATCCTTAACATCTTAGCATCATTTCAAGCACCATTTTAAGAAATTTTTCCATCAAGGAGCACACATATCAAACAATCAAAAAGCCAAAAAATACCATCATCTAAACAAGGTAAAAGGTTCTAATTTCTTGTGTTTTTGTTTAGATTTAACTAGGAATAATATTGAGTGTTTGTCTTGTGTCTATAATCTTTGCATGGTCTCAAGTTCTTGCATTTTAGTAGATTAAATTCACTTGCAAACACTATAAATTAGAGGCCTCTCACCCCATTTAGGCATCTAATCTCATCATAGTTTTATGTAGCTAAATTTTGTATTAAGTCTCTTCTCATCATATGGTTATGTTGTTACATTTTCTATATAATATATCTTTAACATATCCTTATGATATCCATTTGATATCTTATCGTCTTAGTCATACTAT
Organism: Sequoia sempervirens; assembly: GCA_007258455.2. Taxonomy (NCBI): domain Eukaryota; kingdom Viridiplantae; phylum Streptophyta; class Pinopsida; order Cupressales; family Cupressaceae; genus Sequoia; species Sequoia sempervirens. The sequence continues at coordinate 753,220,946 of VDFB02281492.1, forward strand.
CATGATGCTAGTTTTATAAGAAACCACATTGCATCCATACACCAAAAGTGAAAATTAGGAGATTCTTGGGTGCAAATCTTCTTCTAGCTCAATCTGAGGAAAAAGGAGTGAACAAGGTAAAAGATTCCATATTGCTTTGAATCTTTATGTTATTTCTCTTGATCAATTTTCTTGTCTTCAGTAGTAACCAAGAAGATTCCTTATCAAATATGAGTGTGTCAAATGAACACCCTACTAACCAAGATAAGGTTGTACTTACCAACACACCTCAAAATAATAGTGGACAACCAAACAAAGAAATCAAGCAGCCACCTTTCTATGTGTCATAGATCATAGGGGATAGCCTTGTTCATAACTACATGATTGATTCAAGGGCTAGTATTTCTTTCATGCATAAGAAAAATGCAGATAAGTTGGGTTTGGGATATCAATCTCTTGCAAAAGAGGTAGTTCAACTTGAAGGGATAACCATCAATACTATAGGAGTTATTAAGAATTTGAATCTTACCTTGCATGCATGTCCCAAATTTTCCATTCCACATGATGTTTATGTGATTGACTTACCACCTTACTTTTCTCTTTGTATTTCAAGGGATTTCACTACTAAAATAGGTGGCTATCTATCTTCAGATTGGTCACATATGTTGTTTAGGACAAGATATGGAACCATTTAAGTGACCATTAAATCTAAGTTCATAGAAAAATATCACATAGAACCATATGTACCTTGTGTTTCCAATGCTAACTATACTATTTTTTACCATGATGAGTATATTGTTGTCCAAGAACCAAGCACCCAAACTGAGATTATTTCAAACATTCTATTAGATGATTGGGCAACTGAAAACATTGAATTTGACTCAAAAAATAATATTGAAGAGGTAGGCCTAGGTGTTTACATGATTCATGAACAAGATTTCATCATTCCTAAACTTCAAAAGAAGGGTGAGCAACATCATGAACAACATCAAGATGAGGTTTCAAAAAAAAAATATAATAGTTCAAGAAGTAACCATGGAGCTAGTGGGGGTGCTATGCTTGTATCCCCACAAGGTGAACAATATTACTCAACTTTTCATTTTTCTTTTACCTATACTAACAATACAACTGATTATTAAGGTCTTATATAGGGTTTGGAATGGGCAAGGAAACAAAAAATAAGCTTCCTACAAGTGTTTGGTGATAATGAGTTGATTGTGAACTAGGTAAGAGGCAAGTGCATGTGTGACAAAAAATGACTTGCTTAAGTCCTATAAGAATAGGGTATGTGATATCATAGAAGAGTTTGATTCTTTCAATTTGTTGTCCATACCTAGAAATTAGAACAAACATGTTGATAGGTTGGCTGTCATAGGTTCCCAATTCAATATTCCAAATGATATTAAAAAGGATAAGGTATAGAATTATGATAAGGTGGTAGTAAGGCCATCTATTGTTGACAATAATATCCATTGGAATGTATTTGAAAGTGATGAATAGGTGCTCAATTTTTTTCTTGAAGAAGCTAAGTTCTTAGCTAGAAATCAAGAAAAAATATAATAGCAGTATGGTGACCAAATTATACAACTAAAAACAAATAAGTTACCAAAGGTTTTGGTCACCTTAGAGTCTATTTTCAATTCAGATGATCTACTTAAAAAGGGAAAAAATAGCATTCATGTCAAGCAAGAGAACTACGAAGAGGAGGAAATTTTCAAAGGTAAGATTCTTAAGATTGGAAAGCTTTGTTCTCAAGAGGACAAAGAAGCTTTTGTTTCACTTTGTCAAGAGTTTCGTGATATTTTTTCTTTGGAATATTCTTATTTGAAAGGTTTTGACTCCAATATTTCCTAGCATTTGAGCTTAAGCCAAATGCAAAAATAGTAAGGAAAAAACAAAGGCCTTTGAATCCCAAGCTCTATCCACTTATGAAAAGGGAATTGAATAAGTTGATTGAGGGTAATATCATTTTTCCAATCAAACACACCTCATGGGTTTTCGACCTTGTTTCTATTAGGAAGAAGAGTGGGGAGCTAAGACTTTGTGTTGACTTTAGGGACTTGAATAGATCCTCACTCAAAGACCTTTACTCATTGCACTCTATGGAACAAATTCTACAAGTTGTTGTAGGTTCAGAGAGGTTTTCTCTACTTGATGGTTATTCTAGGTATAATCAAGTGCTAGTGAAAGAAGAATATTAGTGTAAGACAACATTCACCATGAAGTGAGGAAAAATGGTATACAAGAGAATGCCCATTGGTTTGTCCAATGTTGGTGAAACTTTTCAATGGGAAATGGACGTCTTTCCAAGGGTTAATTTACAAATTAGTGTTGATTTATTTTTATGACATTACTATTTTTTTTTAAATGTTGATGAACATATTTCTCATTTAAGGCAAGTGTTTGACAAGTGTAGGGAGTATGGCATGTACCTCAACCTGTGCATATTTTCTATCCATGGAGGTAAAATCCTTGGACATGTGGTCTCAAAACATGGAGTTACCATTGATCTGGAAAGAGTAAGTGCCATTCTTGTTTTACCTTTACCTAGTCATAAGAAGGGGCTGCAAAGTTTCCTTGGTAGGATCAATTTCATAAGGAGGTTTATACTTGATGTAGAAAATATTTTGAAGCCTCTAATTGCCATGTTGAAGAAGAATGTGAGTTTCAGCTAGTCATGAGAAGGAAAAAATAATTTTGAGGCAATTAAATAAGTCATTGCAGCAACATCTACATTGGTAAATCCTAACTCTTACAGATATTTCATTCTATATGATTTTGGTAGTATACATACAATTTTTGCCATGTTGATACAACAAAATGAGGATGGTTTGGAGTATCCAATAGAATTTTTTAGTCAAGGCCTAGAAGGCTATGAACAAAGGCACTCTTTCATAGAGAAACATGTACTTGGTGTGATTAGAAGCCTAAAAAAAAAAATTCCATTTGGTTTCCAATAACAAGATTTAGTTGATGGTTTCTCACTCAAGTGTTAAGGATTTTTTGTTGAGTAAATATTTAGGTGACAAGAGGATTGGGTGGATCACCAAAGTGATGGAATATGATGTGGAAATCAAAGTTACAAAGTTGGTAAGAGATAAGGGACTATGTGAATAGCTAGTTGTTGAGATAGAAATGATGACAAAACTCAAGAGTAAGTTGTCCTCATGATAGGTAATGAGCCACAAATGGTTGCACCATCATTAGGTACTAGTTGGACACATGAAATGGTCCATTATTTTCAAACTAGTGAGTGTCCCAAAGAGCTAAACAGTACAAAACAGATGTATTTTAGACTTCATGCAATTACTTACATCCTTTTGAATGGTGCCTTGTTTAGAAAAGATCATAATGGTTTCTTATTCGAATGTGCAGAATCTAATCAAATTGACAAAAGCTTGTGTGAGTTTCATGATGGACCAATTGGTGGTCATTTTGTAGAAAAAACAATAGTCTTTAAAGTCATGAGGGCTTGTTATTATTGGAATTATCTCTTCATGGATGCACAAGTATGGGTTATAAAGTGTAGTAAATGTGCTATTTTTGTAGGAAAATAAAAGTTAGCATCTTTTCCTTTTCATTCAATATCAGTAGATCAGCCTTTCATGAAGTGGAGTCTTGACTTCATTGGATTCATTAATCCACCATCCAGGTCTAGACACAAATGGGTGTTGACAACTATAGACTATGCCACCAAATAGAAAAAAGCTACAACACTAAAGGAAGCAAATGAAAGCGTTTTACTAAATTTTTATGAGGACTTGGTCACAAGATTTGGTATTCCTAATTCAATCATCTCAGATAATACTTTGGATTTTGTGGGGATAAGAGTCACTGTTTGGTATGTTAAGTATGAAATTCGCTTAAGTTCTTCATCTAACTACTATCAACAAGGAAATGGACAAGTTGAGTCCACTAACAAGAATTTAATCAGGATAATTAAAAGGACCATTGAAGACAATCAAAGGAATTGGAATAGAAAATTAAAATCAACCCTATGGGATGATATGATTAATCCTAGAAGGTCCATGTGAAAATCTCCTTTTAATCTTGTGTATGGAAGGGAAGCAAATTTTCCTATTTCAATTGAGTTACTAGCTTTGATCCTTGTAAAAGAGCTGGAAATTTTGGAAGAAACTAGAAGACAAGCAATGCAACAACTATAAAGGAATCAAACACAATTGAATAAGACCTTTGATAAAGGATCAACACCTAGACACTTCAAGGAAGGTGATATTTTCCTCAAGTGGGATGAGTTAAAGGTAGACCTAGGAATCATACTAAGTTTGATGCCATGTGGAGTGGCCCATTCATAATCACAAGCTGCAAACAACACAATTCCTTCTAGTTTTCCAATATGGAAGGTGAAGTTTTACCTATCCCATTCAATGGGATCCACCTCAAACTTTTTTTTTGAGAAGAAAAGTTTTGATTGTATGTATTAGTTTAGTGTTTTGATTCAATAAGTGTTGTGGCAAATTGGTTTTAGTTATATTTTTATCCTCCAAGTGTTGTTGCATAGTTGGTCAGTTAGGTTCAGTCATGTTTTGAGTCTTCCTAGGTGGTTTGGTTAAGTTGAAGGTGTCAAGCACTATTTTGGAGTGGTGTAGTAGTATAAAAAGTCTATTTTCAATATTTTTTCAAGTTCTTTCATGACTCTTATGCCCAATGGATTGTATAAGATAGTTGGTCACTATGTTTAGCTAGAATTTTTTTTTGAGAGGTCACTAAGAATGTTACAAATATTTTTGGTTAAGGCTATCATTATAAGTTTTATCATAAAATTGCCATCTAAATTTCAAATTATTCATGAGTTTTAAAAAAAATTAGAAAGGGAAAAGAAGTAAGATATCACATGAGGGCTTAGTAATGGAAATTTTTAAGAAAATGGAAAATAAACTAGAAGACCAACTTTTTTTACGCATCAAGAGGATAATAGTTTCCATATCTTCTTTGTACATGTAGCAAGAAGTTATGTTATGGTTTTGTGGTATTGAAGGAGTTGTGTGATACTATTGAAGGAGTCCTGGAAGATAAGGATCCAAAGATAAAGATACCACCATGTTGTAGGTTTTTCTCATGCCTCTACATTTTTTCTAGGTTTCCCTTGAAATATACCTCATGCTTTGTCAACATTAAAAATATGTGCTCTATTCTTGGTCTTTATAGTTGTAAGAGTCATGAATAAACATTTGGTGGATTGCATGTTTGTATTGTTGTAAATGCAAATTTTCTAGGTCCAAACTTAGAGTTTTTCCCTAAATTTTTCTTCTTTAGTGGTTCATGCTAAGACACATTTTATAAGCTCAAAATATGATTCATAGGAGCCTTGTTGTTAGGTCTATACATTGCCTTTGTGGTAATGATGGCAACTAGAGTAGGGTTTGAGATTGTACAGAGGGTTTCAACACTTGCCAAAGTTTCTAGAGAAAAATGATATAACAAGTTGAAGGTTGTGGTTAGCAGTACATACAAGCATATTATGTTTTCCACTCAAATTTATGAAGGAAGTAACTCAAAATTTTAGTCCTACATCCCATATTATAGAAAAGGAATAGGGAATAATCAATGGCATAGATGTAATCAAGTAGATGAAATAGGATGTGTTGAATGTGATATATAGAGGACTCTTTGTTCTTGCTCTTCAAATTCATGTTTGTGCTCTATATCTTTTCCAATGTTCTAAGTATCATTATTTTCTTAAAGGAAAGGGTAGGGACACATTTTTCTTAACTAGAAGATATGGAATTTTAGTGATTATATTAATATAAAGTACCATCTTAAGCCTCAAAATTCACAAAAAATAGATATTTTTATCAATTTTCATTCATAGTTGTGCTTATAGTCATTAATGAGACAATGCGAATGAATCATATGAGACAATGATTTAAAAAATTGGTAGTTTGATAAAATAGAGAGGCATGGTGTTGGGTGGCAAGTTGGTAGTAAAATGAAATCAAGTACAGTCATCATCACACAATGTTAAGAGGACAAAGAAGTTTCATGGGGTATTTATCATGCAAGAAGGTGATCACTAATGTGACAATGGAAAAAGATAGTTTCCAATAGTGCAAGGATAGTGAATGAGGGGTAGTCAAATGAATACATGATCACAGTCAAGATAGAAATCATCAAAGGTATACACAGTTGAGACAACCATAACCAAAGTAATAATAATTGAACTTATGATAGTCATAGAACAATAGTCCAATGGACTTTATGGTAGGGTTTAAGAGAAACTAGGGACACTATCTCTATCTACAAGTCTATACATAAGAATTGGATATTGTTGTGTTGTCTCACAACATGCCCCATTTTTCTCCTTGGAAAAATGTGGACCCCCTTTTTTGCTGCCTTTCCTTTCTTTCCTTTTCTTTTGCTTGCTTTGGTGTGTTGCTTTTGGAGGAAATGGTAAAATGGAAATTTTGGTTCAGCTTGCCTAGTCCCTACCGAAGTCTTTGTATTTACTAGATTTGGAATGTTACAAGCTCTTTTCCCTAGTCTTATCAATTTACTGGACCCCTAGGTCCTAGAGTCAATGTGGTTGTGCTAAGTATATTGTATCTTTGATAAGTTTTAGCTTTTATCCCAGTTGGTAAATCAATCCAAGTGAGTCATCACATGGATAAATCATCCCGATGCATGTGTTCTTTTCTTTGTTGGTTAGCTCAGTGGTGGTTTTTTCTTTTCTTTTAATTGGAGACAAAAAATTTGAGGTTCTATTACTAATATGTTTTTAATCAATTTAGTCCCACCTAAACTTGGTCTCGAGTCCTCTCTTTGCACTCGATTATCATGAACCCAATGGGTAAAAGTCTTGGTTCTCAGTAATCTTTCCAAGGTCCGATGCTGAAGGATTCAAAACTTTTGTTTTAATTGATAATTGTTAAGTATCAAAAGTGGCTTTCTTATAAATCCTTTTCCTCATGAGAATTAAAGTGACACATAAGTGTTCCACATAAGCCTTCTATACCATCTTCTTCTCTAATGGTGGGCCCTGCACAAAAACCAATGTGTTCATGATTTGAACCCAAACCCACCATGATTGCAGCTTTATTCAAAGAAATTAATGCATTATAACAAGAAATTAATGAAGGTGGCGAACAATGTGCATGCACTTTGCACCACCTCGAGCATTTAGTTGCTTTCATAACACTCTACCTTATGCCATACTACTTACCTGTAAGGACATTGAAGAATCAAAATCAAGATTGTGGAATGCAACGAAAGATAAACCTCAAGAACCAAAGAACATAGATGCCAAGGGTTTTAAGGTCACATTCTGAAAGAAAATTGTATCACTAGTAAAACTAGGTATGCTTCAAATAACTAAAATTTTGTTAGTCTTTCTAACATGTATGTCTCAGTATAAATGGTGCTTCCCCTGGCTTGGTAATTAAATTTTTTATTATTTTGAAGTAAATTTAACCAAACTATAGATTGAAATTTTTTAGGAATTATTGGAAATGAAGAGTTAAATTTAACCCTAACTCACACACAAGGCACATATCTACTAATAATGTAGGAAATCCAAGAAAATATGAGCACTTCTAGAAGGAAGCAAGACAAGGAGTTTGAATACTTTGCTTCACCAGTCATACCCGTCGATGGGATAATTACTAACACCAATCCAAGATGGTTTTCTCATATCAAATTCATCACATAGGTTCAACAAGTGAATGCTTCTCAGTGCTCAAAGAATGTTATTGCAAGTGGGCTACATTTGGTAGGAGGGTTTCCACCAGCAATGGAAGCCCTTGAATTGGTAATGGAATGTCTAAATTGGTATGAACCAGACAAGAGGGTCATTGAAAAGGAAGGGATAGTCTATGTAGAACTCTCTATAAAAGGAATTATATATACATTTAGGGTCCCCACATCTAACCAAATGTATCTATTGGATATGAGAACCCTGACCAAGACCTACCTAAGTGCAAACGAACATAATAAAATATCTATGAGTGCAAAGTGGTACCAGGAGGATATTACTAAGGAAATGAAACCAATTATGAGGTCTATGTTTAACCAAGATGTTCAAGACATGTCATAACCCTACTAAGTAGGATAGTTGGACTCAAAGACACTAGTAAATTCAAACCCTAGATGTTTGGACTCATAGGAAATTAATTGGAAAAGTTTCATTAGTGACAAGCTACATGAAAAGATAAAGGAATTCCTAGGGTCCCTATGGTTTTCTATGTCTTCTTATGTGGTTTATTCCTATTACCACAGGGAAAATGTTCAAGGATTGAACAAAGTTGGTACCTTCGGTAGAGAACTAGGGAATAATTTGATATATGCTCATTTACCCCAAATTACAATATGTAGGTATTGGGAGGATTACCAGAGGGTGTGTTTTCCATGCAGTTGGTAAGAATCATGGAAGGTGACAAAGCTAAAATTTTATCTTTGGAAGCATAAAGTGTCATTCAGTTGGTTGAGGGTTGTTACATTCAATTTCCCACCTACAACTACATCAGGGTGGAAGGATTCAAAGGATACCCCATCATGTTACCCAGGCATCTGACAGATAAAATACTATTATTGGAATTGGTGACACAGATGAAGCCTTCCCATGCCCTTTTCTCGGTAGCACGTGAGAAATAATCTGTCAAATTACCCATCATAATTAGGAATTACAAATGCAATGTGGCTAAACAGGCTGATATATGCGAAGAAGAATTGAAGATATATAAGTTGGAGTTCTTTAACACTCCAAAGAAAGAATTAGGATCCAGAGGGAAATCTTGCCATGAAAATAGGCAAAAGGTATGCTCATGCTTATAAATTAGAATATTTCTCCCTTTATTGTGATGATGAGCACCAAGTAAGGAATTAATCATATCGAAGGTTGTCATTACAATTAGTAAAGATTTTGTGAATCCATGATATTCTAGAGAAATTGGATATAGATGATGGGGAGGTGTTGAATCCAATTTATAATTCAGATAAGATTTATGATGAGCCTATCCCAAACCAAGACTACGAAAATAAAGAAATAGTAACTATTGAGGAAATTTTTGAGCAAGTGTTGATATACACTCAACATTAGATTGATGATTATTGTAAAGCTTTAAGGAAAGCTGGGATAAAGCCCACATACCTGCTCAATATAAAGAAGAAACAAAGAGTAGAAGATGAAACCAGGTATGCAGAAATTTCTAAAAGGAAGAGAAAAGTTAGTAAAGTAGAGGCAACTAGACATGTTGAGGAGAGAACTCTTGATGCACCAAGCTAAAGAGTTTCATTGGTGCCAACTAGCCAGTGTAAAGAGACTATGGCTAGTAGGGTCAAACTAATAGTAAAGCATAAGGAAACTTCTTCCATGGAAAGTTTGAAAGGTCAACCTATGACTAATGAAGATGAGAGAATGAGGACATACACTCATGCTAAGACAAGGTCTAAATCTCAGAGGGTTGCAGAATTATTCACCTCTCCCCCTTTAGTTAATATGGAAAGAATGAAGCAAACACTAGGAAAGAATCCTATGATTCAAGAGGAAAGTCTTGAGATAAATGAAGAAAAAATTAGAGAATAGTGGGAAAAGTGGACTACCATGATGAAAAAAGTTGAAGAAAAATGATCTAAGGAAAATCCCATGGTGCAACTGGTAGTGGAAGAAGTGCCAAATATAGGGTCAAGTCCTATAGATGTTGAAGAAGAAGAATTCATAAGAGGAACACTCACCCCAGGGGTGGGAAACCCTAAGAGGCTTGATGAAAGAGGAATAGGGGATACTATGGGTCAGAATCCTATTAACAATGTTATTAATGAAGATATAGTTGATGCCCAACTTCCACAAGGAAGTAGAAAAAATTATGTCGAGCAACCACAAGTTTCTAAGAAATCAGGAGAAGATTAGGTTGAGAGTGAAAATATGGAGCCTTCACAAACCTTAGATGGTGAAGTAAGAAATGAAGAGAATCATGGTGCTCCAAGACAATAGGAAAGTGATGCCTCAAAGATTGGTGTTGAACACATAGCTAGACAAGAGAATATAAGTCTCAAGAAGTAAGAGACAATGACAAATCAAGGTAATTCAAAATACATGCCAATGAGTACTGAATATGTTCAAGTTCTGGGAGGTGTGACAGACAATATTGATGGTTTAAGAGGAGAAGTTCCTGGAAAAACAAATAATTAGGAAAAAAGAAATGTTGAAGAGGCAGAACATAACAAAGAAGCACCTAACTAGTTAGTCAGGGAAATGGCTCCACTATTGGAAGTAGAACTGGTGCCTCTGGATCTCAAAAGTTCAATGCAAGAAGTGGAAACCCCTAAACATAAGTGTATAGAAAAGAAAAAAAAATGTTATACAAAGGAATGTAGATGGAGGGAGAACACTCCATATAGCTACTCCGGTGGGAGATAAGAGCAAGCATGAGATGACACCTAGGGATTACAGGGTGATAACTATTAATGTCAGACATTCATCTTGAGGTCTAGAATTGGAAGAAATGAAAATTAATTTAGAGAAAACTATCACCAGGGTACAAAAGGTAAACAAAAGAAAAGAGAGTTAAAAGAGTAGGTTTCCTACCTAAATTTTTTTATCAAGTCATTAGCCCAGTCTGATCAAGCACAGACTAAATTGCCTCAAAATATAGTACTTATCTCTAAGGAGAAGGTGGATTCCATTGCTACACTTTACCATAAGCTAAGTGTATGCAAAGAATGGATCTAGTACCTAGTGAGGCAAGGAGAAGAGTTAATCACAAATGTAATTGGAAAACATAAGGAGGCATATCGTTGGTATAAAAAGTCTAAAAGACTAGAAGGAGAATGTAGATTTATCCAGGAACAAACTGATGCAGAGAGAAAAAGGATACAAGCTATTATTTAGATAGATGTCCAAGAGCTGGTGAATGAGAAGATAAACACATAATAGGAGGTTCTAATGTTTGAAAAGTGGAAGAAAAAAGTGAATTGGGAAAGTGATGCTTTGGTACAATGTGTTGAAGGATTTGAAAAGGTCATTGAAAGATGTAATAAATTGTTTGATAGAGATCAAGGTTTTATGATGCAGAGCATCTACCAAAAACCACAAACCACCAAGGTTACTTTTGACCCTAATCACAACTCATGAGAAAATCCTCTTGTTGGATGCTATGATTGTGTTACTAATATGTGGTTTCCATTGATGTCAACACTATTAGCATTTGATGTATTGAAGGTTGTATATGTCAAGGATATTGAGAAAATTGTTAAAGAAAGTATTACAAGTTCATAGTGGAACTATGAAGGTCATGAAGGTGTCTTGTTCTATACATTGAAGATAAGTTGTTGTGAAGGGTTTATTGTTGAGTGTATATAGTCCATACTCCAAAAATTTTAGAGGTCCATGTGAAGATTTGCTCAAGTTATGAAGATCTATGTTCTAACAATGTTTTTGTGGTCTATGTCAGTGTTCTTGATTAAAGTTGGTATAATTCTTGTCTAGTTGTTGTAGATGTTTCTTTGTTGTTTCTTGGTTCTCATGGATGATTCTAGATCATGCTCTATCTTTGTTGCATGTTCATGTTGATCGGTGTGCTAGTGGTTGAATTTTTTTTTGGGTATGTTCATTTATTGTGTTCTTGGCCAACATGGTGGTTGTAGCATGTTGTGGATCCTTGAAGAATTAAAATTGAATGTTTGGTGCACTCAAGGGTATTGTTTTGGGTCACATCATGGTATTATTTGATGGTGTTTGATCCACATTGAAAATTTGTTTGTAAATTTGTGCTGACATTGAAAATATGTTTTATATTTTTGGCCTACTAAGTTGTTGATGTAATTTCATGTTGTGGATATATAAGAGTGATTGTTTAAGTGAAGTTAGTGTGTGCATAAGAGCTAATGTATGCTAGAGAAAGTACAAATGTGCGAATAATGTCCAAATCATTTGATTGCAGAGTAGAGTGAGAAGAAGTTTGAGCGAAGTGTGAAGAAGGTTTTTTGTGCTTAACTAGAACTGTAATCAAGCTTGTGAAGAAGCTATTTCCTTAGTTCATACTCTATGGATATAATCTAGATATTGTTGTGTATTTTTGGGTAGCGAGCCCTCTTGTATTTGAGCAGTGATCTCTAGGCAGTGTGCCTGAATGCATGTGCATTCCCATTATTTCTCATTATACTTCTAACATGGTATAATATTGTGGACTAACATCCACCATGTTTTCTCCCCTAACAGGGTTTCCACGTAAAAATATTTGTGTTCTTTGTGCTTCTAATGTGTTGATTGTTTATGGTTTATTATTAGTTCATTAAATTTGAGATTAAGTTAAGTTTGGAAAAGTCTAAATATTATGTGACAACTAATTCACCCCCCCTCTTAGTTGTTTGTCCTTGTTTTTCCAACGATTGGTATCAGAGAAGATTCCTTTGAAGAAGTTTAAAATCTTGAGGTGATCTGAGATGGCATCATACAAGAAGGATAGTCCTATATTTGATGGAACAAACTATTCATTGTGGAAAGATAGGTTGGAGTGTCATTTGAAGTGTATTGGTGAACCCTTCTGGAAGATTACAAAGAACATATATCTTATTCCTTAGAATGGTCCTTCCACTACTGATGAGATTAAAGAGGTTGAGAATAATGTTCGGGCTATGGAAGCTTTGTTGAGTGCTCTAAAATATTCAGAAATGACAAATCTGTTAGGTTTGAAGACAAATCATGAGATGTGGATGAAGTTGGAAACTTTGTATGAAGGAGATGTACATGTGAAGATGGCTAAACTACAGAGTTTGAAAGGCAAGTATGAAAATATGAAGATGGATGAAGATGAAAATATTTCTTCTTTTATGCAAAGAGTAAATGAACTAGTGATGGGTATTAGATGTGTTGGTGGTATCCTGGATGAGGAAGAAATTGTGGCTAAGTGCTTAGATCATTGCCTCCCTCCTTCAAAGCGAAGGCTCATGCTATTGAAGAAACCAGATCATTGAAAAATGTGACAAGGGATACATTGATTGGTAAACTTGTTGCCTTTGAGTTGAGCGAATTTGGTGATTTTGTTCCTAAGACTGAAACTACATTCAAGGCTAATATATACGAAAGAAACAAGCAAAGATATGATCTAGGAGAGAGTTCTAGAAAGACATTCAAGTATGAGGAAGAAATGAAATAGCTTGAAGATGAAGGAAGAGAAGTAGAAGAGTTGGAAGCACTGATTGTAAAGAGAGAAGGTAGAGGAAAAGGTAAGTATAAAGGAAATTTTCCTATCAAATGTTTTTCTTGCAGTAAAATAGGTCATTTTGCATCAAGGTGTCTTGAAAGAGTCCCTAGATCTAAGCCTTACAAATCTAGATTCTAAAATAAATGTTACTTTGCTAAAGAAGGAGTGAATGATGATGAGTGTGATAAAGAAAATGGAAATGAAGATGATTGGGTTTTTATTGCTATCAAGGAAAATAGTCCCATGGCTACTAAATCTACTAAAGTTGAAAAAGCTCTTGCATCCTGAATTGAAGAAAAGGATGAGTGGGTCATTTTCAGTGGATGCTCACATCATATGACTAGTGACAAAAGAAAATTTGTAAGTCTAGAGAAGTATGATGGTGGGGTTGTAAGATTTGGAGATAACAATGCTTGTGTGATTCATGGTAGAGGATCTATTTGTCTTGGTGGTAAGAATAACACTGATGATGTTCTTTATATTGAAGGCTTGAAACACAAACTGTTAAGTTTTGGATAGATGGTGGACAAGGGTTATGATCTTCAATTCAAAGATGGAAGATGCAAGATATTTGGAAGCTCTGGAGATGCAATTACTTCAAGTAAAGAGACAAAAGGTAATATTTTTCACAAGAATGCTGCTAGTGAAAGTTATTTAATTACTCAAATAGATGAAAGCTATTTATGGCATAGAAGGTTGCATCATGTGAATTTTGATAACATTGTCAAAATAAGTTCCACTCAAGCAGTAAGAGATCTCCCTAAGCTAGTGAAGCCTGCTAGCATAATTTGCAAGGAGTGTCAGATGGGAAATAGACTAGAGTTTCTTTTCAGAGAAAACAACATCATTCAAATGGATTACTAGAGCTTGTGCATACTAATCTATGTGGTCCTTCCAAAGTCAAAAGTCTCCATGGTGAAAGGTACTTTATACTGCTTACTGATGATTAGTCTAGAATGATATGGGTTGCTTTCTTAAGAGAAAAATGTGAAGCACTAGAAAATTTCAAAAGTTTCAAAGCTATGGCAGAGAATGAGAAAGGTCTGAAAATCAAATTCTTAAGGTCAGACAGAGGTGATGAATTCACCTCCAGGGAGTTTAATTCTTTCTATGAAGAGCATGGAATCATAAGACAGTTATCTGCTCCCCGAACCCCTCAACAAAATGGAGTTGCAGAGAGGAAGAATAGAACAATTCTAGATGTTGCTAGAACAATGATGATCGAAGGATGTGTCTCAAATTTATTGGATTGAAGCTATAAGCACTATTGTGTACACTTTGAATGGGGTAAATGTAAATGGTAATTTTGGTAAGACTCCTTTTGAACTATGGTTTGGTTATAAGCCTACTATTAAATACTTCAAGATCTTTGGAAGAAAGTGTTACATCAAGAGAGATGCCGATATAGGAAAGTTTGATGCAAGAAGTGATGAAGGAATCTTTCTAGGCTACTCTACTAGAAGCAAGGCCTACCAGTGCTATAACATAAGATTAAGAAAAATGGTGAAGAGTGTAAATGTCAGAGTTAATGAGGATTCTACTAGATCATCCAGATATTGTGGATATGATTTAGATGAAGACAATACAAGCAAAGGGAAGAATGTTCAAACATAGAATCAACTTCAAATTGTGCCATATCTTCTAGTAAGACAACTTCAATTTGTTCCAGTAAATCAAGATAGTCAGGAAGTAGAGACAAGTGCAAGTGTAGAAGAAAGAATAGAAGAATCTGAAGTTTGAGAGAATCCTAAAAATTCAAGGTATGTAAGGCTAAATCATTCTGAAAATAAAATTATTGGAGACAATATTAAAGGTGTGCAAACTAGAAGAAAGTTTACAGAAGAGTATTGCCTCATATCCAATATTAAGACTAAAGATGTCAAAGAAGCTTGCAATGATGAACACTGGATGGAATCTATGAAGGAAGACTTAATGAAAATTGAAAAGAATAATACATGGATACTTGTTCCTAGACCTAAAGATAAAAATGTGATTGGTACTAAATGGGTTTGTCGAAATAAGTTGAATAAACAAGGTGAAGTGGTCCAAAATAAAGCAAGATTGGAGTATGTACCTACCAAAGAGAAGATTGCAAACATTTTCACTAAGCCATTGCCGAAGGATACTTTTGAGTATCTCAGAGGGATGCTAGGGGTGATTACCCCTCCTGATATAAACTAAAGATGCATTTTCTTGCATCAATCTATGTGCTTCATGAATATTTCCTAATCCAAATTGATGTTTATGTGGCTGCTACTCAGGGGGAGTAGTCAGATGTGCAGATATGTGGTTTAGAGATTGTATGTGGAAATATAATGCTTATCTTTTCCATTGATGTCAAAGGGGGAGAAGAGTCATGTGAAAAATTGTTGCTTACTAGGAATGAAGAGTCATGTGGGGAGAAGATCATGTAGAAGAAGTTAAGGAAGAAGAGTTAGAATCTAAGGAGGAGTAAGTGTTGATTGAGAGTTGGATTGATGGTGTTTTTCACATCATGTGTTGCCATCAATGCAAAAGGGGGATTTTTTTGATGTTCTGATTGTGTTGTTGATATGTGGTTATCATTAATGCCAACACTATTAGCGTTTGATGTATTGAAGGTTTTATATGTCTAGGATATTGAGAAAATTGTAATAGAAAGTATTAGAGGTTTGCAGTGGAACTGTGAAGGTAATGAAGGTGTCTTGTTTTGTACATTGAAGATAAGTTTTTTTGGATTAATGGGTTTATTTCTAAGTGTATGTAGTCCATCCTTCAAAAAATTTTGAGGTCTGCGTGAAGATTTTTTAGAGTTATGAAGATTTGTATTCTGACAGTGTTTTTGTGGTATTTGTAAGTGTTCTTGATTAAAGTTGGTATAATTCTAGCAATTCTAGTTGTTTCAAATGTTTCTCTATTGTTTCTTGGTGCTTGTGGATGCTTCTAGATCATGCTCTATCTTTGTTGCACATCCATGTTGATTGGTGTGCTATTGGTTGAAGATTTTTCTTGGTATGTTCAATTTTTGTGTTCTTAGCCAACAAGGTGGTTGTAGTGTGTTACAGATCCTTGAAGATTTAAAATTGAATTTTTGGCATGCTCAAGGGTATTGTTTTGGGTAGTATCATGGTATTGGACAATGGTGTTTGATCCACATTATATTTTTTTTGTAAATTTGGGCCAACATTGAAAATATGTTTTACATTTTTGGCCGACTAAGTTGATGTAATTTCATGTTGTGGATATATAAGAGCAATTTTTTAAGTGAAGTTAGTGTGTGCATAAGAGTGAAAGTATTCCAGAGAAAGTTTATATGTGTGAATAGTGTCCAAATCATTCGATTGTAGAGCAGAGTGAGAAAAATTTTGAGCGAAGTGTGAAGAAGGTTTTTTGTACTTAACTGGAACTATTATCAGGCTTGTGAAGAAGCTATTTCCTCAGCTCATACTCTGTGGATCTAAATTGTTTTGTATTGTTGGGCAGTGAGCCCTCTTGTATTTGAGTAGTGAGCTCTAGGAAGTGTTCCTAAATGCATGTGCATTCCCATTATTTCTCATTATACTTTTAACAGGGTATAATATTGTGGACTAAAATCCACCGTGTTTTTTCCCCTAACAAGGTTTCCACGTAAAAATCTTGGTGTTCTTTGTGCTTATGATGTGTTGATTGTTTATGGTTTATTGTTTGTTCATCAAATCTGAGATTAAGTTAAGTTTGAAAAAGTTTAAATGTTTTGTGATAATTGATTCACCCCCCTCTTAGTTGTCTATCCTTGTTTTTCCAACACCTCTAACTATTCACCAAATTCACTTAATCTCTTAACAACATCTATTCATTTTCACTTGAATTTTCAGCACTACAGAGCATCAAGTACTCAAAACTTGACTCCAAACCATTATCATACTCAAAAACATCTTAGCCATCATCATTTGAATAAGAAAAAAACAAAAACCTGATTAAAGAAACTCTAGAACCATCCATTCTTCAACATTGACCAATGTACTCCTTAATGCAACTCACTCCACAATGCAAAAATGACAAAAACCCATGCATTCTTACTTCCAAACTATCACCAAACTTCCAAGAAACTGTAATCATCATGTTTTTGATTGAAATAAACCAATACACACTTACAATGTATTGATCCATTCAGACTATCTCTTGCAGTTGTGACACCATTTTGCACCAAGGTTCCACATTATTCAAAACATCAAATCAAAAATTTTAGCCTCAAGACCTTTTCTAAACCATTGAAACATCAATCAGACAACTTCTAACCAAAATAAACCACTCATATCACTATTAGAATAGATCCACATTATTTTGTAGTCAAATCATGAAATTGCTAATAGGTCACCAAACTCCTAAAACGGGTGGTTCTTCTTCAATAATTTTGTATCTCCACAAAACCAATACATATTCATAAACCCATTTTTTCCTCTTTTAACATATCACAAACTCAAATACTATTGTTTTGAAAAAAATCTCTAAAAGCATGACTGTACCACTGCCAAAATACACCAAATAGGTCAAAATTTCAAAGTAACCACCATTAAATCAACTTGAAACTATAAAATAACCATGGGAAGCATTGATTTAGGTCACAAAACCTTTGATTCAATCACTTTTACAGATTAAAAGTCTCAATATAGCATCAAATATCAAAACCCTCATTCAAGCACAAATTTGCATCAAGCAAACATGGGTTTATTGAAACCAGTCCTTCCAAAGCTCAATCCACCTTTAAAGTGCTTCACACACCTTGGGATATTCCTTCACATGATAGCCAAACTAATTTCCAACCTCTAATACTTTAGCTTTATCAAGATCTAACTTATAACCACTAGCTTTCAAAGGGAAAACATAGAATTTTCGATGAATGCAACACCAAAACCTTGTACCATAACTTCCCCTACACTAGAACACATTCAAAAAATGAAAAAAATCCTAAAACATCCCATTCCATCGATCTAACTAACCTCCACTGGTGGAATGGTGGTTTGAAACTTAAAAGACTCTCAAACCCTGCTTTTAAGGGTTACAAACAATTATAAAGAAAAAGTCTGCAAAAAACCCCTAGATTCCAATTGATCTTCTCAAAACCACTTATTATGAAGAGCCTCAACCTTTATCAATTCAAACCAATAGAAAACAAAACTTAAAGATGTTGTACAGATCCAAAAAGATTGAAAAAATACAAAGAAGGCGTTGATTTCTAAGAATAGGGTACTCTTTATTACAAAATTGGTTACCAAATTTAAATATTTCCTTTTTCTTTCCTTTTCCATGCATTATATTGATGTTTAGATGAGTTAAACTAATTTCCTATTCAACTTCATTGACCTAACCTTCCATTTTCCCACTTGAATCTTCATATTCTTGCCTTTTTTTCATTTTACAAGTTTTTCAACTTTTGCAATTTGTGCAACAAAACAACATTATTTGAAAATTGACATAATTGACCCCCTACAGACCTATTTGAGACTTTAAATACATTAAATGTGACCTCTCATGAAATTTTTTACATTTTTTCCTTGGTGATAATACAAATTTTACAAAATGATTATTGAAGACATAAAAAATCATAAGGTGTTCCTGCACCATACAACCAACCAACAAAAACTTTCCAAGTCCCTTTGGAAACATGTTGTATCAACCTTGCTTGTTCTTTCACCTACATATAAACTTCAAATTTGTCTTGGACTGCTTTTGCTTCCCTTATCTTGAATCTTTTCCTTGTCTTTGTCTTGGTTCCACCCTTTGGTTTCAACTTTGTCTTCATTTGTGACTTCTCTTTCCTTCACTTTTCTTCTTCCATCTCTTTCTCTGTCCATCAAGTTCACATTCACTCTTCTCTTTCAAAAGGACACAAGAGTGTCCTTTCACATTTCATTAAAGAAATATTTCCTCTTTTTCCACAATTCATCCTTGACCTTCTCTGACCAATCATCTTTCCATCTACTCCCATCAGTGGAGTACTCTCAAACTAACTTATAACTCTTCAAATGGATGCAAACTCAAGTGCTTCTTTAGATAGGTATCCATCTCCTTCATTGCCTCACCACACCAAATCAACAAACCATCCATCTTACCCAATAGTAGATCTTGGAAGATTCCTCACTCTCTCTACTTTTCACCTTCTACCTAGCTTAATCTCCATTAGAGGATGGTGAAACAAAAACCTCAGCTTGTCTCCCAACACACAACTTCTCAGAACTCTTCCTCTCTGAAGCTTAGATGGATCAAGCACCTGCAACCAACCAACAACTCAACAAAAACTCAACCAACTATCAGAATTAGCTAGCTATGATACCAATTGATACAAATCATCTACCAAAAACCAAAAACCACCAATGGTACTTCTGAACCTAATCACAACTCATGAGAAGATCCTCTAACCATTCACCAAATTCACTTAATCTCTTAGCAACATCTCTTCATTTTCACTTGAATTTTCAGTGCTACAGAGCATCAATTACTCAAAAACATCTTAGCCACCATCATTTGAATAGGAAAAAAACAAAAACCTGATTAAAGAAACTCTGGAACCATCCATTCTTCAACATGCACCAATGTACTCCTCAATGCAACTCATTCCATAATGCAAAAGTGACAAAAAACCATGCATTCTTACTTCCAAACTATCACTAGACTTCCAAGACATTGTAATCATCATGTTTTGGATTGAAATAAGCCAATACACACTTACAAAGAACTAATCCATTCAGACTCACTATCTCCTGCGGTCATGACACCATTTTGCACCAAGGTTCCACATTATTCAAAACATCAAATCAACAAGTTTAGACTCAATACCTTTTCCAAACCATTGAAACATCTTTGACAACATCAATTAGATAAATTCTAACCAAAATAAATCACTCATATCACTGTTAGAACAAATCCACATAATTTTGTAGTCAGATCGTGAAATTGCTAGTAGGTCACCAAACCCCTAAAACGAGTTTTTTTTATTCAATAATTTTGTATCTTTACAAACCCAATACATATTAAAAAACCCATTTTTTTCCTATTTTAACATATCACAAACTCAAATACTATTGTTTTGAAAAGAATCTCTGAAAAAATGATTGCACCGTTGCCAAAATGCACCAAATAGGTCAAAATTTCAAAGTAACCACCATTAAATCAACTTGAAACTATCAAATAACCCTAGAAAAAATTGAGTTAGTTCACAAAACCTCATATTCAATCACTTTTACAAATTAAAAGTCTTAATATAGCATAGGATATCAAAACCCTCATTCAAGCACAAATTTGCATCAAGCAAACAGGGGTTTATTGAAACCAGTCCTTCCAAACCTCAAGCCACCTTGAAAGTTCTTCAAAAACCTTGAAATATACTTGCACATGAGAGCCAAACTAATTTACAACCTCTAATACTTTAGCTTTATCAAGACCTAACTTGTATCCACCAACTTTCAAAGGGAAAACACAAAATTTCTGATGAATGCAACACCAAAACCTTGTACCATAACTTACCCTACATTGGCACACATTTACAAACTAAAACAAATACTAGAACATACCATTCAACTGATCTAACTAACCTCCATTGGTGGAATGGTGGTTTGAAACTTAAAAGACTCTCAAACTCTATTTTTAAGGGTTACAAACAATTATAAAGAAAAAGTCTGCAAACAACCCTTAGATTCCAATTGATCTTCTCAAAAATACTTATTATGAAGAGCCTCAACCTTTATTAATTCAAACCAATAGAAAAAAAAAACTTAAAGATGTACAAATCCAAAAAGATTGAAAAAATCACAAAGGCGTTGATTTTTGATAACAAGGTACTCTTTATTACAAAATTGGATACCAGATTCAAAGACTTCCTTTTGCTCACCTTTTCCATTCTTTATATTGATGTTTACATCAGTTAAAATAATTTACTATTCAACTTCATCGACCTAACCTTCCATTTTCCCACTTGACTCTTCATATTCTTTCCTTTTTTGCATTTTACAAGTTTAGCAACTTTTTGCAATTTGTGCAACAAAACAACATTATTTGAAAATTGACATAATTTACCCCATAGAGACCCATTTGAGACTTTAAATACATTAAATGTGACCTCACATGACCTTGTTTACATGTTTTCCTTGGTGAAAATACAAATTTTACAAAATTCTTATTAGAGACATAAAAAGCATAAGGTGCTTCTTCACCATTTTATTGAAATGTTAGCACAATAGAGTTGTGATTCCCAGACTTTAGGGAAGGGTGATAAAGAGGTAAATATTTAAAATAATGGCTTGAAAGAGTGAATAAGGACCCTATTCATTCATTAAACTAGGAGGTTATTGATGAGACTATAAATTGTAGGAATTCCATGGTCAAATATGAGACATAAAAGATGTAGAGGTATGAAAATATCATTCAGATATCATAAGATTATAGTAGGCTTAAGTATAGTTGGAAGGTGATTCAAGGAGTTCCAAAGGAATGTATGCATCAAGTATTGGTTTCTTTCTAGGAGTATTAGCATAGGAAAGGTGAAGAAGAGTCTTCAAACTCAAAGTTCAATGAAGGATAAATAATCGGATACTGGATGCCAGAGGTTTAGTACATGGATGTGGTTTTGAAATGAATTTTGTAGGTTTGTTCCTAGACCTAGTGAAGATGTCTTGTTTTAGAGCTTGAAGAGTATTGATGGTCTTTTTTTATACAAGGTATTTGTGAACTAAAGTTGAAGTTGAAGATTGATGCTGATGAAGAAGTCAAATTTTTGACTTTGCTTAGAATATTCTAATGAAAACTTTCATATGACATGTGTCACATTTCCATTTATTTCTTATGATTCTCTTTGATGGACCTAAGTTTAAAATTTTGGGGTCTTGTTCCTATAAAAGACAATTTACTGATTTATCTTTATTTTAAGTTTAGAATTTGTGGATGTTAGAGAACCAAAACTTTTTCAAGTTTTTTACTTTTTCCTATTTTCTGTTCCATTCCAGATGAAAAACTTGTGTGTTCCATTAGAAGCTAATCAATATCAGAGCCAATTTAAAAGCTATCTCCTAATATGAAATCTTACGTAGCTAATTTTTTTTCCTATTGCACAAGACCGTGTGTTGCATCGTTTAAGGGTGCATATTGACACTATCCGATGGAAAATGACCCCCCTCTCTTTAAAATATCGTATCATTTTGTGTCTAACTATGAAGCAATCTGGTGATGTATGGAATGGTTTTCTCTGGATTGGTTAATTCTTGAGGCATGTGTGGATAATACCTAGAAACTTTACTTTTTCAGTACCTTTGATGCTTTATTTTAGAATAGATGTTTAAATTTCAAAAAATGTTTCAAAAAAAAGAGATGAATGCATGGAGTTTTTATTGCAAGTCTTTTGATTCCATGATATTATTGAATGCTTAAAGCTAAATCTACTTAGATAAATGCAAATTATTTGAATTTCATGAAATGTTATTGAAAATATATTGATTTCATGAAGTTGTTAAATGACCAAATCAAAATTATCTTTTTCTTATCTTTATGATTCCTCTGAGAACCCAAAAAAAATTTCACCCCTCGTGATTAACAACATTATCATAATGAACCCTGATGCGAACCTAGTATAGTCAAGACCTAACATAAATGATCCTTGGGATTAAGTTGAGTTATCCTAAGATTTAGGTTTTCCTAGTGCAATCTTTCAAGAAAGATAGGTTCCCCATAGTGTGTCTGTGAGGATTTTACTTGCATTTTTGGTGTGTGACTAACTTCATTGTCAATAGGAATTGGTGCTAGAAGGAGGGTCGTGTATTTTTTATTTTTTTTTAGGAGAGAAGCTAGAGTCTCATAGAGTCACTAGGTCTCAATCTAGCGATCCCTGTGTGACATTAGTCAAACATCATCTAGACCCCAAGGTTCAGGAAGCATAAGTGCAATACTGCAAAATTAGACTATTGTTATAGCACCCCCACCCACAGTGATGGCTTTCTTTAATGTGGAATCACCTATTCAATTCACTATGTATAATGATCTTCCAAAGAATCCAAAAAAATTATGTCCTAAGTATTATATTCACAAAGATGTGGAAGAGAATATCAATACCTTTAAGGATACATGTTTCAGAGAAAAGATACAACATGAAGACATTGTATGTAGGTTGTTCCCTTACACCTTGAGTGGTGAATTTTACCAATGGTACATCAACCTACCCTATAATTCTATTAGAACATGGAAAAATATGGAAATAAATTTTTTAGCCAAGTTTAGAACACCGATTGATCTTTCCTTACTATATCATCAATTCACTCAAATCAAAAGGTTCGATGGTGAACCTATAACTACTTTTAATGATAGGTTTCAAAAGGATTATTCTAGGTTGCAGTTACCTTATATAGTGGATAATTTTTCCACTATCGTTGTTTACTATATGGTAGTAGATCATTTAACTGCTATGTTCATGAAACAAAAGGAAAATCCTCCTACTACCCTAACAAAAGTCTATGTTGAAGCTATACGTGAAAATCTATAAATTAAGCACCTCAAAAGTGGATTGTCTTGAAATGGTGGAAATGGATTGAATAACTATCCTATTATGAGTGTGAATGGAGTTTCATTAAATCATCTAATGGATCCTAATTCTTTTCCTTCAGTTGTCTAGAATGGGACATTTCCTCAAAATAGTTTCTTTCAACCAAGAAATAGTCAAGCTTTAGTCCCACACCCTGGTCCAGCTATCATAGAGTTGCATCCTAACAAAAAATATTTCTTCTTATAGACTCAAGAGAGTCAAAAGGTCAAAACCTCAAAAGATAAAGAAGATATTAAGAAAATCATAGCTCAACTTAAAATATTAACCATAGAGGTTATGCAACTAAGAAATCATAATTTTCACTCTCAGAGTAATAATCAAAACTCTCAAAGTCAAGCATATAATGCTCCTAGACTACCTAGACCTTGGAATACATGACCAAATAATGAAGGAGTATGTGCACCTTTAGATAACACTAATCCCTCTGATGTCATGTCTACATCAAAGGTAAATTTAGCCAACCCTATGATGAACAATTGGTGTTGAATCCACAATACGAATGCTCATACGAAAGAAAATTGTCTGTAGTTTAAAATTGTGTTAGATTTTTTTTTTGCCACTACACATTATAACAACCAGTGTGACCCTCACCCACCCTGGGGGAATGAATTAGTTCTAGTAGGATACAACTCTACTTTAGTTCTTGAGAGTTATGATATTTTTGAGTCACCTACTATTGTCAAGAGTCATACTTATGAACAAGGAGACAATTCAGCCATGAATTTAGAAACCTGCACGTTTCCTTATCAAGATGAAAATGAACCTCAGGATGAAGTTGATGAAATTCATGCTTTTCAAAAATATTTGAAAGGACACAACTACAACCTAAGAAGTAACATAAATGGTGGAAGTAGATTCAAAGGGCCTTTGACCACATCAGTCTTGCTTAACAACTTTAACACTCCACTAGGTGATAAATCAAGTAACAATCCAAGGTTACCTAAGGTAACCACTCAAAATAACTCATCAATTTTTTCATGGAGTGAAAAATTAGAACCCACTGATGAAAAAAAATTGAATAATTATTTGGCAGAAGAAATTAAAAAGGTAAAAATCAGCCTCTCTTTATCAAAATTGCTTAAAACACCTATGATTAGGAAATATTTCTTCAATACCTTAGAATATTTTCCCAAAGAAAGCACACTTAGTAAAGAACTGTAGGTGAAGGAAAAATCCATTAAGAAAAAAGACAAAAACATAGTTCCTATGGTGGATGCACAAGTAGCCTTTTATAAAGGAAAAATAAAATCCCTACCATTTTTGCTCATACAAAGAATATTTGGTAAAATTCTCCATAATTTCTTGGTAAATTTTGGAGCATCTACCAATGTGATTTATTTTTCCATATGTTAGATGATAGGTTTAACTCTGGAAAATTCCCTAAAGAAAGTTACTCAACTTGATAAAACTAAAGTAAATGTAGTCAAATAATTAACCAATATTCATATGCAATTAGTGTTGGATCCCCAAATTTAGTATTATATTGATATTTAGTTTGTTGGGATACCTGATACTTACGGGATGCTATTGAGTAGGGACTGGTCAAATACTTTGAATAGATATATTGCCACAAACTTCTCACATATGTGGTTACCATGGAGAGGAGTTCCTAATCATATTAGGATTGAGAGAGAGTTGTGCATGAAACACATGATCACCAATTATAATAAAAAAATGAAGTTCTATAAATAGATCTAGAACCAGGAGTATATGGAATTTGAATTTTTGGATTTAAAATAGAGGAAGTTTTTTTGTGCAATGTTGAAAAGCATAATTAGATAACTCTCAAAACGGACATGTAATTCAAATCATATTATGATTCTTCTAAAGGAGAAGATAGTCATTTAGATACATTATAGAAGAATATTACCAAAGAAGCTTGAAAGAGCGAGGAAATTAAAGGTTCACTGAAAAGTTTCTTGTTGTAGGGTTGGTAGAGGTTACACAATTATGCACATTCAGAGGATAGCTGCTTGATATGCTTAGAAATCATTCATAGAATTGAAATTCAACACTATTTAGAAAATACTATTCGTAATAGGTCTGAACCTAAAATAATTGAAGATAAAATGTAAGCAAGGTAGACTAAAAATATAAATTCGTTAGCTCTTAAGAATGCTAAGCTCAAAGCTATTGAGGATCAAACTTGGAACCTTAAGTTCGACAGGTCAGAATCAAAATAAGGAATTGGAGTTGGGTTTGAGCTCATTAGTCCCCAAGGAAAATATATTCTTGTTGCTTATCAGTTACAATTCCAATGTACTAACAATGTGGCAAAGTATGAAGCTCTCATTCATGGTTTGATGCTCACAATCAAGAAAAAAGTTAAGATTATTAAGGTGTTTGGTGACTTAGGGCTAGTGGTCAAGGAAGTCTAAAAATAATATGTTTTCCATTATAAGCATTTGTCCAATTATCAACACTAACTGTGGGACCTGATAGAGGATTTCGATGCCTTTAACATCACTCACATCCCATGAAGATTCAATTAGAGAGTATATGCTCTAGTTACTATTGCTAGTTCTCTAGGACCTTTAAATGCTTCTGATTTGAGGAGTTTTATTGTTGATTTGGTGTAGTTTTCCTAAGTTCCTAATAAATTTACAAATTTTTAAGTGTTCAAATATGACCATCATATATTGTAATTTATCACTAATACTCGTATCTTCGAGGTATAGATAATTGAAGAAATAGATTGCCCATATGACAAAATACAAGATGAAGAAATTGATGGAAAAACAAGGACAAACAACTGAGAGGGGGGTGAATCAGTTGTCACAAAATATTTTTAACTTTTTCAAACTATACTTAACTTAATCTCAAATCTGATGAATGAACAATAAACCATAAACAATCAACACATCATAAACACAGAGAACACCAAGATTTTTTATGTGGAAACCTTGTTAGGGGAAAAACCATGGTGGATGTTAGTCCACAATATTATACCCTGTTAAATGTATAATGAGAAATAATGGGAATGCACCTACATTTAGACACATTTCTTAGAGCTCACTACTCAAATATAGGAGGTCTCGCTTCCCAAGAAAGATTTAGATTAAAACCATTTAGATTGTGAACTAATAAAATAGCTTCTTCAAAAGCCTGATTATAGTTCCAATTAAGCACATAAAACCTTCTTCACACTTCGCTCAAACTTCTTCTCACTTTGCTCTGGAATCAAATGATTTGGACACTATTCACACATCTACACTTTCTTTCGCATACATTTTCTCTTTTGCACACACTAACTTCACTCAAACAATCACTCTTATATATCCACAACATGAAATTAGATCAACAACTTAGCCAAAAATATTAAACATATTTTCAATGTCAGCCCAAATTTACAAATAAATTTTCAATTTGGATCAAACACCATCGGCCAATACCAAGATGTGACCCAAAACAATATCTTTGAGCACACCAAACATTCAAAATTAAATCTTCAAGGATCCGCAACACACCACAACTATCATGTCGACCAAGAACACAAAAACCAAACATACTGAGAAAAATCTTTAACTATGAGCACACTAATCAATGTGGACATGCAAAAAGGATAGAACATAATCTAGAAACATCCACAAGCACCAAGAAACAATAGAGAAACATCCACAACAACTAGAATTACCAAAATTATCCTAACTTTAATCAAGAACACTAACAAAGACCACAAAAACACTGTCAAAACATAGATCTTTGTAACTCGAACAAATCTTCATGTAGACCTCTAAATTTTTTGGATGGACTAGATACACTCAGCAATAAATACATTAGTCCAAAATAGTTTATCTTCAACGTACAAGAGAAGACACCTTCATGACCTTCACAATTCCACTGGGAACCTATAACACTTTTTTTTACAATTTTCTCAATATCCTCAACATATACAACCTTTAATACATAAAATTCTAATATTGTTGACATCAATGACAACCACATATCAAAAACATAATCACATCATCCATCAATCTCCCCCTTTTGCATTGATGGCAACACATGATGTGAAAAACACCATCAACCCAACTCTCAATCAACACTTACTCCTTAGATTCTAACTCTTCTTCCTTAACCTCTTCTACAAGATCTTCTCCCCACATGACTCTTCATTCTAGATAAGAAGTAGTTTTTCACATGACTCTTCCCCCCCTTTGACATAAATGGTAAAGATAAGCATTATCTTCCCACATACAAGATCTGAACCACATATCTACACATCTGACTACTCCCCCTGAGTAGCAACCACATAAACATCAATATGGATCAGGAAATATCTATGAAGCACACTGATTGATGCAAGAAAATGCATCTTTAGTTTATATCAGGAGGGTTAATCACCCCTACCATCCCTCTGAGATACTCAAAATTATCCTTTGGCAATGACTTGGTGAAAATGTCTACAATCTGCTCTTTGGTAGGTAGATACTCTAGTCTTACTTCTTTCTCACTTACCTTTTCCCTCAAGAAGTGAAACTTGATTGATATATGCTTGGTCTTAGAGTGTAGCACTAGATTCTTTGATATGTTTATTGTACTTGAGTTGTCATAGTATATGGCAATAGGTTCATCATATACTACTCTGATATCTTTCAACATCTATTTCATCCACATCACTTTAGTACAATTGTTTGCAACAACAATATACTTTGCCTCAACAGTAGATAGGGAAATGAAATTCTATTTTTTTCTCAACCAAGACACTAGTTTCTTCCTTAGGAAGAAGGAACTACCACTAGTACTCTTTTCATCTACATCTCCTACCCAATCTACATCAATATATGCATTCAAAGTAAGATCATCATCCTTAGGATACCAAATCCCAAAGTCAATTGTTCCTTTCAAATACCTAAAAAATTCTCTTTACAATAGTCACATGAGACTCTTTTGGATCAACCTGAAATCTAGCAACATATATACAACATTCATAATGTCTGGTCTGGTCTGAGTTAAATAGAGCAATCCACAATTCATTGACTTGTATCTTGTTTGATTTTCCTTAGGAGAATCATCATTCTATGTCAACTTACATCTGGTTACCATGGGAGTTCCAACAGGTTTTGAGTCATCTATGCCAAAATCCTTCAGCAGTTCTCTCACATATTTGGACTAAGATATGAAGATCCCTTTGTCTAACTGAGTAACTTGCAATCCTAGAAAGAACTTCATCTCTCCAATCATACTCATCTTCAATTCATTCTTCATTTCATCATAAAAATTCATACATATATTATCATCTCCTCCAAAAATAATATCATCAACAAAGACCTCAATAATTAATTCTTTATCAAGATCCAATTTAAAATACAAGTTGTTGTCAGCAATACCTTTATTGAATCCAAGATTTAATAATTATTTGTCCAATCTAGCATACCAAGCTCTGGGGGCTTGCTTGAGTCCATATAGAGATTTCTTCAATTGGAAAACCATGTCTTCCTTGTTAATCAGTTGAAATCCATCTGACTATTCAATATATACTTCTTCCTCTAACTCACCATTCAAAAAAGTTGACTTCACATCCATTTGATAGACTTTGTAGCTCTTATATGCAGCATAAGCAATAAATAACCTTACAACTTCAATTTTGGAAACAGGGTCAAAAGTTTCTTCAAAATCAATACCTTCCATTTGTGAATACCCTTTACATACTAGTCTTGCTTTATTCTAAACCACTTCACCTTGTTCATTCATTTTATTTTGAAAGATCCATTTAGTACCAATCACATTTTTATCTTTAGGTCTAGGAACAAGTACCCATGTATTGTTCTTTTCAATATGCATTAATTCTTCTTTCATAGCTTCCATCCAGTGTTCATCATTGCAGGCTTCATTGACATCTTTAGGTTCAATCTTGGATATCAGGCAATACTCTTATGCAATCTTTCTTCTAGTTTGCACACCTTTATTATTGTCTCCTATAATTTGATTTTTAGAATGATTTAGCTTTACATACCTTAGAGTTTTAGGATTCTCTCGAACTTCTGATTCTTGTGTTCTTTCTTCTGCACTTGCACTTGTCTCTACTTCCTGACTACCTTGATTTACTAGAACAAATTAAAGTTGTCTTATTGGAACATATGGCACAATTTGAAGTTGATTTTGTGTCTGAACATTCTTCCCTTTGTTTGTATTGTCTACATCTGAATCATATCCACAATATCTGGATGATTTAGTAGAATCCTCATCAACTTTGACATTTGCACTCTCAACAATTTTTCTTAGTCTTCTATTATAGCACTAGTAGGCCTTGCTTTTAGTAGAGTATCCTAGAATATTCCTTCATCACTTCTTGCATCAAACTTTCCTATATCATCATCTCTCTTTATGTAACACTTTCTTCTAAAGATCTTGAAGTATTTAACAGTAGGCTTATAACCAAACCATAGTTCAAAAGGAGTCTTACCAGAATTACCACTTACATTTACTCAGTTCAATGTGTACACAATAGTGCTTACAACTTCACTCCAGTAGATGTGAGGAATATTTCCTTCAATCATCATTGTTCTAGTAGCATCTAGAATTGTTTTGTTCTTCCTCTCTGCAACTCCATTCTGTTGAGGGGTCTGGGGAGCAAACAACTATCTTCTTATTCCATGCTCTTCATAGAAAGAATTAAACTCCTTGGAGGTGAACTCACCACCTCTTTTTGACCTCAAGCATTTGATTTTTGGACCTTACTCATTCTCTACCATAGCTTTGAAACTTTTGAACTTCTCTAATGCTTCACATTTTTCTCTTAAGAAAGAAACCCATATCATTCTAAAATAATCATCAATAAGAAACATAGAGTACCTTTAACCATGGAGAATTCTGACTCTAGAAGGACCACATAGATCAGTATGCACAAGCTCCAGTAATCCATTTGAATGATGCTATTTTCTCAAAAAAGAAACTCTAGTCTATTTTCCCATCTGACACTCCTTGCAAATTGTGCTGGTAGGCTTCACTAGCTTAGGTGTATCTCTTACTGCTTGAGTGGAACTTATTTTGACAATGTTATCAAAATTCACAATACATAGCCTTCTATGCCATAACCAGCTTTCATCTACTTGAACAATTAAACAACTTTCACTGGCAACAAGTTCACCAATTAGTGTATCCCTTGTCACATTCATCAATGATATGGTTTCTTCAATAACATGAGCCTTTTCTTTATAGGAGGGAGGAAATGATCTGAGCACTTTAGCCACAATTTATTCCTCATCTAGGATACCACAATCACATCTAATAATCATCACTAGTTCATTTACTCTCTGCATAAAAGATGAAATATTTTCATCTTCACCCATCTTCAGATTTTCATACTTTCCTTTCAAACTCTATATCTTAGCCATCTTCACATGTACATCTCCTTCATGCAATGTTTCTAGATTCATCCACATCTCATGATTTGTCTTCAAACCTAACACATTTTTCATTTTTGAATCTATTAGAGAACTCAACAAAGCTTCCATAGCCCTGACATTATTCTTAGCCTCGTTAATCTCATCAGTAGTGGAAAGACCATTTTGCAGAATAATATATCTGTTCTTTGTAATCTTCTAGAAGGGTTCACCAATACACTTCAAATGACACTCCATCCTAGCTTTCCACAATGAATAGTTTGATCCATCAAATATAGGACTACCCTTGTATGATTCCATCTTGGATCACCTCAAGCTTTTAAACTTCTTCAGAGGAACCAACTTTGATACCAATTGTTGGCAAAACAAGGACAGACAACTGAGAGGGGGGTGAATCAGTTGTCACAAAATATTTTAACTTTTTCAAACTATAGTTAACTTAATCTTAAATATGATGAATGAACAATAAACCATAAACAATCAACACATCAGAAACACATAGAACACCAATATTTTTTACGTCGAAACCCTATTAGGGGAAAAACCACGGTGGATGTTAGTCCATAATATTATACCTTGTTAAAACTATAATGATAAATAATGGGAATTCACATTCATTCAGGAACACTTCCTAGAGCTCACTACTCAAATACAGAAGGGCTCACTTCCAAAGAAAGATTCAAATTAAAACCATCTGGATTGTGAACTAAGAAAATAGCTTCTTCAAAAGCCTGATTATAGTTCCAGTTAAGCACATAAAACCTTCTTCACACTTCACTCAAACTTCTCACTCTGCTCTGCAATTGAATGATTTGGACACTATTCACACATCTGCCCTTTCTCTAGAATACATTCGCTCTTCTGCACACACTAAATTTTCTCAAACAATCACTCTTATATATCTGCAACATGAAATTACATCAATAACTTAGTCGGCCAAAAATATAAAACATATTTTCAATGTTGGCCCAAATTTACAAATAAATTTTCAATGTGGATCAAACACCATCAGAAAATACCAAGATGTGACCCAAAAAAATATCCTCAAGTGTTCCAAACATTCAAAATTAAATCTCCAAGGATCCACAACACACCACAACCATCATGTCAGCCAAGAACACAAAAACTTAACATATCGAGAAAAATCTTCAACCACAAACACACCGATCAATGCGGATATACAAAAATGATAGAGCACAATCTAGAAACATCCATGAGCACCAAGAAACAATAGAGAAACATTTGCAACAACCAGAATTACCAAAATTATGCTAACTTTAATCAAGAACACTGAAAAAGACCACAAAACACTGTCAAAACACAGATCTTTGTAACTCGAACAAATCTTCACATGGACCTCTAAAATTTCTAGAGGATGGACAAGATACACTCAACAATAAACCCATTAGTCCATAATAGTTGATCTTCAATGGAAAAGATAGGACACCTTCATGACCTTCACAGTTCCACTGGGAACATGTGTAAGGAAAGTTAAGTGCGGAAGCAACTCTCCTAACGTCAAAACCTCATGGAAGAATGCAAAGACACTTTTAAATTTTACAATTACAATCCAATTAAGATGCACATGAAAGAGATAACAGAAATAGAGAATTAAACATACACATATGAACAACAGATTTATGTGGGAAAACCCTTACGGGAGAAAAACCCACCACACCAAGAGAAGTCACTTTGTATTACAGTAATGGAGATTACATATAGAGATCAGACTTATCTTTTTGATGTCAAATTACAACAGCTTTCACAATGACCAACCTTGTATAGAAGATTAAAGTTACATCATAATCATAATAGAATTCACACTGATCACCTTTCAAACTATTAACTCAACCATGATGCCCCTGTCTATCGAACTTCCTCTCAATAACGGTCGCAATAGTCCAACTGCTAGTGGTTCCCATTTGGCTTTTCTGATTGGTCGAATACAAGCCACATAGGATAGTCCTCATTCAGTCAAAGCATTCAACCTATGTTGGTATGTCCGTGAGACATTGACTGTGTCTCCCCGATGCCACAAGACTCAACCATCGATGTCGTCAAGAGTCATTACTATCAGCAAGAGGTTACACCGAGTCCAGAAAGCTATCACTAAGACTTCACCATGTCGCCAAGACCTCATACTAATGATCATCACTTGTATCGCTATCGCCAAGACTTATCGCTATCGATGAGACATCATATTGAAGCTCCAAAGTCACATAGACAATAGAATTCCCATCAGCAAGACTATCGTCCTTCGCTGAGAGATCATACTGAGCCTTTATGTTATACTGAAACATCCAACAATCGGCAAGACTTACCGCTATTGCTGAGACATTAGTCTGAAGTCTTCAAGTCACACCGCAATGTTCCACCATCAGCAAGACTTCGTTCATCCCTAAGACTTCATACCGAAGCCTCCAGGTTACCCCAATGACTCCAAATGAATACAAATTAGAGAGACATATCCATATTGACAAGACTTCATACCAAAGCATATGAGTTACTCCAATGACCACTTGTGTAACACCCTGTTGACGAGACATACAATATCGATAAGACTTCATACTGAGATAAGCCTTTCGGCCAAGGGTCTCCCCAACACCGCTTGTCACCCAGAGTCTCCCTGATATACAATAAGAGTGGCCTGTCGGCTAGAGATCTCCACTCGGTAGAGGGTTACAATGACTACCACAAGTCACAGCGATAACACCAGTCAGCAAGACAAAAGCAAGGTCTCAACGACCAGAACTTTTCACAAGGTTCCAAAGCTGCTAGTCAGCCAGACAAGATGGATGTCACACCGACTATGCTCTTCCAGAGGTTACAGCCTGCGAGATTCAAGCACATATTTCCAACAATCTCCCACTTGACGAAGATCACACAAGCACCTCTAGAGCATAACAAAACTACTAAAAATCATGGGCACTAAGGCCCATCAAATTGGCACACCACCTGAACTTTTATGTGCTCACTGGCTTTGTCAATGGATCTGCAACATTTTCCAAAGTATCCACTTTTTCTAATGAGACCTATCCATCCTCCACCATATATCGTACAAAGTGATACTGTACATCTATATGTTTCATCTTGACATGGAAATTAGGATTCTTTGCCAGACAAATTGCACTCTAACTGTCACAAAAAATAGTTATTTGCCCTGCATCAAAACCAATGTTAGAACACAAACATTTTAACCAAACTGCTTCTTTACAAGCATGTCTAGCTGCCATATATTCAGCCTATGTAGTGGACAAAGTGACTACAGCGTACCTCTTACTCATCCAACTCACTGCATCACCATTCAACATGAAAGTATATCCACTAGTGGATCTTCTGCTATTAATGTCCCCTGCCCAATCAGAATCCACATAGCCTCGAATGCTGAGAGTTCTCTGTGATTCAACCAAGTTCCCATGGTAACACAAAGCATATTCTAAAGTTCCCTTCAAATATCTAAATACTCTTTTCATTGCATCCCAATGTGTCCTTCCAAGATTAGCCATAAACCGACTAAGTACTCCCATTGCTTGGGAAATGTCTAGCCTTGTACAGACCATTGCATACATAAGACTGCCAACCGCACTAGCATAAGGTACACTGATCATGTCCTCCATCTCCATAGGAGATTTTGGAAAGTCTTCAACAGATAGCTTCATTCCTTGCAAAACTAGAACAACTAGTTGCTTGCAATCATTCATGCAAAATATCTCTAGAATAGTCTTGATATACTTACTCTGACTGAGACAAAGTTTTCTACTATTCATGTCCCTGGTTATCTCCATCCCTAGAATATACCTTGCTGCACCAAGATCTTTCATTTTGAACTTAGCATACAACTGAGACTTAAAATCAGAAATCATCAACTTTATTGCCTATGAACAACATATCATCAACATAGAGAGCAATAATAAGCACACGATCACTTTCAACTTTATAATACACACAATGATCAGATTTTGATCTTACAAATCCCAAAGACAAAAGAAACATGTCAAACTTTTGGTACTACATTCTAGGAGACTGTTTTAACCCATACAAAGACTTTTTCAACTTGCATACCAATTTCTCTTTACCTTTCTCCACAAAGTGCTCAGGCTGGGACATTTAAATCTCTTCTTCAAGATCACCATGAAGAAATGTTGTCTTCACATCCATCTGTTTGACTTCTAAGTCATACACTGCTGCAAGTGACAAAAGAAATCTGATAGATGTCAGCTTAGCTACAGGAGAAAAGATTTCCCCATAATCAATTCCCTCTACCTGGGAATAACCCTTCACAACCAACCTCACCTTGTACTTTTCCACACTTCCATCCAAACCTATTTTCTTCTTAAACACCCATTTGTAGCCCACAGCTTTTCTGCCTTTAGGTAGTGGCACCAAACTTCAAGTATCATTCTTTTCTAATGATTCCATTTCTTCATTCATAGTTTCCAACCAAGAGTTTGAATCAGACATTCTAAATGCCTCTTTCACAGTCCTAGGCTCATCAGTGCTAGAAATTAAAGCATAGGCACAAGTAGAATCTATCAAAGAGAACCCATACCTATCAGGTTGCTTTCTTTAACGAATTGACCTCCTTAATTGCTGAGGCTGAGGTTGTTCTTCTTCATCAGAACTCTTAGAACTACTTGAGCTCTCCTCAGTTTCAGGTACATTTTGAATTTTCAATTCCTCTTTATTTGGTGTCGGAGGAATTTCAACTACATCCTTATTATTTTCTGACTTTGTCTCTGACTGGAGATCCAAGGTAGAAGGCTTCAGCTCACAAAAGATTACACTTCTACTGTACAAAACCTTCTCCGTATCAAGATTCCAAAGCTTGTATCCTTTTATGCTAGCACTATATCCAATAAAAATACATTTAACAACCTTGTTCTCAAACTTAGATATTTTCTCATACGACACATGAGCATATGCCTCACAGCCAAAAACATGAATATGTCTTAAAGAGGGCTTCTTACGAGACCACACTTCCAAAGGTGTTTTCTCAACAAGAGAAGAATTTAGAGAATGATTTATCAGGTAACATGCTATAGTAATTGCCTTAGCACATAACTTCTCCTCCAAGCCAGCACTACTCAGCATACTTCGTGCTCTCTCCATCACTGTCCTATTGAACCTTTCTGCAACTCCATTTTGCTGTGGACTATAAGGTGTAGTCTTATGCCTTTTAATCCCATGATCCTTACAATACCTCTCAAAATCATCAGAACAAAATTCACCACCATTATCAGTCCTTAAGCATTTTATTTTTCTTTCAGTCTGATTTTCTACAAGGTTCTTAAATTCCTTAAACCGTCTAAACACTTCTAATTTACTTTTCAAAAAATAAACAAATGTTCTTCTCGAGTAATCATCAATGAATGATACATAGTACCTTGACTTAGACAAAGAAGGAACATTCACTGGACCAAATACATTAGAATGAATATAATCTAGCAAACCAGAAGATTTATGAGGACTGGAATAAAATGAAACACGGTGTTGTTTACCATATATACAATGTTCATAGAATTCAAATTCGAGGTTACAATCTTCAAGCCCCTCAACCAAGTTTTTATTCTTCAAGGTTCTTAAACCTTTCTCACCAATGTGGCCTAGCCTATGATGCTAGAGCATAGTCTTTTCTACTAGAAGTTTAACTTCCATAGAGTTTACACAATGAGGAACATTTCCCTTTTTTCCTCCATGAGTAGCTTTCTGTGAATTTTCTGAGACATTGTTACATTGAACAACATGTGCATCCAGCTTGTACAAGGTACCAACATGAGCACCTCTTGCTAGCACCATAGAGCCTCTAGTCATCTTGCAACCATTTCCATAGAATGTGACTTGCACTCCAATATCATTCAACATACTAACAAAAAGTAAGTTTCAAGCTAGACCTGGTATATGCATAACATCATTAATTCCCTTCACTCTTCCATCAGGGAATTGAATTCTAACTCTTCCATGGCCAACTATTTCCAATGATGAATCACTTGCCAAATACACCTTTCCACCATTGTATTTATGAGATGTCATGTGGAAATATGCTCTAGAATCAATCAGCCAGGCATCATCTTATGCCTACGTAGCCAAGGCTGTAATGAAGGCATCTACATCACTCTAAGAAGAATCATTATCAGAAGAATACTTCTTCTTATTCTTCTCCTCTTTACAATCCTTTCGAACATGACCAAGTTGCCCACAATTCAATCACTTCACCTTGGACTTCTTGCCAAAAGACTTTGATCTCCCCTCTGATTTCAATTTGGACTTCTTGTCCTTCTTCTTGCCTTTATCTTTCGATCTGCCTCTAACAGCAAGAGCCTCCTTCGCCATCTCAAAAGATTTCCTTCTCATTTCTTATGATAACAAAGAAGCAACATCTTCCATCTTGAAACTGGATGTTGTACTCCCAATAGCCATTATCAGGTGATCCCAAGAATCTGGAAAAGAACACAATATCAGCATACAACGATCCTCTTCATCAATCTTCACCCCAACAAATGTTAATTGTGCAATCAACATGTTGAATGAGTTCAAATGATCAGCTACAGACCCTCCTTCCTACATTCTCAAAGTGTACAACTTCTTTCTTAGGAAAAATTTATTCACCAAGGACTTCCCCTGATAAATAGATTCCAGTCTCTTTCACAAGGAAGATGTAGTCTTCTCTTCATGCACATTTAGAAGAATGGAGTCTGCCAAATAGAGCCTTATCAGCCCCTTAGATTTTCTATCTGCAAGGTCCTAATCTTCTTGCTTCATGCCTGTAGGCTTCATTCTAGACACAACAATCCAAAGATCACGATCAACCAACAGATCTTCCATTTTAAGTTTCCACAACTCAAAATCACTACCATTGAATTTCTCAATTTCAATCTTTCCTGGCGTGCTTGCCATCTTAACCTGTAATTCAAATTAACAAACATCTACAAGACTCCCACTGAACATAATTGACTCAAAAAACCCAATGTACCCACAAGGATAACACAACTGGCCAGGCTCTGATACCACTTGTAAGGAAAGCTAAGTGCGGAAGCAACTCTCCTAACATCAAAACCTCAGGGAAGAATGTAGAGACACTTTTAAATTTTACAATTATAGTCCCATTAAGATGCACATGAAAGAGATAACAGAAATAGAGAATTAAACATACACATATGAACACCAGATTTATGTGGGAAAACCCTTACGGGAGAAAAACCCACCACACCAAGAGAAGTCACTTTGTATTATAGTAATGGAGATTACATACAAAGATTAGACTTATCTTTCTGATGTCAAGTTACAACTGCTTTCACAATGACCAACCTTGTATAGAAGATTCCAGTTACAACATACTCAAAATAGAATTCACACTGATCACCTTTCAAACTATTCACTCAACCATCAAACTAATCCTTCAAACCAGACTACTTCTACAATCTTTGAGTATAACCATGACGCCCCTGTCTGTCAAACTTCCTCTCAGTAACAGCCACAACAGTCCAATTGCTAGTGATTCCCATTCATCTTTTCTGATCGGTCGAATACAAGCCACATAGGATAGTCTTCACTTAGTCAAAGCATTCAACCTGTGTTGGCATGTCGGTGAGACACTGACCGTGTCTCCCTGATGCCACAAGACTCAACCATTGATTTCTCCAAGAGTCATTACTATCGGCAAGAGGTTACACCAAGTCCAAAAAGCTATCGCTAATACTTCGCTATGTTGCCAAGACCTCATACCGATGATCATCACTTGTATCACTATCACCAAGACTTATCGCTATCGATGAGACATCATACTGAAGCTCCAAAGTCACATAGACAATAGAATTCCCATTGGCAAGACTATCATCCTCCATTGAGAGATCATACCGAGCCTTTATGTTATACTGAAACATCCAATAGTCAGCAAGACTTACCGCTATCACTGAGACATTACTCCAAAGTCTTCAAGTCACACAACAATGTTCCATCATCGGCGAGACTTCGTTCATCACTAAGAATTCATACCGAAGCCTCCAAGTTACCTCGATGACTCCAAATGAATACCTATCAACGAGACATCTCCATATCGACAAGACTTCATATCGAAGCATATGAGTTACTCTGATGACCACATGTGTAGCACCCTATCGGCGAGACATACAATCTCGATAAGACTTCATACTAAGATAAGTCTTTCGGCCAAGGGTCTCCCCAACACCACTTGTCACCCAGAGTCTCCCCGATATATGAGAAGAGTGGCTTGTCAGCTAGAGATCTCCACTCGGCAGAGGGTTATAGTGATTTCCACAAGTCACAGCGATAACACTTGTCAGCAAGACAAAAGCAAGGTCTCAATGACCAAAACTTTTCAAAAGGTTCCAAAGCTACTAGTCAGCTAAACAAGATGGATGTCACACCAACTATGCTCTTCCAGAGGTTACAACCTGTGAGATTGAGGAACATATTTCCAACAGCCTATAACAAGTTCTTTTACAATTTTCTCAATATCCTCAACATATACAACCTTTAATACATCAAATGCTAATAGTGTTGAAATCAATGACAACCACATATCAACAACACAATCACAACATCCAACATAAATAGATCAAGTGAAAGATAATAATATTTTGAAATGAATAATTGA
This sequence comes from Sequoia sempervirens, assembly GCA_007258455.2. Lineage (NCBI taxonomy): Eukaryota > Viridiplantae > Streptophyta > Pinopsida > Cupressales > Cupressaceae > Sequoia > Sequoia sempervirens. The sequence goes on from VDFB02281492.1 coordinate 753,260,582, forward strand.
GCTGGAAAGACTATTTTATGTAGATCAAATAGTTTGGTAGAAAGACCTTCCCAAAAATGACAGAGGGTAGTCTCAATTATAGAATTTGAATACTAAAGAAGACTTAAAGAATGAATTTATAGGGGAGGTATCTACTAAGGAAGAATGAAGAAATATCGCTCAGGCGCTCAGAGATTATTGGAAAGTTATAGCATGGACATATCAAGATTTGAAGACTTATGATACTTCCATCATTACCCATACAATTTTGTTAAAGCTTGATGCAAAGCTTTTCTGACATAAACAACGTCCCATAAATGCACTTCTAGAACCTTTGATCCAAAAGTAAAGAAGTAAAAAATATCCTCTCAACCCAGATAATTTTTCCCATTAGACATTCTACCTAGGTGGCAAATTTAGTCCCTGATAGAAAGGAGAATGGAGATATACGGCTGTGTGTGGATTTTTGAAATCTTAATAAGATGTCTAAAAAGGATAATTATCCCTTACCTTCATTAGATGAAGTGTTAAAAAATTTTAATGGTTCACAGATGATGTCCTTCTTGGATGGATTCTTCAGGTACAACCAAGTAATGGTCATGAAGGAAGATCGGATGAAGACTGTGTTCACTACAAAGTGAGAAACTTTCACTTACGAAAGGATGTCATTTGGGTTAATAAATGTCTGAGCCACATTCCCAAGAGCTATGGATTATTCCTTCCAAGATTTGGTAGGCAAGTGTATTATTATATACATGGATGACCTCATGATATTTTCCAAGAACAAAGGAGATCATGTTCATGATCTCAGAGCAATATTGCAAAAGTGTGAAACTTATGGAGTTTCATTAAATCCTAAGAAATGTATTTTTAGGGTGACTGAAGGAAAGCTTCTAGGGAATTTTTTTTTTGAAAGATGTATTTCAATAGACCCAAATAGAGTGAGTGCATTACTCAAGTTGTAGCCCTTGGGAAGTAAGAATGAAGTAAAGGCATAATTTATTAAGATCAATTTCATCTAGAAATTTATCACTGAATTTGCTGAATAGTGAAACCACTCAATGATATCCTAAAGAAAGATGCAAAGATTGAGTGGACAAGTGAAGCTAAGCTCACCTTTGAAAATATGAAAGTTGCAATTGTGGAAGCACTAATTTTGGTAAGTTTGGATTACACTAAATCATTTTATATTTACTCTTTTTCTTCTGGTCACACATGTGCAGTAGCATTGACACAAAGGGGTGAGAACAAAGAAGAAAAGTTGATTACTTTCCTGAGTTCTCACTTTAAAGAGGCAGAGCTTAGATATATGGATAGTGAAAAACAAGCCTTTGCTTTGGTTAAAGAAGTACAAAAATTTTGACATTAAATTATCAAAAGTATAGTCAAGGCTATTGTCCTTAGTGTTGTAGTAAAAATGCTACTAATGTAGAGTGATCTTAGAGAAAAGAGAGCTAAATGGGTTACGATTCTACAAGAGTTTGATTTAGAGATATTATACCCATTAATTTGGTTCATGGTCAAGCCTTAGTTAAATCCATTGTTGAGATTGATCCACAAATCTCTAGACAATGATATACTTTGGACATAGAAGACCAAGATGATTGGAATTTAGATATATAGTACTATCTAGCTAGCAACAATTACCCATATCATATGCAAAGAAATCAAATAAGGTCCGTGAAGATTAAATCCTAGAGTTACATGATTAAAGAAGGGGTTCTATTCAAGAAAAATAATGAAGGAATTTATTTAAGATGTTTCAATAAGATAGAAGTGATTGAAGTGTTGTAGGAATTACATGAAAAATTTTGTACAACTCATAGAGCACCTTTGGCTACTACACACCTTATCTTGAGAGTTGGCTATTACAGGCCAACTATTTTTAAAGATACCTATGAGCACATAAAACATTGTTACACATGTCAAATTGTCGCAGAAAAAGGAAGATTTAATGCTCAACCATTATTGTTGGTGATGGAGTTTTGTCCTTCCTTGCAATGGGGATTAGACTTCATCGGTACAATCAATCCTACATCTTCTGTAGGTCACAGGTTTGTGTTGACTGCCACCAATCATTGTACTCAATGGAATGAAGTGTTCCACAATAAATAATGCACCTCGTAGGTGGAAATTAAGTTTTTATAGGAAAACATTATTACTAGGTTTCGAGTACCATATGCCCTAGTATGTGATAATGGCCTTGATTTTTCCTCATTGAAAATTTCTAGTTGGGAATTTAAATACAATATAACATTAAAGTTATTGTCTAACTATTATCCACAAGGAAATAGATTAGTAGAATCATCAAACAAGAATCTGCTAGTGTAAAGGATCTGGATAACTCACTTACAAAATATAACCCTCAATTTCCAAAATAATTTAATAAAACCATATAATTATATAATGGTGGAAAATAAAGAGGAATAATTAAATAATTTTCAATTTCTTATTCAAATGGAGTAGCATGGATGTCAATGAATCGAGATATATCAAAAGAATCTCAAATAAGCAGTTATCAATATAAATGAGGTTTATTTTTTGTTATAAAAAAATAAAAATAAATGACTTACAAGTACAACATAATGGACCAGCCTAAGGATGCTTACACAAGAAAGGATAGCTCTTCCAAATGTCAACCACCTAACTCTGCAAGAAAATGTTAGTGAATAGGGGTTTGCCTCGATCAAACCCCATTTTGGTATTCAAACCTTGACATGAAATGAAATACGATAAATGAAAGAAGAATGACCACTTTATGATGTTACAACTCACTGAAACTCTAACATTAAACTCTTTCTTGATTGTGATAAATCTTGAGTTGAATGTTTCTTTGATAAGGAAAACTTCATCACAAAAGTTAGATCAAATATACACATGATATATACATGATGGCTCAGCATTGTACTATTATAACAATGTCGGTAAGAATCTATCACACATGCTAAAAATTCTTTATAGACATGTATTAACCTCATTATAAATAAATGGATAACGCATTTTTTTGAAAACCCATTAGACTCCATTCCCATATTCTTATATCAAATAACTATAACGATGGGTACCTTCATTTCTATTATCATCGTGTCCTTGTGGCTAGTGCACAAAGTAATTAAGCCAATGTTAGATAGATTATCAAGTAGTAACAATTTATCATTAGTAAAGACAATTTATTTATTTCTAATCAAACTACTAATGAAGCTATCTTATATTCAAACAATATTTCTCCACATAGTAGAATGTATAAGTAAATTATCCACTAATACATCATGTAATGATGTTCAATACAAAGTAAAACAATTGAGAACAATCATCTATTAACAAAGATAGTTATTTACTCAAATCAAACTAATAATTATATGTATATTCTAATTATATGTATATTCATACTGATGATAGATTGCATACAAAAATGTCTCAATATTGTCTTATTTAAAAGAGCTTTTGATCATCTAGAACCAGACATGTTCTAGAGAATTACTGAGGCTGGTTGCTGACTTTATCCAAGAGTAAAACCCGACACTCTGCTAACAACCTTTCTTAGCTTTGAAGTCCTAAACCAAGTTTGAGTTCTTTGTTTTCAATGATAAATACACACTGAAATTAATGAATATGTAAAATAGAGCCTGTTGTAGCAATTCTGGGCGAATATGTTGACATTGTAATATATTTATGAACTTAGTCACTTATCATCAATCAATGCATCAATCTTTGTGTAAATGTTGCAGGAGTCTATGAGGGTTTAATGGTCATTATAGTGATTAAAGATTGTTTGTCTGAGTTGTCAATGAAAAATCAATCTAAACAAAGAGAGTTCAATCTGTGTAATGCTATTGTGAAAATCAATCCAGTAATCCATTCATTTTCATCCTTTAGATGTTAAGGTTAGGTCTGTTATATATACTTTAAGTTATCTAAATCTTCAATAGGTCTGAACTGAATTTGAGCATCTGTGTTTATATTAATTTAGAGTACCATTGTATTAAAAAGAAATGTTAGAACTATATGTTCAGATCTGATCATTGTCTTACCTAGTTCTGAGTGTAAACGATGCTGCTATATTCTTTCCCGAGTCATGAAAAGTCAATTTAATCACTGCATTTAATCTTGTTAAAAATCTTGTCTTTCAGGCTATATTTTCATCATTTAACATTTGGTCTTGTGGGTGCATTTTCCTTGCTATAGGTATAGTGCCAGTCATGTGTGCTTGTATTTTGTGAGTGTAGTAGATATGCAGTTTTTGTGTTTAACAGTTAAAAAAAAAAATCTTTCATTGTTGAGAGCCTATTTCTACCATTTGGTATCTAGTCAATGATATGCAAACATAAGACTTTTTTTAAGTTTCTAGTCTCTTGGCACATTTTTAATTTTCTATACCACATGGCCTTTGACTTGATTATGTTAACAATCATATCAGTTCAAAATATGGCAATCCCTTCAGCTGTAATGCTAATATTTAAAAATTAACAAAATATGGATTGACTTTATTGCATACAATAAATGATTATGGAACATAAAAAAAATGTGTTTACATCTTCTTGGTGCCGTGTCTTTCTATATTTTGTCTCTCATCTTTTGATTGGGTTGTATTTCCAATAAGGTATTCACATCATAAATTCCTTTCTAGCCCCGCCACTATGGCAAGAAACAGAGTTTCTTTCTATATGGAGGGGGGGAAAAAGCATGGTTATTGGGAGATGAGGGTTGGGAAGTATGGGAGATAGGTATTTGGAGATTAGAAATATAGCAAAGATCAATTGCATTGACATTTGTCATTTTATTATCATCACCACAATATCAATAAGAGTTGCAGGGCAGCTAGAGTCTCTGCCGAGGCTGCAAGGGCGGGCATGGAGCAAATGCGCAAAACAAATTCAATTTTCTCTTATAAATTGTGAAAGTTGTAAATGCTAAGTATGTTGTAATTAGTCAAACATAGATTCAAAAATAAAAATCAGAAGTTATGCACATGCTTCCCAAATCGTTTGATGACCTAAACTATTTATGAGTTTATTATTTGTGCATTTAGTTGAGGCTCTTATAGGTGTGGTATAAAACAATAGGTGACGTTGAACAAAAATGATTAGTGAAAAAGAAAAGATACATTTGAGTGGGAACATGAGCACATGGTAGATGCTATTAAGATTAGTCATGGCCCATCAAGCTCGAATACTCCAAGTAAGGAGAATTTAATGAAATAGTTTTACTTATTTATTTATTTTCTTTGATTTAAGTTTGATATCCAACTTGAACAAAATAGCAAGAGGAGAGGTAAAATACATTGTCATAGAAAATAAATAGGAGGATACCTGATATAAACTAATTTTCATCCAATTGCGAGAGAGAGAGAGGTACAAACTGCGCTCAATTTCACTTGCTTGTGCAACACATACATATTTTGTGAGCTTTGATGCAAGGTAAGCTACACGAGGCAATCTGCAGCTGGGGCATTTGTATTTGAAAGGTTTTTCTCTATATTCCTCACAAACTGCACGCTTTATATCTTTAATATCTTCTGATTTCTCTTTTGTGGTTGATTACTAAGACTTGAAATGTTGTTGAAGAGAAGATGGTGTGTCCCTTCCAATTGTAGTCGCAGCCACAATACTGAGTGGTTGACCCTTTTCTTCCAACTCCCTTTTCTTCCAACTCCCTTTATGGAAGTGTATTGTCTCTTCTCTTCTACCCCCCCAACCGTTATTATTTTCCCTTCCTTTAAATAATTCCTTTCAGTTTTACAATAACCGAATCTTGAAAATAATATTTTTCTATTTTTATTTACTTATTGTATTTTACATAATGTATTTATCCACTGTAAATGATAAATAATACCATTTTAATTTTATTTGCAATTTAAATATATATATTCAAAATAGTTAGCAAGCAGGAATAATTATTCTACATACCCACTCATTATCATTTATTTGAAAATTTGAAAAATAAAATCTATAACTAAATTAATTCATTTTGTTTCATTACACTTTTATTCCACTACTAATTAATTTAATGAAACTTTGTAAAATATGAACCATAAAATAGGGGTCGTGACAACTAGATATAATTAAGAGATTAATTGAAAAGAATCATAGAGAATTACATTCTCTATTAAAATTTTCCCTTTGGGTAGATTGTACTAGGATGAAATCCATAATTGGAAATTCTCCTTACCACTTAGTCTATGGGATAGATCCTATATTTCCTATAAACCTGAAAATCCCTACTTGGCAATTCACCCAAGAGTGCATTGTGTTGATTGTGTTTTTTGCACAATAACAGCCAGATAGAATATGATATCCTATCTCTCTTGAAAGGTAAATCTCTATCGGCAAGCCTCAAGAGATAACCCCAAGGTCTCTAATGTCAGGTCTTGATAGTGCATAAACAACTCAGTAACGAAATGTGAAAATGTTGGTAATCACAATGGGACCTTACTACGAGCAAATGCTGAATCAATTTTATCAGATCTAATAATCTAATGATGCTTCAATCCTAGTTTTAACCCAGAAATCAAACAAATAAAAAAAGGAAAAGGGTTCCAGAGGGATTTCTAAATTTAATACTAAACCTAAGATTAACAATGAAAGTAACCAATACTCAACATGGACCAATCCTTCAAAACTGATTTCTACTTGACCAAGATAAATCTACAATCTCACAGAAAACAGTGCAATCTTCTAAGGCATTAAGATTTTCAAATTGTAAACATTCTATCAGATAACCCTATTGTAGTTAAAATGAACAAATCCTCACAATCAAACTTAAGCATACAGAATATCAAGTCCAGGCTAACTTTGCAAAGCAACTAACAATCAGTTGGTTGCAAAAAGTATGGACTGAAGGATTGCTGCAACATTCAAGTATTGAATCACAAACATTATTAAATCAAATCTAATCTAAATGTTAACTTCCTCAAAGCAATTTTAAAGATGGAATAACAAGAACCATGCAAGACAAAAGAACACAAGTGTGGCACCAAATCACAATGTCATTACTTATATTCGAATTATCCACTATAGCAACAATTCTGGTTTTCTGTTACAATATTTGCTTGAGAATACCTACTTGCTTACTTGCTTCTAACTAATTCTATATTCTAATTACAAATTCTTAACTATCTGGCTATTTCCAACTATTCTAACCCTTTACATATGAGGTGACATGCCCAATATATAGAATTCCCATAAATCCCATCGGCAAGGCAAGGGTTTTGCAGCAATAACTCAGCACAACCACCTGGCCAAGAGAGTCTTTGGAATGAGTCAAACCGGCAATAAATGCACGTCTTGTCCAAATTGGTTTGAGACCCGCTGTGCAGCTCAGACAGCACGCGGGAAGATAATAGGGAAGCACAAATTGTGATGTAGCCTATCATTAGCTCTCTTCCACATCATCCCTGCGCTGATCTGACTCCTCATGTAGCTTCAATAATGTTGCATCTAAGTCGGCCACAGGTGGTACTGGCCGAAACCTAAGTCACCTCTCATTGGACGCAATCTCATCCCTTGAGTGTTTGACCAACCTATCCCAGTCTACCTTATATGTCACATGCTTATCAATAACTGCGAGGTAGGTGGCCGCATCATCCAGTTGGTGCTCAGAAATAGAGCCATCATCAAGTGGTGCATACACATCATGCCACCATTCTCTCAACTATTCCAGGCTTAGGTACTTGGGCACAGTCTTCCTTCTTCCTGTCATGATTTCAAAGAAGGCAATGGAACCATCGTAAACCCCAGTTAAGGTGTCATCGATCTATTTCCCTCATTTGTGAATCTTTTTCAGCACATTCTACCTAATTTGCAACACCTTGAACCATTCCCATGGTTTGGTAGCTCTAGAAGAAGGAATGATTCTGTCACTCACCAATTTGTCCCGGGTGTACTCCATTAAAGTTCTGGTTTTTTGCAGAAGGAGGTCCATATCCTCATTATCCTATGTCATTACCTGCCTCAACCATTCAATGGTCCTTGTGGCATCCTTTCCCGTTGACAGGATTTCCTTGATAGCCTCATCACCTTTTGCTTACACCCCTTTCAACCAATTCCCAGTGGCAAGGGTGGAAGCTTTCATCTTTTCTAGCTTAGTTATGGTATCTTCAGGTAGAGGATTAGTAGCAGAGGAAGAAGGATTAATGGCCTATAGTGGCTTCATCAATTCCTCCAAGCACTTTTTGAGATTTTTGTTTTCTTTCTTTAGTTCCTACTTGGTTTTCACCTCCCTTCTCAATCTATCCACCATAACTGCATTGGAGACCTCATAGTCATCAATATCCTACTCAACTGATGTAGGCCCAAGATTAAAAGTTTGTATATTATAATCATTTCCAGCCACATCGTCTCTATTTTTATCTAGAACATGGTAGCAATATGAACAACCTTGTCATGTGCCTCATCCCTCTCAATCCTGAGATCACCCTAGCCTTCTTCTTGCCTTTTATCTTTTCCAATCCTAGCTAGTAGTGCATCCCAGTTTGGTGGACTATCCTCCACTACTAACTGTTTTCTCTTTATCTCCTTCTCCAGCCAATTAGGGACAATAGACTCCAATTGCACCTTGCTCTGCCCCACTTCCTCTTCCTGTCGATCTCTTGCTATTTCCTCATTCAAATTATGTTCATCAGGAGTCTCATCATTCTTACTTTCTTCCTCTTCAACACGCTCTTCTTCATGCGCAGGCGAGGGAACCTTTTCTGCTTCTTCCTCCTTGGAGGAGATTCAACTACCTCATTCCTAACTGGTGACTCTACATATGTAACCAAGGGAGATTGCATTTCTTTCTCCACTTCTACCTCTGCACTGTAGAGTTCTCCCTCATGGAATTCCTCTTCTTATGTATCTGGATGATCATCAACATCCTTTGTCTCACCTGGTTCACTCTGGGTTTCATGGGTGGGAGGCACATCATCATGATGCTCATCATGAGAAGCCACCAAAGGTAGGTCAGCCTTAGGCACACTGTCCCTGGGAGAGGGAGTACTAGACCTCCTTGCATACACTTTGGCCTTCTCCTCTGAGCTTTCAAGATTTATCACTAGTGGGGAAACTTCTTCCCCAACCTTAGAGGTGGCCTTCTCTGATAGTTTGAAAATTCTTTTCCTCTTCGGCATAGGAGCTTCAACCTCAAGACTCTGCTCAGACTTCTTAGTCCTTGTTCTCCTCTTGGCCTTTGGCCTTCTCTATTTCTTTGTTTCTTGGACCTCTATTTCCTAAACACCTTTTGTCTTGACCTTGGTTGTGGAGTCCAGTTTGCCTTTACCTTTAGGATCCTGCTGCCTCGTGGACTCCTCAGAAGTGGAATGGAAATCCAAGTCCCCCATCAGGTCATACGTGCATTTCACTACCTTATTTTCCAACTCCCATACCGTGTGTTTGAGCCACATTTTGGTAACTTTAATGATTGGCTCCATTAGTTGCTTCAATCCTGTTTGCTCCTCTTCTAACCAGTCTACATCACCAATCAGCCTATCTTTTACTACCTCATAGGCATGATCCTGAATTAAGTCCCCATCATCCTCCAATTGATTAGGGACTGCCCTCACATTGTACAATCAGACTGCTTCCACCAGAAGCTAGCAAAATTTCTTCTTTCGAACCTTGTATTCATCCTTGCAGTTGGCCCAATAGTCCTCTAAGTTCACCTTATGGCTGAATTCCCTGTTGGCCCTCCTTTGAGCCTCTCCTATGATGTCAAACCTGGACCTTTGGGAGTGGAAATACAAGCCAAGAGTATTCAATTCTTCCTCTGAAGCTTGGGCAAAACCAATGGAAGGGAAAACCTCTCCAATGCCAATTCTTAGTGGGAACTCTCCACCAAATCTAGTCTTATGCTTGTCCTTCTTGACGGTGGCATCAAAATCACAAATCTTCCTAGTGACTTCCAACAATATAATGTGATTAGTGGGATACCATGGGAGTCTGTATGGGGCTTTCTGGCAGCCATCAATCTGAATGTAGGAGAAAGTTGGAAATTGGATGAACCACGCTCCATATTTCTTGATGAGTTCCTTTGCCTGATATGAGATTCTAACATGCTCTGCTTCCTAAAGCATTTTGGTAATATGCATGGTAAATGCATCATTTTCCCTCCTATAGTCTGAGCTTCCTAAGTACAACTGAGGGTAAACCTCATAAATGATATCGTGTCCAAAAATTCCCTTTGTGTCCAATCCTCTGTAGGGGTGGAATCTAGCTAGCGCATAGACCAAATATGAGGTCACTGTGAAGGTCTTTGTCTCCAACACATTGGACAATTGTTTATGAATCACTTGACTGATGTCCCCTACCCAATGGTAGTTGATATTTTCTCATTCCATCCTTACAATCACATGGCACATCCAACTCTCAAATGTACCTGCACTCCTCAATCTAAGCACCCTGCTAAGAAAGGTGATGGCATCATAGTATTCCTTCTTGAACTTTTCCATGTACAACTACTTAGGCAACTTGGAATAGTGGGACTTGGGCTTCTCCAGCCAAGAGTTGATTAGCTGTTGTGACTTCACAATTTGGTCATCACAGAACTCCTGGGCTACCTCAATGGTGAATCCCACTACATGAGATCTGTCTGGCATGTCAAAGGTTTGGGCAATGGAGACCGGGTTGAGATTGGCAACAACTCTCCCTTGAGGACCCATGATCCTCTATATATCTTGATCATAATGCCTTGCACATTCAAGGACTAGCTCATAGAACTGCACTATAGAGGGGAAACCAGCAACGTGGGGCAAACCAGATTCCATCATTCTTCTAGTCACCAAAGGAAGATCCTCGGACGCCATTCTTGCTTTAAACTCCTCATAGTCCTAGAGGCCAATGTTGGTATCAGTGACTTCTGACCAAATAGAAGTAATATTGCTTTTAGGAACCTTGATCTTGATGTCCAGCTTGATCCTCTCAGCATCATACAATGAGGAACCAGCTACCATTTTGCTTGATTCAGCCTATATTCAACATGAAAACATAATGAAAACCACAGGAAAGCAAGGTTAATCCATCAAAACACCACTAGAATGCATCTCTCATAGTCAAGGTGTTATTAAAATCCATATAAAATGACCCCAACAGATTTTGGGTTTCAAGACCGTCTGTGAAATCTGAGCCAGAGAGGAATTTGGGAAATTCTAGACCAATTGGATTCCAACGAAAAACCCAAGAAACACCTACTTAATCATTAAAATTGATCATTTTTCATCTATAAATCACATGAGAGATCCAAATATGACATGAAATAATCATCAAATGCATCACCAATTTTAAACGGATTCAATTATTTAATGTTCCTTTACATTTTACCAAACTTCGGGGAAATCTGTGAGGGACGGATTTCCGTGAAGAACGGGCCAAAGAGGATCTTTGGGAAATCTGGGAGATGACAGATTTCAGAGAAATCCGTACTAGTGGACATCTGTGATCAAGGAAAATTTTCAGACCAATGGGAATTCCCAGAACAAAAGCTTCGGCAAAAGTTATGAGCTCACCGAGAAGTCTCAGAGACTTCTGGGAGTTACGCCTGAAGGATGCAATCAGAATAGGTTTTGCCAAGAGTCAATTGTTTCGATGTAATGTCTTGGCAAAAAGGGTAATAGCAAACATATCGGTATGAGCCAAGGGTGGTCGGGGTAAGGTCTGGCGAATTCATCTTGTCTCTCCGACCATCAGAGTTTAAACAATCACTTCTCCAGACTCCAGTTTTTGATATGAGGTCCCTAGTGACTATGTTATGTTTCACCGATGAAGAGTTCCATCAGCATAACCTCTTGCCAACATTATGAAGTCACCCCAGCAAAAGATCAGGGCTCGCTAAGAGAAAAGGTTTCGCTATGAAGTCCTGGCGATCCTAAGGAGTCTCATCGAAGGCAAAGATTTCGGCAAGAGGAGGGAGCTCGCGGTAAGGTCTCAGCAAAGCATGAATGTTTCCCCGAAGCACAAATGGATATCGGCAAAGCTATGGGGACTCACTATGAGCTCTTGCCGACTTGGGCTTGTCTTGCTGACAAAAATATTTTCAGCATGAGAATTGTAGTGTCCCAATGACTAAATATCAACTCACAAAGGGCTTCGACGAGAGCGAAAAGTGCTCGGTGGGAGGTCTCGCCGAAGGACAGATGTCTTGGCGAAGCAAATGAATATCGGTAAAGCCATTGGATCCTGCTATGACCGCTTGGCGACTAGGAATTATCTTGCCGAAAGTGAGTAGGAGAAAGCATGTCGATGAGACATCTCCTCGCAGGGTGAGGTCTTGGCGAAAGCAAAGGTCTCATCGACTAATATGCATAAAGGATTTCAACAGTGTAAAAATGATAATGTCACGATGATCTAACATGAACCTAGGAGGACCATTTCGGTGAACCTCAAGGTAGTCGATATGATATCCCAGTGATCTTGAATGGTCACGGTGAAGGGAATCCAGAAGGGATAAAGAGTCTCGATTTCATCCAGACACTGAAACAACTAAGGATTTTGAAAAGCTCAGCTTAAGGAAAGTTGGGGAAGGACCTCTCATGAATTTATTTTGTATTCTAGGTCAATCCTAAGATGAAATCACCTGATATGGCACTGCCCTAGGTCCGAACCCTATTCATCCACCATTAGTGCACAGGAAAGCTCAGAATTTAGTCGTTCCATTGTTGAGTCGTCACTAGGGCTTACTAATTATTCTTAGGCAAGATTCATTAAAATGCAGATGGACACATGAACTCAAAACTCGCCTGAGAGATGAAAAAGGATGCAATACCAACCAACCCTAGCATGAAATAGACACATATGCAGGAATTCAAATACCAACGTGCCATTCATAATTCAATTCAAAGTAGAGCAATCAGACACATACCATTATAAAGTAGGAATTGGTCTCAGAATTCGCAAACGCGAAGCTCAAGGGTGGCCACAATGAACACAAGCGATAGCACACCAAAAATTACCCCCAAATCAATCAAGTCAAAGCTGAAAGTCCCAAAATCCCAGCCGAATACTCACAAGAAAGCACTTCTTAGATCAAATGATGGAAAATAGTGAACATAATGGCACAAAAGATCTCAAAATCAAATTAAATACATTTCTCAGGGCATGCACATAGCCATTAATGCAATCGATAAGACAACCAGAGAAAGAAATTGGGAATCTGATGATAGGAAAAAAATTGAGAAAATCCAGACCACACGAAAATCCGTGAGGATCGAAAATCCCCGAACAACAAGGGTCCAGCCGGAGTCCAAGCAGGATCCAAGAAAATCCAACCAGGGTGGAAAATCCCGAATCCGAGCAAAAGCCCAAAATTCATCCAGAACTTAAGATTTTCAATGAATAACCTAGAAACACTTAGGCATTCAAAATAAACAATTAAGCACATTCCTAAGTAAGACAAAACCTCAAAAGAAAGGGCCAAAACACCAAAACGAAGCGAAAGAGGGTCCCTGCTTATAGCGGGGCGTGTGTGCAAAAACTTGCACAACACATTGGATTAGATGATCAGACTAAAGCTCAATTGTTGCAACTAATACACTTGGATGAAAAACGCACCAAAGCTATAGATCATTTTGCTAGTCACCAATATGTGGTAAAATGGCGGTTCAAAAAAGGGATATATTGAAAACTTTTAAAATATTTGATTTAGTCCTATATTGGGACAAAGCCCATGAGCGTAAGGGTGAACATGGTAAGTTTAAAAATTTATGGACTAGTCCTTACCAAATATCTAAAATTTTAGGCAACAACACTTATAGGCTTAAAATTTTAACCAAAGAGTATGTTCCATTGCCTATTAATGGAAAATTTGTGAAGCATTACTTCCAAGCTTAGTGTTGGTTGTCAGTCCTCATTGTAAGTTTGTAAATAGCTTTTTGTAAATAGTTTTTTTTTGTTTTTTTGGGGTTTTGGGTGCTTTCTTTTGTTTTGTTTCCTTTTTGGGTTTTGCGTCATTGAGATATATAGTAATTAGAAACCTTTGAAGGTGGTAAAAATAATAGAATGTCAATTACATAAATGTGATTCATGCTTGGACCAAAAATAGTCCTTTGATTATAGATGGTTGGGGAATTGTTCAGTTCCTTTTACTTTAGTTCACATAAATCATTCAATTGATGTTGACCTACAAACACCCATACTTTAATCATTCTACTCAATTTGGGATAGTAGTTGTTTGCATTGAGTGAAAAATAAAAAGGCGACCTTTGCTACCATTGTAATTTCCAACCTAATTGTAGGCTTCATTGCTTGCAAGTTAAAGAAAATGAGCTTACAAAGAAATATCAAATGAAAATGTGAATATCAAAATAAATATCAAAAGAGAAAATTCAACTCTTTAGGCTATCCAAATATCTCTACCATGGCTATAGATGCCTAACTAGCAGTAGAGCTATGTTTGGGGGAATTACAAAGATAACCTTGCTAGGGCTATGGACGCTTGACTGGCAGCAAGGCTCTATCCAAGGTTGGATTAAAAGGAAATTGCCAAATTATGTAGGTCAATGCAAATATTTTCTATGCTCTGAATTTATTGTAGCAGAATAAACTAATTGTGCATGTGTGAGCTCAATAAAATTTAATCTTTTATGCTGACTAGAGTAAGGATGGAATGCCGAAATGAGGGTCTAACTATTTATAATTTAAGGACTATAGAAAGTTGATGTTATTAGGTTCAGAATTGTCTTTCTATTGTTTTGATTAGTTTTTTTGGTTGCTAGTTATTGTGTGGTCTCACAACACACCCCATTTTTCTCCTTGGAAAAATGTGAACCCCCTTTTTTGTTACCTTTCCTTTCTTTCCTTTTCTTTTTCTTGCTTTGGCGTGCTACTTTTAGAAGAAATGGTAAAATAGAAAATTTGGTTTAGCTTGCTTGGTCCCTAACTAAGTCCTTTTCTTTACCAAATTTGGAATGTTGCAAGCTCTTTTCCCTAGTCTTATCAATTTACCAAACCCTCGAGTCCCAAAGTCAATGTAGGTGTGCTAAGGATATTGTATCTTCAGTAAGTTTTAGCTTTTTTCTCAGTTGATAAGTCAATCCTGATGAGTCATCACCTAGATAAATCATCTCAGTGCATACATTATATTTCTTTGTTGGTTAGCTTGGTGGCATTTTTTTCTTTTCTTTTAAATAGAGACTGAAAACTGAAGGTTTTGTTTTGAATATGTTTTTAATCAATTTGGTTCTGCTTAAACTCGGTCTTGGGTCCTCTCTCTACACCCGATTCTCATGAAACTGATGGATAAAAGTCTTGGTTCCCAATAATATTCCAAAGGTCCAATGCCAGAGGATTCAAACCTTTTTTTATTATAATTGTTAAGTATCCAAAGTGGCTTTGCTTATAAATCCTTTTCCTTGTGAGAATTAAAGTGACACATAACCATGCCACATAAGCCTTTTGCATCCTCTTCTTCTCTAATGGTGGGAACTATGTAGAAACCAATGTGTTTGTGATTTGAACCCTAACCCACCATGATTGCACCTTTATTTAAAGAAATTAATGAAGGTGGAAAAAAACACATGTACTTGGCACCACCTCAAGCATGTAGTTGCTTTCATAACAGTCTACCTTACACCATACTGCTTACTTGTAAGGAAATTAAAGAATCAAAATTAAGATTGTAGCATGCAAAGAAAGGTAAACCTCAAGAAACCAAAGAACATAGTTGCCAATGGTTAAAGAAAATTGTATCACCAAAAAAACTACCTATGTTTCGAATAACTAAAATTTTGTTAGTCTTTCTATGCATGCATGTCTCAGTATAAATGACACTTCCCCTAGATTGGTAATTAAAATTTTGATTATTTTGAAGTAAATTTAATCGAACTGTTGATTGAAAGTTTTATGATTTATTGAAACCGACTGGTTAAATTTAACCCTAACTCACACACAAGGCACATATCTGCTAATAATGCAGGAAATCCAAGAAAATATGAGCACTTCCAGAAGGAAGCCAAACGAGGAGTTTGAATACTTTGCTTAATATTGTCCTCCAAAGTTGGTCACTTTAACAAATTTTACTGTGTAGACAGCAAACCTTTGCAGTACCCATCAACTTGGCCTTTTGAAACCTTGTCAAAATTGATCGTACAAAGCTGAAATTAGGCATGCACACTCACATATGGTAGATAAACATCCATGCAAGGTTGTTTGGCATGACAATGAATAGATCTAAAGTTATGATTTTTTACAATGTGCTCTTGGGGCTAATTCTACAACTATGTTTCTGAGTGTTGCAATCCAACAATGGATCCATTTGGGGATGTATTCCCCTTGTGGGCATAGCAAGAATTTAGATCTATGGGAGAGAAAACCACTATCCTTTTTCCATTGGGCCATAGAGTTAAAATATCACCTTTGTCCTTGATTTGTATGATTTGAAAATCATACCACAATTGATAGCACAAGGCCACCAAAAAAGACAAGCCTCTATTTTCCCCCATCATACACCTTGTTTTGTTTTGAGTTCATCAAATTCCTCTTGCAATCTGCCCTACTACATGTACTATCATTGGAAATTTTTAAAATAACACTACTTTCAACACTGCTCATATTTCCTTTTTCATTTTTTGTTTCAGACTTAGGAATAATTCAAAAATTGTTATTATTATGTGAAAAACTCATGTCCCATTCACTAAACCAAGATCCTTTATTCTTAATACCAAATTCTTCATCTTTTTGGTCACCATCATGCATTATAAAATAGCCTCCCAGCTAGACTAAAAACTGGAAATCTATATGCTTCTCACATGGTTATGAGAAATATGCCACAACAATATCTTCTGGGACAATTATATCTGGAACATTTTTTATTTTTTCCATATTACTACTTGGTAGTGACATCGACCCTTGATCCATGCACTCATCACTATGTATATTTGAGCCAATTGATGTTGAACAAACATTATCCATGATATGCAAACCAACATCTTACTCATATGAGGAAAATATCTTCAAGTATGATTTATGTATTCCATTTTTAATAGAAATAGACATAGAATCTTGATTATCTTCAAAATTTCCCTCATTATTATCACACAAAATGCTTTTATTGTCAAAGCAAATGCATGTTGAAGATGAAATTTATGAATCTTTCTTATGTATGTATTTTTGATACTCCATTGCGAGCAAGTCTAAATTTTTTTGACTACTGAGTAAACATGTATCTTCATCCATCTCATTGTTGTTGTGTTCTTCTCTTTTCTCATCAAAAAATGGTAATTTAGATGTATTGATTTCACATTCATTTGCTTCACAATCTAATACACCATCCTGATTATCAGAAAATACTTCACCCTCTTCATAAAGTGGATTTGAATACACTTGAAATTCATATTCTAGCACACCTTGGAAAAAATCCATGTGATCTTCTTCTATCTTTTCATCATATAATGGGTTTGAAAATTTTTTAAAACCATTTTCAGACTTGTGTATTAACCTCTTCTTCATCTAATGTGTCTTCATGGTACTCAATTGCAGCTTGTGGTATTATTTGTTCACTATTAAATGGACTTGCTTCTTCTACCACATTTTCCATTGCTTCTTCCTCTTGATCTCCATAAAGGATGCAAGTATCCCTTTGTTGTAAATCAAAATCCACATGTTTGTCCTCACAATCTGAATATTCAATGGATCCCTCATAACATGCACTATCACAACTTGTTATGTAGGAGAGATTTTCGATATCTTCATCCCCCTCACACAAGCTGTCATAACAATCATTTTCACTTGCATATCCATCCTTTATGGACTGATCATAGTTATTGCTTTCCTCCTTTAATTTTTTATTCTGATATGTGTTTTGCTGCAAATTTTGGTTGACAACTGCAAGAGGGATCAAATTGTGTTGCACATTTTGATATGGAGCTTGGTACTGATATTGATGATTCTTAGGATACTGATTGTATAAATGATCTTGATAACTCACTAGTCTTTGATTAGGAGGGACCGAATAATAATTTATGTGATTGAAGGCTTGTGGTGTAAAATGTTTTTTTTGTACATGATGGGCACTTTCATTGCAATGTGGGGTCCAAGGTATACTTATATTCACATATCCATCCTCATTATAAATAGGCATATTTTGTGATGCATATGAAACACATTTGACTCCCAATTTTAGCAGTTGTCAGTCCAATTCTATACACTCTCTTATTAAATATTGCCTTTCAAAAAAAACTTTTGTTCCAAACTGTCTATGCATTCTTCATCAATGCTTTACTAGAGTCGCCACCTATGTTTCCAAAAGTAGGAAAATGAAATAGAGTTTTAAATTGTTCTTGTTTTATTAGAATTTGCAACATTTTTGAACCAATGAAGGGAGTTAACCAACATGGTTGATGACTCCCTACACTTTAGGCTCTGCCAAACCTAGGTGGGTAGACCTTGACAACTAAAGTAGATTTAGAATTGTATGACTCAGTTAAATTTTTGGATCTATCATAGTGGCATAAAGTGTAATAGATGAAAGCTTTCTAACTACTCCTACTCCTAGTATTCAATTTGAAGTGTGAATGTTTTGAATAAGATTTTATGAAATTCTAAAATGCAATTGGTGTGACCAATGCCTATTTTCTATTGGGCTAATGGAGTCAAGAGGTGAAAGATATGTGACTTACTTACTGGTTGTAATCCTATTGCTTGGCACTTGTGATTGTTTATACCTTGTATAAACGTGCAAGAATGTAATTATCAAGTTCTGATTGATCTTATTAATGTGATTTACAACAAAGGGATACTTGCAACCTTTATGGAGATCAAGAGGAATAAGCAATGGAAAATGTGGTAGAAGAAGCAAGTCCATTTAATAGTGAACAAATAATACCACTAGCTACAGTTGAGTACCATGAAGACACATTGGATGAAGAAGAGGTTTATAAATGTGACAGTCCAATCAACATTTTTTTGATTGTTGGACTTATCTTCTTTCCAATGTATACCCTTTTTGGTGCCAATTCAGTCCCCAGGTTGATCTCTTCAACATCTCTTTTTACTAGTGTTTGTTTCATAAGAGCATGATCATTTCCATCAAACACCCTTTCCAGTGCCACAAGTCCTTAAGGAAGTTTTTTGGTATTGAGCTACACAACTTTTTTTCCAAACACAGTCTATTTTCCATCTATTTCTTCCACAAATGCATTAAAATCAATCTCCTAGGATTCATACTAATCAATGTAATGTAGAAACTTGATGAGATTAGTGTCATCATTGAAAGCTTTCCAACAATAGATGTTATCAGAGATGGCAGGTCTTGTTTTGAATTCAACTTGAGATACTCCAACGAGGGTGATATCATCCCTTTTTCAGAGCTACAATGGCAAGGAAATTTTCCATTAAGTTCTTGGACCTATCTATCCATTCGATAGAAAATGCATCGAATAGTTCAATTGTGTCCCACACAACATTCTTGTATTATTTTAGTCTTTTGTTTTTTGCAGCATATTTTGATCTGATCTGTGAAATGATCAACTCAAAGTCTCCAAGAATAGTTACTAGTTTGATTTTTTGTTTGACAACCATATTCAAACCAATTAGTAGGGATTCATACTCTGCTATGTTATTTGTGCATTCAAATGTCAACAAGAATGAATACTTGAATGTAGTACCCTTAGGTGAGATAAACACTACTCTTGCTCCATTGCCTTCTTGACTACATGCTCTAGCAAAATACATCTTCCATACATTGTGCTAATTCTTGGAAACATGCTTATCAATTGGATCAGTGTTCACTAGTTCAGGATGGGAAGGCTCAATTCTGAAACTTCCTAAATCCACATCACAAAATTAGTTTAATTGATTTTGAGAAACACCCTTGGCTCTCTATATAGCTTGGCCTCTTCACCATTTACTGGTATTGTGGCATAGGACAAGTAAAATTGTACATTTCCTCCAACTGTTGTAGTCCATTGTCTTGACAAGAGCATCCCAAAATGAGGTGTATCAATTACAGTTATGTCAATATTATAAGCTACTTTTGGATAAGTTGCAGTTGAGTACCATGAAGA
Source organism: Sequoia sempervirens (assembly GCA_007258455.2). Taxonomy (NCBI): domain Eukaryota; kingdom Viridiplantae; phylum Streptophyta; class Pinopsida; order Cupressales; family Cupressaceae; genus Sequoia; species Sequoia sempervirens. The sequence continues at coordinate 753,280,527 of VDFB02281492.1, forward strand.
CACATTGGATGAAGAAGAGGTTTATATCAAGATCTTATTAATGTGATGATGAGCACCAAGTAAGGAAGTGATAAAATTTTGCTGAGATAGTAAAGCCAATATCAAAGGTGCAAAGATTGATTGGACAACTGAAGCTATAGATGCGTTCATATCCATAAAAATATCAATCAAGGAAGCTCCAATATTGAAATCTCTAGATTTCAGCAAACCTTTCCAAATATTTTCATTCACTTCTTATCACACAGTTGTTGCAGTGATGATCCAAAAGAATGATGAAGGGTATGAGCAACTAGTCTCCTTTTTTAGTAAATCCATCCAAAATGTAGAATTGAAATATGATATTGTGGAGAAACAAGCCTATGCATTGGTAAGAGTTGTCAAGGAATTTAGACCATATCTAGTAGTTTATGTTCTCATGCCAGTAGGGGTCATGAAACAACTTGGTATGTGGGTAGACACTACTAGTGGTAAATCCTACACTATGGATAGTAGGCCTATCCTAGTGGTAGGAATTATGAAATATACAAAGGTGACGCTAGATGCTTATCCACAGGTAGCTTATAATATTGACATAGCTATAATTGATACACCTCATTTTGGGATGCTCTTTTCAAGACAATGGACTACAACAGTTGGAGGAAATGCACAATTTGGCTTGTCCTATGCCACAATACCAGTAAATGGTGAAGAGGTCAAGCTATATAAAGAGCCAAGGGTGAACCAGATTGTGGACTATGTTGCTCAAAATCAATTAAACTACTTTTGTGATGTGGATTTAGGAAGTTTCAGAATTGAGCCTTCCCATCTTGAACTAGTGAACACTGATCTAATTAATAAGCATTTTTCCAAGAATCAACATAGTGTATGGAAGATGTATTTTGATGGAGCATGTAGTTAGGAAGGCAATGGAGTAGGAGTAGTTTTTATCTCACCTGAGGGTACTACATTCAATTATTCATTCTTGCTGACATTTGAATGCACAAATAACATATCAGAGTATGAAGCCTTGGTAATTGGTTTGAATATGGTTGTCAAACACAAAATAAAAATGCTAACTGTTCTTGGAGACTCTGGATTGATCATTTCATAGATCAAATCAAAATATGCTGCAAAAAATAAAAGGCTAAAATAGTACAAGAATGCTATGTGGGACACAATTGAACTATTTGATGCCTTTTCTATTGAATGGATAGATAGGTTCAAGAACTTAATGGCAGATTTCCTAGCCAATGTAGCTCTAAAAAGGAATGATATCACCCTGGCTGGAGTATCTCAAGTTGAATTCAAATCAAGACTTTCCATCCTTGATAACATCTATAGTTGGAAAATTTTCAATGATGACACTGATCTCATCAAGTTTCTACATTGCATTGATCAATACGAAGCCTAGTAGATTAATTTTAATGAATTTGTGGAAGAAATAGATGGCAAAAAGGCTGTGTTTGGAAAAGAAGTTATGCAACTCAAAACAAAAAAACTTCTTAAAGGACTTATGGCACTAGAAAGGGTGTTTGATGGAAATGATCGTGCTCTTATGAAACAAACACTAGTAAAAAGAGAAGATGTTGAAGAGATCAACCTGGGGACTGAATTGGCACCAAAAAGGGTATACATTGGAAAGAAGATGAGTCCAACAATCAAAAAAATGTTGATTGCACTGTTAAGGAAATGCAAGCACGTTTTTGCATGGTCCTATGAGGATATTAAGGCATATAGAGAATATTTGTTCCAACATGAGATCCCATTGAAACAAAATGCAAAACCATTTAGGCAGAAATAGAGACCCATAAACCCTACTTTGGAACCCAAAATGCATGAAGATCTTATAAAGCTTAGGGAAGGAGGAATTATCATGCTGATTAGACATTCATCTTTAGTCTCTGATCTAGTACCAGACAAAAAAATGGAGATATAAGGCTCTATGTAGACTTCCAAAACCTGAATGTATCTTCTCTCAAGGACAATTACCCTCTTCCAAACATGGAGGCTATGCTACAAAGGGTCACAGTCTATGAGTTAATGTCCATGATGGATTGATTTTCAGGCTATAACCAAGTGAAGGTTAAAATATCAGAACAATACAAAATAGTTTTCACTACGCCATGGGGAATATATGTTTATGTTAGGATTCCATTCAGACTCACAAATGCTGGTGTAACATTGCAAAGGGCCATGAATGTTGCTTTTTTAGACCTTATTAATGTGATAATGGTAGTCTACCAAGATGATTTAACTGCATACTCCAAAAAGGTAGAGGATCATGTGGCTCACCTTGAAAAAGTATTTTTGAAAGCAATTGAATATGGCATCTCCCTCAATCCTAAAAATTGTCATTTTGCAGTAATAGAAGGAAAGTTACATGGGCATATAGTCTCTAAGGAGGGAGTAAGGATTGATCCTAAAAGAGTGGAGGCCATTGACAAGATACCTATCCCTAAGACAGTTAAGGCTATTCAATCCTTCTTTGGACAAATCAATTTTCTAAGAAGATTCATATCAAATTTTGCCGAGATAGTAAATCCAATATCAAAGATGCTAAGGAAAGGTGCAAAGATTGATTGGAAAGTTGAAGCTATAGATGCATTCATATCCATAAAAAGAAAAATCAAGCAAGCTCCAGTATTCAAATCTCTAGATTTCAGTAAACCTTTCCAAATATTTTCATTCACATCTTATCACATAGTTGCTACAATGATGCTCCAAAATAATGATGAAGGGTATGAGTAGCCAGTCTCCTTTTTAGCAAATCCCTCCAAAATGCAGAATTGAAATATGATATTATGGAGAAACAATCCTATGCATTGGTAAGAGTTTTCAAGGCATGTAGACCATATCTATTGGGAGAAAAATTTATAGCTTATGTGCCTAACGCTGTTGTGAAAGATGTATCTATACAACGTGAAACAACATGGTGCAAGTGCCAGTGGATAAAAAAAATCTAGGAATTTGATATTGAGTTTCAGATTACTAACCTAGTAAGAGGACAAGGATTGGCCAAATTGATGGATAAAACAAATTTGGAAGTTTCCCAAGTATGCAATGTGGGAAATGAAGAAAATATGGTCACTAGTATTGAGCGCACATCATGGTACATAGATATTGTGTACAAAATTTCAAGAAGGGTTTGATGACAATAGAAAAAGGACACTCAAGTTGTAGGCCTAAAAATATGTATTCATGAAGGGGGACCTCTACTAGAAGAATAGGGATGGTGTGTAGGAAACACATAGTTTAATTCTGCTTCATTTTCATAGGTACACTTGCCTAGGTTTGGCAGAGCCTAAAGAGAAGAAGGTTCAAATACACCATTTAGCCTTGTTCGCTAGCCTAAAACATACTAAGAGCCTGGAAACCTCTTGAGGTTTTCCAACCAATGTTTTTGAGACCTAACACTAGCCACAGTCTCTTTACACTAGCTAGTTGGCACCAATGAAATTCTCTGGCTTGGTGCATCAGGAGTGCGCTCCTCAACATGTCTAGTTACCTTTGCTTTACCAACTTTTCTCTTCTTTGTAGTAGTTTCCTCGTACTTGGGTTCATCTTCTACTCTTTGTCTCTTCTTTATATTGAGTGGGTATGTGGGCTTTATCATAGCTTTCCTTAAAGCTTTACAATAATCATTAGTCTAGTGTTGAGTGTATATCAACACTTGCTCATAATTCTCCTCGATAGTTGCTATTTCTTTCTTTTCATAGTATGGGTCTAGGATAGGTTCATCATAAATATTAGCTAAATTATAAATTGGATTCAACACCTCCCCATCATCTGTATCCAATTTCTCTAAAATATCATGGATTCCCAGAAGCTTTACTAATTGTAATGACAACCTTTGATATGATCACTTCCTTACTTGGTGCTCATCATCACAATTAAGCCATAAATATTATAATGCTACAATATTATAACGCAATTATGAAATTGGACTGACATTAATATTATTATGATGAGCACCGAAATATTATATCACTTCCTTACTTGGTGCTCATCATCACAATTAAGCTATAAATATTATAACGCTATGGATAGTAGGTCTGTCCCAGCGGTAGGAATTATGAAAGATGTAGAAGTGAAGCTGGCTGCTTATCCACATGCAGCTTATAATATTTACATAACTGTAATTGATACACATCATTTTTGGATGCTCTTGTCAAGACAATGGACTACAACAGTTGGAGGAAATGTACAATTTGACTTGTCCTATGCCACAATACTAGTAAATGGTGAAGAGGTCAAGCTATATAGAGAACCAAGGGTGAATTAGATTGTGGACTATGTTGCTCAAAATCAAATAAACTACTTTTGTGATGTAGATTTAGGAAGTTTCAGAATTGAGCCTTCCCATCTTGAACTAGTGAACACTAATCCAATTGATAAGCATATTTCCAAGAATCAACACAGTGTATGGAAGATGTATTTTGATGGAGCATGTAGTCAGGAAGGAAATGTAGCAAGAGTAGTTTTTATCTCACATGAGGCTACTACATTCAAGTATTCATTCTTTTTGACATTTGAATGCACAAATAACATAGCAGAGTATGAAGCCCTACTAATTGGTTTGAATATGGCTTTCAAACACAAAATCAAACCACTAACTATTCTTGGAGACTTTGAGTTGATCATTTCACAGATCAGATCAAAATATGCTGCAAAAAATAAAAGACTAAAATAGTACAAGAATGTTGTGTGGGATACAATTGAACTATTTGATTCCTTTTCTATTAAATGGATAAATAGGTCCAAGAACTTAATGGTAGATTTCCTAGCCAATGTAGCTCTGAAAAGGGATTATATCACCCTAGCTGGAAAATCTCAAGTTGAATTCAAAATAAGACCTTCCATCCCTAATAACATCTATAGTTGGCAAGTTTTCAATGATGACACTGATCTCATCAAGTTTCTACATTGCATTGATTAGTATGAAGCCAAAAAGATTGATTTTAATGCATTTGTGGAAGAAATAGATGGAAAACAGACTGTGTTTGGAAAAGAAGTTGTGTAGCTCAAAACCAACAAACTTCCTAAAGGACTTGTGGAACTAGAAAGGGTGTTTGATAGAAATGATTGTGCTCTTATGAAACAAACACTAGTAAAAAGAGAAGATGTTGAAGAGACCAACTTGGGGACTGAATTGGCACCAAAAATAGTATACATTGGAAAGAAGATAAGTCCAACAATCAGAAAAATGTTGATTGCACTGTTAAGGAAATACAAGCACATTTTTGCATGGTCCTATGAGGATCTTAAGGAATATAGAGAAGATTTATTCAATATGAGATCTCGTTGAAACCAGATACAAAACCATTTAGGTAGAAATAGAGGCCCATAAACCCTACTTTGGAACCCAAAATGCATGAAGAGCTCATGAAGCTTAGGGAAGGAGGAATTATCATGCTGATTAGACATTCATCTTGGGTCTCCAATCTAGTACTAGTCAAAAATAAAAATGGAGATATAAGGCTTTGTGTAGACTTCTAGAACCTAAATGTATCTTCTCTCAAGGACAATTACTCACTTCTAGACATGGATGCTATGCTACAAAGGGTCACAAGCTATGAGTTACTATCCATGATGGATGGATTTTTCAGGCTATAACCAAGTGAAGGTTAAAGAATGAAAACAATACAAAACATCCTTCACTACAACATGGGGAACATATGTTTATGTTAGGATTCCATTCAAACTCACAAATGTTGGTGCAAAATTCCAAAGGGCCATGGATGTTGCTTTTTCTAACCTTATTAATGTGATAATGGTAGTCTGCCAAGATGATTTAACTACATACTCCAAAAAGGCAAAGGATCATGTGGCTCACCTTGAAAAAATATTTCTAAAAGTATTGGTATATGGCATCTCCTTCAATCCTAAAAAGTGTCATTTTGCAGTAATAGAAGGAAATTTACTTGGGCATATAGTCTTTAAGAAGGGAGTAAGGATTTATCCCAAAAGAGTGGAGGCCATTGACAAGATACCTATCCCCAAGAAAGTTAAGGTTATTCAATCCTTCTTTGGAAAAATCAATTTTATAAGAAGATTCATACAAAATTTTGTTGAGATAGTAAAGCCAATATCAAAGCTACTAAAGAAAGGTGCAAAGATTGATTGGATAGTTGAAGCTATAGAGGCATACATATCCATAAAAAGATCAATCAAGGAAGCTCTAGTATTGAAATCTCCAAATTTTAGTGAACCTTTCCAAATATTTTCATTCACATCTTATCACACAATTATTGTAGTGATGCTACAAAAGAATGATGAAGGGTATGGGCAGCCAGTTTCCTTTTCTAGCAATTCCCTCCAAAATAAAGAATTGAAATATGATATTGTGGAGAAACAAGCCTATGCATTGGTAAGAGTTTTCAAGGAATTTAGACCATATCTAGTGGGAGAAAAAGTTATAGCTTATGTGCCTAATGTTGTTGTGAAAGATGTATTTGTACAAAGTGAAACAATAGGGCATAGGTGTTAGTGGATAAAAAAAATTCAAGAATTTGATATTGAGTTTCAGATTACTAAGCTTGTAAGAGGACAAGGATTGGCCAAATTGATGGTTGAAACAAATTTGAAAGTTGCCCAAGTATGCAATGTGGGAAATGAAGAAAATATGGTCACTAGTATTGAGAACACATCATGGTACATTGATATTGTGTACTATCTTAAACATTTGAAATGTCCAAAAGGGTTTGATGAAAATAGAAAAAGGACACTCAAGTTGTAGGCCTCAAAATATTTATTCATGAAGGGGGATCTCTATTGGAAGAATAGGGATGGTGTTCTATTGTTGTGCTTATATGAGCATCAAGAGAGGCATGTCTTGAAGGAGATGTATGAAGGAGTATGTGGGGGACATTTCACAGCAAAAACCATTGCTCATAAGATATTAAGGGTAGGATACTATTGGCCTAAGGTTTTGAATGATGCACATGACAATACTAGAAAATGTGAGGCATGGTAAAAGTTTTTTGAAAAATTGAAGTATCAAGGGGCATTGCCCCTAATACCTATTGTGCGAACCCTTTTCCTAATACCTGCAAAACAACATGAATAAATGAGTTAGACAAGGAATTACAAGCTAAAAGAAGGATTCCCCATGAAATCCATTTACAAATCAAACTAGGAATGAAAAGATTGAAGAACACAATGCAAATGATAAAAACAAGATAAAATCCTAATTAGATATGCAAACTCTCAATCCCATGGGGGAATTGGTGCCAATTTGATGTGGAAATTTGGCCCTTTCCCAATCCCTATGATGCAAGATTCGAATGTTGAAGAGATTGATGATCCACTTTTGATGAAATGGTGAGTACTCCAAACAAAATCTGCAATAACCTAGCTAAGAACTCAAGATGGATGAATGGAAATGGCCAAGTATTTTAGCATGGTAACTTTGCTTGGATTGTGGATGATAAAATGAGGAGAGGAGCTCTTCATTTATAGGATTTCAAGATGGATGAAATTCCAAATTTGAGCAATGTGGGACTAACATTCATCCAATGATATGGTGCCACTTGTCAAGCTATGAATGGATGATGGTTGTGCAAGATTTGGGGTTTGTGCCAATAAATGCCAATATTTGAAATTCAAATTTGTTGAAATGACATGTAAGAGGGAAGGGAAAATGCAATAAATGCCACTTGGCTCAAGGCAAAGGACATGTAAGAGGTTTTAAATGCCTTGTTGGATGAACATGTTGACTTGGAATTTTTGAATTCAAATTGAGAGAATATTCCAAAAGATGCCTTGTGAGGAAAATAGATTTAATAAATAAATTAAATCTATTTTCATGTGCAACTTGCATTATCTAGAGGATGTGACATGAGATTAGATTAAATTAATCAAGGGTTAATTAATTTAATAGGAGATTAGATGATGTGACTTATTTGACTTAGATTTATGGATTTATTTAAATCAGATAAGAGAGGAATATGGTAAGAGGCTAATTAAATAAAGATTTTGATTTATTTAATTAAAAGGGATGGTGTTAGATTAAATCAAATAATGTTTTAATTTATTTGTTTTAATGGATAGACTTTAGAGATTTAAATCAAATAAATTGATTATTTAATTAAATAGGGATAATTAGATCAGATAAATTGATTTAATTAACTCGAGAAATGACTCGATTCAGATAAAGTGATTTATTTAATCAAGAGAGGATACTGATGAATTTAATCAGATAAGTGAATTTGATTAAACGGTTAGACCGAGGAATGATTCAAGAAGAAATGGTGTTAGTAAGTCGAGATCAGGTGCACGATGTCAAATCAGTATATTTTTTATGTCTACATTTTTCCCCTCTTTGAAGCAATGCACTTGTTTCTTTGGTTCAAAGAATACACGATCTTGATCAAAGCCAAAAAAATTTATTATTAAAAAATTACCCCATTGCTACATGGTGAGAGAAAACATGCCATTATAATGCCCCCTCGAGAGATTGGACGAAAATTTCTATTTTTTGGGTGATCTCGCGAAAAAAGTGACAAAGTTCCTGATAGGTCCGAAAGGGGTCCGGGAGGCTAAAAACATGTCTAAACTCAATAAAACAATGAAAAACAAGCCTCAAACGAACAAAAACAAGTTTGAGGGTCCAAAACCCTAGCAGGACAGTCCTAGAGGGTCAAAAAACCCTAATTTCTAGGCTTAAAAGGGACCCGAGGGGTCACTTTCAAGTCATTTTCACACACCTTTGCTAGCAAACCTTGAGAATCGAGCTCTGACCTCCTAACAATATGGCACAACGACAACTTCCTCTGCATATTTCAGACCGAGTTCGGACCTACCAGCGGCCACCTGGCATTGGTGCCCCGGTATGTGACCCTAATTGAAGCTTCATTTTTTTGTTTTAATGCATTTATTTCATGCTTAATGAGGAGCTCGCCTCCAACGGTGCTATTATAGCGCCGCTCGGTGTTTAAAGTGCATCGCTAATTACCATTTTGCACCGTAGTGGCACTATTTAGCGCCGTAGTGGTGTAATTTAGAATTTAAAAACTCCACCACTAGGCTTGGGCTCGATTCAAACCCGTGGGCCAGTTTGGAAAAGTGCACCGCAACAGCGCCCTTTTCATGAAAACTACGATGTTGGGGGCTAAAGTGCACTACGGCGGCGTTATTTGGTGAAATTCCAAGTCCAACATCGAAGTTTGAGGAAACTCAAACTGTGATGCCTTCACAAACTGTGCCATTGGGAACCAGTTTGAGGCATTAGGTTAGGAATTTTCCAAAAAATTTAACATGCCGACTTTGCTGATATAGGATGGACCTAGGGAGCTCTATTCTCAAGAGCACGGTCGCGGGATTTGATGAGTGTTCTCCAGACTTTAGCGACAAGGATCAAGATTGGATGGGTGTCGCAAGACTATGGCACATTGCGTACGCAACACCCATGCGCACACACCTCGGGATGTTGTTAGTGCTGGCGGAGTGGTGGCACAGCGAGACATCATCATTTCATCTTCCCACTAGTGAGGCAAACTGTCACATTGGAGGATGTCTAGTGGATATTATGATTGCCCATTCATGGCCATCGGGTGATCTATGACATGGGAGGAGAGACACATTTATTGCACTCGAGTCCTCGCCACTCGAGACATTATCTACTACGAGGGGCAGATCGAGCTGGAGAGGTATAGACTTATAGCACCTCCCTTCCATTGGGTGATTGCAGTGATCATTTCAGGCTTAGTTTCTCTAGACAGATGAGGGCGGTACTTCAATCTTGGATGGGGATACTACTAGGATAGGATGGTCTGGGACAGGCCAGTTTGATTTACATGGGGGCCCGCACTTTTGGCTTCACTCTACAGAGATTTGCATGAGTATGTCCATGTAGATGGCAGAGCGTTGGGGGCTGGAGTTACCTTGCTGCATGTCTGGGTGTGGGAGCACATTTTTGTGCTATGTCCATAAGTGGTTCTAGTTCCGATGGGGGCAGAGGATGCCCTTGTGGCACAATACAGAGGGGGTGTGTTTTTCACACATACTGGAGAGCATGGGATCCTCTACTAGAGGCAGGTCATAGATGAGATGCTCGTGTTCACTTGGAGACCGCACCTCAATCAGCCTAGATGGACTAATGATGGAGACCAGCTCTTCTATTGTCACTAGAATAGATACATGCAAGGGGAGGAGCATACCATGATAGAGAGGTACCTACCCGGGTGCATGCAGTATCAGTTTGGAGAGCCGCAAGATCAGCTAGATGACGGCTATGTAGCCGTGTTTGCACGCAGCATGACACAAGTGTCATGGGGGCCTGATATTCCTACTGTAGAGGCAGTTGACAATTTTTGATGTTTGGTGGTCTGACCTTGGGCCTATGATTAGGGATTGGTAGATCCAAGCATGACATAGGCATACAGGGATTGGTTCAGGCCTCCTCTCTGGTTGACTATTCCAGGTGAGGACCTAGAGGCATACAGGGTTAGAGGCAGGGGTAGAAGATGAGCGTGAGGGAGAATTCTGAGGATCGAGATCCAACAAGACCCACCAGAGGTGCCCCCAGTTCCACTAGGTCACAGGGATGTCCCCATGCAGGACTAGCAGCAGGATCCACTAGTCCCACCACCACGAGCCGAGAATGAGGGTCAGGTCCATGCACAGCCACGGGCACAACCAGCAGGGTAGGCAGACACATGAGATGCCTTGATTTTGTAGTTACAAGCACAGGTATAGGTAGTGATAGCTGAGAGGGACCAAGCATGGGCTGACAGAGAGTGGTTGAGAGTAGAGAGGGATCAAGCTATGCAGCAGAGATAGGTTGCAAAGCTACAAGCAACGACAGAGCTAGCTCGTAGGCAACAAATTGAGAGCATGACAGCCTCCTCGTCTCAGGGTACAGTGCCGGTTTGATCTTATAGAGAGGTTGTTTGAGAGGCAGAGTCCTACCGCCAAGCCTACCACGACCATGTTTCTAGAGCAGACTGGGTCCTAGAGTACTCAGAGTGGGCCAGTCAGAGACCACCAGAGGGTCATGGTGACAGGGGCAAGGGTAGTATCCACGGAGATCGGGCTTGATCCAGATCTTTATGATGTACCTTTTGTGCTTTATGGGCTCATTTTTGATAGCCCGATGGGCATTTTGTACTGATTGACACATATGTATAGTGATCCGATTATTTTTTGTACTATGACAGTTGATATATATGAGCCGATTTTGATGAGATGTATAGTGTACTTTTATTTCTGCATGGATGGTTTATTTCTATATGCTTTGCAATGATGTTTTTATGGATGCAAATGATGTTTATGCAATGATGTTATGTATTTTATGCCGATGTGATATGTGAAATTATTTGATGCAATGATGTGAAAAAATGCTTATATATGAGTTGATTTATGGGTGAATATGATGTGATGCGATGGCTGTGATATGATGCAAATGAAATGATGGTATGAGATGCTTAGAATAACAAATGTTATTATTCTAAATGATGATGTATGTGATGCAATGATATGTTAATGCGATGATATGTATGCCTAATGATTTAATGCTTATGTTCTTATTGTGTATGATTATGAGATGCTTCTGTTCATGTTATGTGGTGATTTATGTAATGGTAATAAATGCTTATGCAATGATTAATGTAATGCCATGAGATGCCATGTAATGGGTGAAATGCGATGTCATGAATGCACCTATTTAAAATGAAATGTGTATGTTTCCTATATGATATGCTTATGCAATATGCTAATGATTTGTGAATGCAGGATTGATGCTGGTGATGGTGATGATGATCAATTGTCATAGTACCTTGCTAGCATGATTAGTAAGAAAAGAAGAAGTCATTTCAACAAGATGCACGATGATGTGAAAGCAAATGATGATGATGATGATGATGATGATGATGATTACTTGCCGAGGAGATGGGATTTTCAAAGGGCCAAATTTTATTATGTTTGATAACACACTTAGTACGATGCATCAAGGTATAGACAACCAGGATGGTGTGGTACTTAGTGTGATGAACTTTGACTCAACAAACAGATAGGAGTATTCTTGTTCATACCTAACATATGAAAACCTTGCTAGGATGTGCTTCAAAAGTTTCAGACACCTCAAACCAAAACACGGAAAGGTAAACCTTTCTATGCAATAGTCAACAAGTTGTCCTAGACCTCTTCCATACATACCTAATGAAGCAAGTATTCACTGAGGTTATATTACAAGAACGTCCAACAAGCACAACAGACAAAAGATAATGATCGTTGCCCCATTCCTATTTCTCTAAATCGTCTACTTTGGGATATCATTGAGACATCCTTGGAATGAGCACAAATAAGATAAGTCAAAAGAAAAAGACCAAGTAAACAAACAAACTGATGCTCTTCAATACCGCTAATAGAAAAAGGATATGTTTTCTAAGGATGATAACCGAAACTTATTGCCAAAAAATAATGCCCATTGTAGGAAGGATTCATCCTAGGACATGTTAGTGGATAGTAGCACGTCATTTCATTTATAAGGGATGATTGATATGGGACCAATTCAGATGATGAGTTACCAATACGAAGAGATAACCAACTTGCTTACGTACTGACTTAGACTTATGACTTGATGTTTTGAGTTCTACCTTAAGATGATACGAGACTTGTTTCCAATTGTTTTACCAAAGGTGGTTGATGATGATTAGTTTATTATGAGTAATGTTTATTGTGGGTGCAAGCGAGATGAGGCAGATTTTTCTCAAATATTTGGATGTTTTTGATGTTTTGCAATGTTTTGAGGCTGTTTTTGGTTTTTTTAAATTTTTTTTTGAGATTTTCCAAATGTTTTGATTTTCGATTTTTTCAAATGTTTTTGGGATTTTTGAGATTTTGACCAAGAAACTAACCTAAAGACCTATCCTAGGGGTCTCGAGGGTTGATCAACAGATTAGCCTTGCCTACGTTATACACGCAGAGACCACGTAGTTCGACCGATGACTTGACCGATTTATAGATGATGATATACATGATGAGATGTCAGTTTATTATGACGGACTCCTATAGGACTGACCTAAATGTCTCGGGGGATGATCAAAGATCAACCTTGCCTATGTTCAAGCTCAGAGATGATGTAGTTCGACAAGACGACCTTTTTTGGCTTTTTGAATGAATTTTTGACCTATTTTGGATTTTGATATGTTTTGAATGTTTTTGGATTTTTTGATGTTTTGATGTTTTTGGATTTTCTGATTTTCTAATGTTTTTGGATTTTTCTAATTTTCTAATGTTTTGGATTTTTCTGATTTGAGGACTTTAAGACCATACATGAATCTGATCCAATGAGAACGTGCCCCCAGTGATGCAATAGACTACTCCGATAAAGGCAGGACAAACTGACCTTGAGGATGGGTCGAGTAGTACTAAGAGGGATCATGATACGAACACAAGACCAAGCTATGGTGTGGATGCGAGTGAATAAGTGATGGATGGAGACCTGAATGTGATGGATGATGGAAGAAAAATGGATGGATGATGCAAATCAAGCCATAAGGATCTCGGTGGATGGAAAGTGCTTATTTACACATGGCGCCTGTTTGCTAGGTTTTCACCGAGGTACTTGCCCAAAGTGCCACTGAAGTGGTTTTCACTAGAGGATGATTTTTTTGATCCTTTTTCTAATTTTTTTGTATTTTTTTGTTGTACCAAGATGCCTATTTGCTAGGTTTTTGCCAGAGTAACCATTTTTTAGGACTTTTTCTGATTTTTTGGATTTTTTGGTTCTATACCTTGAAAGAATTAGGCATAAAACTTTTTGAGATGGGAGCTATTCATGGGATCCTACAGAGGTTCCCCTTCAGGTGTTGATAGCTGATATGCCCCTGATTTATAGCTTGCTGTGACGATGAAAGGCCCTAACCAATTGGGTTCAAACTTACCTTTGCTACTAGGATTTGGGACATTCTTCTGATTTTCTTTTAAGAACAATTCTCTGACTTGGAAAGTCCTACTTCTAATCCTCTTATTGTAGCTTTGTTTGAGTCTATTTTGATAGACTTGCAGATGATTCAAAGCATCTATCCTTCTCTCATCCAGTAACTCCAGCTCGTTTAGTCTTGATACTCAATATTCCTCATCCGTGATGAGGTTTTGCAATGATAATCTAAGGGATGGGAGCTCGATCTCGATGGGGAGGAAAAATTCTAATCCATAGACCAATGAGAAGGGGGTGGCACCTGTGGGTGTGTGGATGCTGGTTCGATAAGCCCATAGGGTGGAATTAAGTTGCAAGTGTCAGTCACGACCTGCGTCATTGACTATTTTCTTGAGGATTTTGAGGATGGTTTTGTTTGTAGCTTCTGCTTGGCCATTGCCTTGGGGGTAGTATGGGGTGGAGAAGTGATGCTATATTTTGAATTTCTCGCACAAGTCACGAACCTCCTGGTTCTTGAATGGTGTCCCATTATTTGAGATAATGGCTTGTGGGACACTGTAACGATAGATGAGATAGTTTAGGATAAATTTTGAGATCTGCTTCCCAGTGATATACGTCATGGGTATGGTTTCCACCCACTTTGTGAAGTACTTAGTTGTAGTGATAATGAATTTATGGCCATTGGATGAGGTGGGTGTGATTTTTCCAATAAGATTGAGTCCCCATTGTGAGAAGGGCCATGGTGTGATGATCGGGTGAAGCTCTTGAGCTGGAGCATGGATGAGGTCCCCATGTTGCTAACATTGTAAACACCTTTTAGCATGATCATGTGCTTCTTTTTCCATTATGGGCCAGTAATACCCCATCCTTAGCAATTTCTTGGGATGGTCATTCCACTTGAGTGTGAACCACAAATACCATTGTGAACCTCAGTTAGAGTGGTTAATGCCTCCTCAACATTTAGACAGTGTAGCAAGGTACCTTCTATGCTTCTACGATATAAGGTATCACCTAGGATGACAAATCTAGATGCCTTTTTCATAAAGGTTCATTTTAAGCTCAATGGTAGGTCAGCGGGTATGACTCCTATGCGAAGATATGTGTAGATGTCATGGTACCAAGGATCACCTGGACCAATGATTTCACACATGAATTTCAATTTTAGTACCTCGAATGTAGGAATGAGAAGCTACTCAATCATAAATTCGTATCTTGGGACATTGTTAGGGATATTCAACAAGGATCCTATTGTTGCCATCGCGTCTGCTGCTCTGTTGTTGGTTCTTGGAATCTGCTCAAATGTTATGTCAATGAAGGATTCCTTTAGAGTCTCCACCAATTTCTTATATGGAGTGAGCTTATCATCCTTAGTCTGATATTCATTATTGACTTGATTTATGATCAATTGTGAATCTCCATAGACCTTGAGAGCTATGATATTCCATTGCACTGCTATCTTGAGGCCTATAGTCAAAGCCTCATATTCTACTATGTTGTTGGTGCATAGAAATGCTAGTTTGTATGACCTTGGTATGCAGTCCCCCTATGGGGTGATGAAGAAGACACCAGATCCTGATCTGTGTTGTGTATATGAGTCGTCAAAGTATAGTTTCCAATGATTAGCAACATTGAGGTTAAAAATAGACTCATCAGGAAACTCTGATATAAGGGGATTCTCAGAATACATAGGTGCTTCTGCTAATTGGTCTACAATAACTTGACCCTTGATGGCTTTTCTTTCCACATACTCGATGTCATATTCTGATAATATCATGACCCATTTTTCCATTCTGCGAGTTAACATTGCCTTTGATAAGAGATATTTAAGGGGGTCAATTTTGGCAATGAGCTTGATCTTGTGTGCCAACATGTAGTGTCTGAATTTTTGGGATGCAAACACTACTGCAAGGCAAGCTTTCTTGATGAATGAGTAATTTAACTCATGGCTGACCATTGTCCTTCTGATATAGTAGATAGCCCTCTCCGTTCCGTTTTCATCATGTTGAGCCAAGAGAGCTCCAAGGGCTGCTGTTGTTGCTGATACATATAAGATTAATGGCTTTCCTGGGATAGGTGGCATTAACACTGGTGGTGTCAGTAGGTATTCCTTAATTTTGTTAAATGCCTCTTCACATTTTGTATCCTATTTATATACTACCCCCTTGTGGAGTAGGTATGAATATGGGTTCTGCTTGTTTGCTAGTTGTGCTATGAATTGTTGGATGGATTGAAGTCGGCCCTGGAGGCCTCTAAGTTGTTTTAATGTCTTTGGTGCTTCCATCTCAAGGGTTGTCTTTACTTTCACCGGATCCACCTCGATACCCCTCATGGAGACTATGTATCCTAGCAGTTTACCTGATTGTACACCGAAGACACACTTCTTGGGATTTAATCTGACTTTGTATTCCTCTAGTCTGTCAAAGATAGCACCTAGGGTTGCTATATGATCTTGTATTTTTCTTGACTTAGCTAAAATTTCATCGACATAGTCTTCAACTATTTTGTGAATCATGTCATGGAATATTAGTGTCATGGCCCTTTGATAGGTTGCTTCTGCGTTCTTTAGGCCGAATGGCATCATGTTCCAGTAGTAGGTCCCCCATGGACAAGTGAAGGTAGTCTTATGTTGATCTTCCTTTGCTATCATGATCTGGTTATATCCTGAAAAGTCATCCATTAGTGATAGCATCTCATGTCCTGCTATCATGTCTACAATCATGTCGATATTGGGAAGCGGGAAATCATCCTTGGGACATGCCTTGTTTAAATCTATAAAGTCCATACAGATTCTGATAGCTCCGTTAGGTTTTGAAACAGGTACCAAATTTGACACCCATTTTGGATAATCAATTGGTCGGATAAATCTTGCATCTAACAACTTTTTGAGCTCCATTTTGACTAATAAGGCTATTTGAGGATGCATCTTTTGAAGCTTTTGTTTGACCAGTTTTGCTTCTGGATATACTGCTAAATGATGAACCACTATCTCTAGATATAGCCCTGGCATATCAACATAACTCGATGCAAAGTTTATTTGTCTCTCCTTTAGGAATGCTGTTAGGAGTTCTTTCTCTTCTGTTAATAGTGATTCTACATAGAATGTGATATGCAGGGTCTCCTCTATTCCTATGTTGACCAGATTGCATTTTTCGGCCAAGACTACTGACTTCTCCTGATGAATAGCTCTTAGAGGAAGATTGAATCCTTCATCCTCGGGTGCCTCAGAGAGGTTTTCACCATTGGATACGTCCTTTCTTTTTACTATTTTCTTGTCAGAGAGTGCCACAGTGTGGTTTTCACTCAAGTACTTGGATATGATTCTTAGTTTCTCACTTTTGCGACTATTTAGGACTCAATCATTTCCCCATAGTAGGTGTGTGTTTCCAACTCCATTATAAACCCTACCTTGTGGTCTCCATCTAGAATGTTATCCCTCAGTCCCATGAATTTTGACAGCGCTTCATCATTTTTGAATATATCGAGAACTGGTGGTCCTCGTTGGTCATAGTCGATTAATTGGGGGTAGACTAAACGAATCTCATGATTTTGACTATCTAGTTCAAAGGATATGGTACTAATCATACATAGGGTGGTATCTTCGAATAGCCTAGGTAGATTGAATATGGTATCTTCATCATCACTACTAATATAGGGCTCAGTTATAAAATTATGTGTGTCCCTACCTGTGACTATTGGTAAGTGTACTTGTACTAGTACTTGCTGAGGAGAAACATTAGTGGCTCTAACTAGAGGACCTTGGCCACGTATGGTTATTCTCAGAGTGGCACATCTAAGACCAAGATTTTTTATGGGTCATGTCTCTGGCATGATAGGTATTATGAGCCCATTGTCATTTTGTCCCAATCTTTGATTTCGGTGATAGCCCATTGCAAGCATCATGTGTAGGCCTTTGATTCTTTCATCTTGATACAACATGTGAGATGGATCTACTTCAATGACCTCATGACCAAGGTCTCCCCATCTTGGGAATTCGGGATAATCCTCAGGATACATTTGTGATGTGGAAGATTGATTTTCTTGTGGGCGTCCCCGTGATCTAGGAGATCGTGGTAACTCTCCTATCATGAAAGCATTGTTAGGGGGTTTGTAGCTTCCACAACCATCATCTTGGATGGTGAGCTTGATGTTGGAGATGGTGGGAATGGCAGGAATGGCGGGTGTCTCTATCACAGAAGTGGACATGAGATTTGCAGAGTTGATGTATGGTGTGGATGGGCCTTCATCATTCTTTGGCACCTAGGGGATTTTGTAATACTTGGCTTCAAGATTTTTGCAATATGAGAATGGCTCAGGATCCCCACGGATGGTAACCTCTTGTCCATTATATGTGAATTTCACACATTGGTAGAAGGTTGACGCTATGACTTTCATCGCATGGATCCATGGGCGTCCCAGGAGGATATTGTATGGCAGTTCGAGGTCCAAGACCTAACATGTAGTTTCCATGAGTGTTGGCCCTACTTGGATAGGGAGCCTAATCATGCCTTGAGATACCCTTTCTTGGTCATCATATGCTCTTATTGTGATGCCTTTTCTTTTGTCAATGGAATCTTCTGATATTTTCAACTGCTTAATGAGGCTAAGAGAACAGATGCTTAAACTTGCTCCTCCATCCACCAAGACCCTTTTGATTTTGCTTTTGTGTACAATGGCTTCCAAGTGAAGTACATGGTTGTGAGATGGTTGAGTGGGGAAATCTTGGTCATAGAATGTAAGGAGATTAGGTGTTATGATATTTCTGACCATAGCTTGGAATTGCTCTGCATCAAGATCTGCGGGGATAGTGGATGAGGCTAGTGCTTCCTCAAGGATCATTTTATGTGCTGATGAGATTTTTAACAACTCCATGATGGAGATGTGTGCTAGCATTCTCTTGAGTTGCTCTACAACATTGTAGGTATGCAGAACGACTCTAGATGAAGGGACGTGATGATCTTGCAATGGTGACTTTGCTGCCTCTTTTGGTGACTCCAAAAGTTTTGACATGGGTGCCCCTGATGGTGATGACCATGCAGTCCTCATTTAGGGAAGCAACGACCATTTCATACACATGATTTACACTGCCCTTCCCCTTATCATTTTTATTCCCTTTATTGCCCTAATTCGGCATCAGATTCATGTAGATTTTAAGATCTTGATTCCCTGTGGGTGTTTCCACGTTTATGATTTTCTTGTCGATAAGATCTTGGATGATATTTTTGAGTCTCATGCAGTTGTTCATGGTATGACCTTTGATTTTGTGAAATTCACAAAGTTGGTTCTCATTATACCACGGAGGTTTGACATTAGGTTCTTTGTAGTTTTTGAATGTAGGAGGTTTGATAAGTTTTTTGTCAATCAATTTTTTCATTATATCCTCCAACGGTTCCCCCAAAATAGCGTATTTTCATTTTGGATAAGTTTTACATTGTGGCGGTCCCCTTTGGTCATTGAGATTGTTGATGATTGGATTGTTATTAGGTTGATATGTTGTGTGATGAGTGTTTTGATGTTGTGTTTGGATTTGCAGTGTGGGTGTATGTTGGTGTGGACCACTAATGACCACCTTGGCATCAATGATGCCATCATTAGGGATGTTCTTGTTTCTTTCCCATGTACGAGGTTTATCGTTGTAGTTTGATGGTGGGCGATTGCTTTGTGGCTCATGATATGACATTGATTCGATAGGTTGGGTCACAAGGGCTCTTTCGATGATGAGCACCTTGGAGATCAATTGTTCATATGTAGTGATACCCTGAACCTTGAGATGAAATGATAGGTGGCTTTCAAGGTTGGTGATGATTGTGTAGACTTGTTGTTCCTCTAGCATGGTCCACTTGCTCCAATTGTCCTTAGATCACCATCGTTGCAGGAATGAGGTGAAAGACTCATTCTTTCCTTGTTTTAGAGCGGAGAGTTCTTCGAGACTGACATCCATTGTAATGTTACATGTGTAATTCCTAATGAATTCATCTCTGATTTCTTGGAATGTTCTAATGCCTATGGGTAAGCGAGAGAACCATTCTATAGTGGGACCTGCCAAGCTCCTAGGGAATAGCCGCATCAGATACGTATCATCATATGCGACTTCCATACAATGAACCTGGAATTCCCTGATGTGATCTTTAGGGTTTCCCATCCCTTGATACTTGTCAAATGTGGGGATTTCAAATCCCTTAGGGAATGTTTTCATGTCTAGGCTCCTATCGAATGGATAGGGACACAAGTTACTTGGTGTTTTAGTTGTTCACCCTAATTGAAGGTCAAGAACTTGTTGTGAGAGCAACCTAAGTTGTGTCGTCATATCACTCTGGGGATCAGGGGGTGGGATGAAAGTGTTTTGGGTTGTGGTTTGGGTTATGGGTTGGATGGATGGGCTATTTAGTGCATTGTTTGATGGTATCTGCATGTTTTGGTGAGCAAAGTAGGCTTCTACTTGCTTTTGTATGAATGATTCCTACTGTTGATCTTGTTGTTGTTGTGCTAGAATTTGGGCTTGTTGTTGCACTTGTTGTTGCTCCAACAATGCTTGTTGTTGTGCTTTATGTTGTTCCCACAACGCTTGTTGTTGGGCTTCCAATTCTGTTGCTTCTTGTTGCTCTTGGTATTTCTTCAATGCTTGTTGATATGCCTGCAATTGCATTGCTTGTGCAAGAATTTGTGCTTGTTCTTGCACTTGCTATGCTTGATATTGAACTTGCACTTGTGCTTGATCTTTTGCTTGTGTAGCTTGTGCTTGTGTGACCTGTTGCTATAATAAGAGTTGTGCTTGTGTGACTCTTTGTGCTTGTAATGCTTGTGCAGCTTGGGTAGCCTATTGTTGTTGTTGTTGCAATAAAGCTTGAGCTTGCATGGCTTGTTATGCTTGTATTGAGGCTTGTGCAGCTTGAGCAGCTTGTTACACGGCTTTTTGTTTCTGGACTTGTTGGTATCCTCTTTGAAAAGCAACTTGCAATGCTGCATCATATTGATTTGATGTGGTGAACGTTGGAGGTGGTGGTGGATTTGGAATGGTGATAGATGATGATGTTGTGTTGATGTTTTGCATGTTGGATAATGGTATTGATGTGATTGGTCCTTGTGAGACCATGCTTTGTGATGCTAGGGTGTGTTTGATGATGTTGCCATTGCTTGTGTGTTTGTCATTTGTTGTTGCGATACCAACGACAAATTTTGAGTGTTTGGTGCAATGCTTTGATCGATGGTTGGGATGTATGTTTGATTGATACTTGGTAGGGGAGGAAGCCCTAGACCAAGGAGTGGTGTAGATGATAATGGAAATGGTGGAAGACGTGGGAATGTAAGGGGCATGAGTTGTTGTGAAAACATCATGGTGTCAAATAAGCCCCCTATTCCAAAAGTATCTCCCTCTTCTTGTGAATTTGTGAGAAGAGGTGTTTGTGGTGTTGCATGAAAGGATGATGATGATGGATCATGATAGAATGTGAGAGGAACATTCTTGATTAATGGGTTTTCGGGTATGCTTTGTTCCAAGGTGGCGTTTGCATCAATGTTTTGATTATTAACAAGGGGATGTGATTGAAGAGCATTGAGGAATGTGTTTCCCTTGTTGACATTTGGTTGGGTTGGAGCAAACGATGTTGTGATTTGTGGAATTTTTTGTGTGACGTTTTGAGATGGAGGTGTAGATGAAATGGGGATGGTGGATGAAATTGGAGGAAATGATGTGTCCACAATAGTACTCACATCAAAATCCAACGGCAACTTGGCCCCTTGTTTTGCTAGTTCAAGCATGTACAACGAAGGGTTAAGTCTCATCATAATGTTGATGATTCTATGGTTGTCTCGATTCTGGAGCATTTCTGCCATTTCCTCGTGAGACATTCTGAAAGTGAGGTCCTCTCCTTGATTTTCTTCTTGGGGATGTTGTGATGATGAAAGGATAAATGGGTTGCTTGATTTTGTTGGATTCATTTCTGCATTGGTTTGGCTAAGGTCACTTGAAGCGGGTGTTTCTTTGTTGGATTCCATACTCTTCTTGTATTGAGATCTTGTTTGGACCATAAAACAAGGATCAAGAATATGGGAGATGAAATCTCTTGATTCTTTGGATTGATCTCTATTTTATGTCCCAAAGTGAAAGTTTTTAGGATGCTTTTGAGGATCAAAGGTGATGATATGATGATGATACTAGGGATGGATGATATGGATGCTTTTGACTTTTGATCAATCTTGAATGAGACACTAGGATTTTTAGGACTTTGGATTTTGATTTTGGATTTTTAGGTTTTGAGATTTTGTCCTTGACTTTTGATTATGCTTTTGATTTGGATTTGTATTTTTGGACAAAAATATCCTAAGATGTTGGATGATGATCTAAGGGATAGCTTTGTCCAAAGGATGATAATTTTGAATGTGTGAGGAGAAGGATGCATCTACCCACACCTATTCAAACAAGATGTTTTGTTTCACTAAGCATATGGAGAAGGATTCATCCACATACACTAAGCTAGACAAGATGATTTTGATAACTTTGACTAAGCATATGCAAAAGGATGCATTTACACATACCTAGCCAAAGGTGTTTTTGATAATGTTCTCAAGGATTTTGTCTTAATGATTTTGATGATGGTTTGGATTTTGCCATAAAGCCTAGTATCAAGGATGATTTCAAGATTTATCAAAAGGTGATGATGAGATGGATTTTGTTTTGATGTATGGATGAAATATTTTGATAATGTTTTGATCCTAAGATGAACCTCAAAGGACACTTTGTTTGCCTAGATCTAGGTATTGAAGAGCATGCAAATGCTTCCTAAAGACCTTTGTAACCAAAAAATGATTTCATTTGGACATGCATTTTTGGATTTTCAAACAATGACTTGTGCTTTGGGATTGTAAAATCTTCAACACACATGAAAGTTCATTTTGCTTAGCTTTGCTTAATGTCTTTATTTTACCAAAAACACTCTCTTTGATTAAAGTTTCAAACTAAGATGTCCAATGTCTTAATTTCTTCAAACCCCACAAGATATGTTATGTGGAAATTTAATGAACTTAAGACAAGGGTTTTCCTATTGTTTACTCAAGTAGACGAATCAAGATGTAACCCAATGTTTAGAAACCTCTAAGGACATGAGTCCCAAGGGAAAGCAATAACATATGGATTGAGTCAATGATATTTGTCTCTAAGAGGGTTTGACATTTGGATGATGTTAAGTGTTTTTTTTTTATTTGTTTTCGATCAAGCAATGTATTTTCAAACTGACTCACAAGCAATACAACATTCTAGCTTAATGGGTATGTTTTTCTTGGTGGGCTTACCTCATGCCCTTCGTAGAAGAGATGATTTTACATGCAACCAAGGATAAAATATAAAGGTATGTTAAGAATGAAGTCTTAACCTCTATATTTCAACCAAGATCGGACATGGCAAGTAACTTCTTGGAATCTAAGTTCGAGTGCACCACTTTGATAAACTCGCTCAATGGATCAATAAGCCACTACAAAACAAGGGTTCTAGTTCAAACTTTATGTTCGTAGGAGTTGACCCAACGAGGCAAGAGTCCCCTTTTGGATCCATCTTGTCGGAGTCAACCACATGATATTGGCGTTTCTTCCAATATCCACATTTATATCTCAGCTAGAAATACTCTTGGGTTTAGAGTGTTACTGGTTGAGTCGTTCCCTTGGGTGAGTACTTTTTCCCCAAGGCAGGCCCTCTAGGATAAACAAAAGTGAATGAAGAACAATATTCATAACTCAATCAATCCTTGTTGGCAACAAGGAAAGAGAATGTACGCAACAAATTCCCCACTCACACTCACACAAGAGTTTGTTCAATTTTAAGCCCAAATCAAAGTGTGGAGGTGATTGCTTTTTCTCAACCCAAAGTCATGGAAAAAACCTTTTGATTCTCAAGATCGCTATAAAGTGTGAGAGAAGCGCATACATCCTTTTCCAATGGCTTTAGTCTAAGTAAGCCCTCACGAAAAACACTACTACACTTGTTCTTTTTAAACCACCAAAGCAATATGTGAGTTCATTTTAAAGCACCAAATCACAAGTGAAAATACATTTGTTCAATTGTTTAATTGATAAACAAAATCCAGTAAGTTGTTGATCCTAAGGTTCTTTTTAATCCTTTTGCAAGAAGTAAACAAAAATAATCCTTTTTAAACCCAAATGAAAGCTAGTGTTATAAAGAAAGAAAAAGATGACAAATTTCTTAAAGAAGTGTTAAACAAACACTTAAGTGTTAAACAAACACTTTGATTAGACAAAATATCATCTCCATTCTTCCCCTTCCTTTGCTTTTGGCTTCCAACCTACAAAGTAGAAAATAATCAGATTCTAGAACAACACAGAAGTTAAAAAACTAGAAAATAGTAGATAAATAAATCATGAGCTGAAAGCACATGCTAAAAAACTAAATTCTCCCTTTTTCTATTTTTCAGCATCGCAACTCATGAAGGAATCACTATTTTTTCCTTCCAGCGTTGCTCCTATAGCGCCACTGACTGGTAAGTGGTGCTCTGTGTCAAGACAGAGAGCACAATTGCGTCACTCTTTTACTCCAGTATCACGGTTCTTGAAGGCGTCAGAGTTATGAAATTTTTTGAAAACTGATGCAGATCGGCGAGTCCAGCGGTGCAGTTTAAAATTTGAAATTTCTGGCGGCATGAGCCTAGCAGCACTAAAATAGCGACACTAACAAGATCATGGTGCTGAAATAGCAACACTGATGAGCCCACTACATGAAAATAGTGACACTAACGAGCCCATGTTGGAATTTCCTGTGTCAAGAAAAGCGAGGAATTTTTGAGAAAATGTTAGAAATTTTGATGTCTAGCCCTCCTTCTAGCACCAAATGTGTGAACCCTTTTCCTAGTACCTATAAAACAACATGAATAAATGAGTTAGATAAGGAATTACAAGCTAAAAGAAGGATTCCCCATGAAATCCATTTACAAATCAAACTAGGAAGAAAAGATTGAAGAACACAATGCAAATGATAAAAACAAGATAAAATCCTAATTAGATATGCAAACTCTCAATCCCATGGGGGAATTGGTGCCAATTTGATGTGGAAATTTGGCCCTTTCCCAATCCCTAAGATGCAAGATTTGAATGTTGAAGAGATTGATGATCCACTTTTGATGAAATGGTGAGAGCTCCAAACAAAATCTGCAATAACCTAGCTAAGAACTCAAGATGGATGAATGGAAATGGCCAAGTATTTTAGCATGGTAACTTTGCTTGGATTGTGGATGATAAAATGAGGAGAGGAGCTCTTCATTTATAGGATTTCAAGATGGATGAAATTCCAAATTTGAGCAATGTGGGACTAACATTCATCCAATGATATGGTGCCACTTGTCAAGCTATGAATGGATGATGGTTGTGCAAGATTTGGGGTTTGTGCCAATAAATGCCAATATTTGAAATTCAAATTTGTTGAAATGACATGTAAGAGGGAAGGGAAAATGCAATAAATGCCACTTGGCTCAAGGCAAAGGACATGTAAGAGGTTTTAAATGCCTTGTTGGATGAACATGTTGACTTGGAATTTTTGAATTCAAATTGAGAGAATATTCTAAAAGATGCCTTGTGAGGAAAATAGGGATTTAATAAATGAATTAAATCTATTTTCATGTGCAACTTGCATTATCTAGAGGATGTGACATGAGATTAGATTAAATTAATCAAGGGTTAATTAATTTAATAGGAGATTAGATGATGTGACTTATTTGACTTAGATTTATGGATTTATTTAAATCATATAAGAGAGGAATATGGTAAGAGGCTAATTAAATAAAGATTTTGATTTATTTAATTAAAAGGGATGGTGTTAGATTAAATCAAATAAGGTTTTAATTTATTTAATTTAATGGATAGAATTTAGAGATTTAATCAAATAAATTAATTATTTAATTAAATATGGATAATTAGATTAGATAAATTGATTTAATTAACCAGAGAAATGACTTGATTCAGATAAAGTGATTTATTTAATCAAGAGAGGATACTGATGATTTTAATCAAATAAGTGAATTTGATTAAACGGTTAGACCGAGGAATGATTCAGGAAGAAATGGTGTTAGTAAGTCAGGATCAGGTGCATGATGTCAAATCAGTATATTTTTTATGTCTACACCTATGTAGGTTGAGGCTCCATTCCACCAATGGGGAATTGATTTTAGAGGAGAAATTTTAGAAAAATCTAGTGGACACATATGGATGTTAGTAGCCACTGACTACTTTAGAAAATGGGTGGAAGTTGTGCCTAGTAAGCAAGCAACCATAACAAAGTGGTAATAAACTTATTGATGGAAAACGTTATCACTAGATTCATTGTACCTAGAAGAATTATAACTAACTAACAATGGGATGTGTTTTTCATCTGATGAGTTCAAGGAATTTTTCCAGTCTTATGGAATAGTCATCTCATATTCTTCACCTTATCATCCACAAGCAAATGGGCAGTCTGAATCTAGCAACAAGAGTATCTTGAAGATCATAAGAACAATGATGGACAATAATAAAAATTCTTGGGATTCTAAGTTGAGGCTTGCCTTATGGGTGGACAAAATCATTGTGAAATAGGCCATTGGTAAATCACCTTTTGAGCTTGTATATGGAACTCAGGCCAAATTTTCTTTGCATAATTTAATACCAGTATGCAAGTTCATCTTGCAAGAATATTTGGACGTTCCTAAACCCATGGAGGAAAGGATGGAGGTGTTGGTTGTTTTTAATGAGCAACTAGGTTGGTCTCCTATTCTACCTATGGAGTAGCCATCTCTAGTTAAGGGAAGCTCGAAGGACCTGGACCAACTGACAAGATTCAGTTAAAGACTGAGATCTTCTGCACTTTAGGCTCTACAGAACCAGGGCGGGTATACCCACACAATGCCTCAAATAAGACTAGACATTGCTTTTTATAGCAGATGACTCCTGATGCCAAGTATTGAGAACCTCAAATAGGGCTAGATTCTCAGTAGCTCAACCTTGAAGCAACTAGGAGGTAGGGCAAGATATTAGACCAAAGATATTCAATAATTTTAAAAGGTTTTCTAAGAGGGACTAGGTCGTAGGACAGACCGGTGCCTAATCTTGGGCCACATAGTCAGACACAAAAGATGGAATTCATTTGCAAACTAGACTCAATCAGTGGATTATGTTTTGCTAATGCCTTACATCAGCTATCAGTTCCTTACACTGACAATCCGGCTCTTGTATCAACCAGACTCTTCTTACCCAATCCAACCTGCAAACAAATAATCACTGCTATCTATTCAAAGGATTTAACTGCTTCCTTGAAGCAGACCTATCAACAAATAACACAGTCCCATAAAGTATGAGAAGATGAACAAAAGCACCTTATGCATTTATTTAAATGATTAAGAACTTACAAATATGGAGATAATCTGATGATATGCATGAAAGATAAGCATCTTCATGTGTTCTTGCTTAATTGATTGCATTAATAGAGGAATTCAACATTACAGCTTACAGACTCAAAAATGACCTAAGACCAAACCCTAATCTATCCCAGGCTAATCCTAGAATTCAAAAAAAAGTGGAATAGAACACCAAAGTTAAGAACCCTCACATCTGGCCATGAAATTCTCCTTTATAGGAACAGGAGAAGCAACAAGCAACCGGCCAGATAAGATTACACATCATCAGCTGACTAGGACAAACCCTAGAACAACTCGCAGGCCAAGTCAAAAATTCCAACTGCCTCACTGGTCACATAAATGCAACTGGTCGAGCCACTGCAGGAAAGACATTCCCACATGAATGGAGCCAGGCAATCAATGTCAAATCTGCCGCCAAATCCGTGTGTCCATACTCGAGCCATGCCGTCCTTGTACTAGAGCCGCGTCACCATGAATGCTTCAAATCTTCTTGTGTGAACACAGAAACCCTAATAGTGGTCTAGTATGAAACTCGTCCATTGATCATCAGAGATCAGGCAGTCACCTTTAAATCTTCATCGGACCCTTAGACAAGTCCTCCACTAGATCGCACTACATATTAGTCTTTAGATAAACATCGGGCACCTTTATCGCTCAAATTAAAACATCATCGTTCATCATCTGCATGTGCGCATTGATGTTCCATTAGTAGCTCAGGCTTTAACACACCGCGTGGAGAGGCTCATATCGGCGAGAGATAGCAGTGTCGGGAAGACCTTAAGGTGAAGAGAAACAACTACAACAAAGAGCCAAGCATATCGGTTAGATAGAAGGAACTCAGGTAAACGTCTGGCCGAAGGAAACATGCTACACCAAACACCCATCAAAGTTAGTAGGAGATCACAATGTCAGCGAGACCATCTAGCAAAATCCACATGTGACACTAAAAACACCATAGAGTTGGGGAGAGATGGCCAAGTCGGCTAGACATCACAGCGAAGTCACAGTGTGTTACCGAAAGATATTTCCTTCATGCAGTGTCGCCAAGATGATTCAAAACTCACGCCGACAAAGACCACTTTATGTTCCATCAGTAAGACTGAAGGTCACTTGTCGAGACCTCTCGCCGAAGACCCAAGCTCATACCGAAGAGATCTTTATACACCACTTAAGTCACTGTGTCCTATAACTTCTTTCACCGATGAAATCACCTACCAAATGTATGTCACTGTAGCACACAATCATTGGTGAGAAGTCATGTAGACACTTCACTGTTATACCGAGAAGACCCTTAGAAACTTGTTCGCTGAGAGAAGATAAGACCTTCACCGAAAGCCACACATTGAATCACCATCAGCAAGACACGACCCCATCGCTATGACATACACTAAAACACAAGTCTCCCTGAAGGATAAAGTCTTCCATCACCAGTCAAGGTAGCAAGATGAAATCACCGAGACATCTCAAAAAAAGGTGCCACCCACGTCGAAAACAAACCACAAGACACCGTCGGCAAGACATAACAGATTCGCTAAGAGATATATCGAGAGTTCCAAGTCCTGCCGAAGGGAAGTCACACTGAAGATAAAAGGGGGCCACCATAGTCAGGAAGACAAGCGGGGGTCGGGGAGACATCTCCCCAACACAAAGAACATAGGCCGATGGAGACTTCGGGGAGAGAACACGGAGTCACCAAGATGTCACCTCTGAATCGAAAGAGTCATGCCAAAAGGAAAGCCCATCGGTGAGACACAAAGGAGTCGGGGAGACATCTCCTCGACACAACCAACCCAGGCTGAAAAGAAAGAGAACCTCAGGGGGACAGATAAGAGTTGCCGAGAGGTTACACCGAAAGCCGAAAGTCGCAGCGAAGAAGAAGGGGGGCCGGTAAAAATGGTAGCTTTGGGACGGGAAAGAATGGAAAATGGGGCTCAGGGGAACCACTTAAGTTAGAATAAACTGGGTGGATAGGTCAATGAAACAAAAAGGCAAACAGGACGGGAACCAAACAGGGTTGGAGCCAGGACTAGGAAAGAGATGGGGAACAAAAGGAACAAAAGGGACCGGGGCCAAAAACTATCCCGCTCCTGCCAAAGAAAAGACTGCGAAGGTGGAGCCAGAACCGATATGAGAAAAAGAAGTCGTGAGGCCAGAGCGGGACAAAACCTGAGACAGGAAACATGAAGAAGGTTCCAAAAATGATTCCCATCCCAATCCTCCCGATCCTGCCCTCGCCAAAGAAAACAAAACAAAAGACAAGCGAAGAGATAGAGGAAAAGAACCAGCAACCGCCGCAAGGTAGAAAGAAAAAGGAACACCAAACACACGAAATCGGGACCGAGATGGATGTGTGAACAAGAACTAGAACCTTAGAATTGGAGAAGTTCTAGTTCCCTTCAAGCATCCGTTCCGCCCCCGATTCGAAAGAAAAACCAAAGAAAGCAAAAGAGAAATAGGAACCAGAATAAAAACCCAAAAAAAAGGAAAAGAGAAAAACCAGGAAACCCTAACATAGGCCGCCCCTTGTAGGTCAAAACTAGCACGCTGGGCTCAACCCTTGTGGGAGCCCATTTAACCCACGTGCTAAAATGAAAGACACCCCATAGGTAAATTTTAGTCATGAAAAACCAGAGTACACAACTAGACAATGAGAAAACCAGAAATGGCACTAACAGGAGGAATTAATGGATCTCAATGAAGTCGAAAACCAATCCCAACAGCATAATAGGAAGAAACAATTACAAATGAAATACTTGCATGATAAGAGGGCTAAAAACAAAAATTTTGAGGTAGATGACATAGTCCTCATGTGGAATTCCAGGACCCAAGACAAAGGAAAGCATGGGAAATTTGAGGCCTTATGGTTAGGACCCTTTGTCATTGTTGGCAATGGAGGTGAAGATTCCTACTTTCTCCAAAACATGTCAGGAGAAGAACAAGAACTGCTAGCTCATGGATAGTTCCTAAAGCATTTCTTCTCATGAAGAACATAAAGAGGATCAAGGATTTCCAATGAATGGAAAATTCTTGGCATGCCTCTCAAAATAATTCTTTCCATGCATAGCAGTCTACGTGAAGGTCAAGAACTACCAATGATGGAAAATTCCTGAGATACCTTCTAAAATTTGCAAATTTCCATGCACAGTAGTTTTAGGTTCTCATAATATTCCATCTCCATCCATGGTATGCTCCCCAAATAATTTTTGGATTCTTGTAATGATCTTACAATCATTCATCCCCAGACGTAGCCACTATTAGGACTGAAAAATCCCACATTTTTCATCAACTTCTATCCACTTACCTCCTAGTCCTTACAAAATTTCACCATACTTAATTTTATGACTTAGAAAAATCACTAAGATTTGTGTGGAAAAATTCATTTTGCAACTAGTATACCCAAACAATCACATTCATAAAATAATTTAAAGTCTCATTGACATCATTGATCCAACCATACCTCAATGGTGGAACTCCCATCACCACCTCAACAATATCCCGATGAGGACAATTCATAACTTTTCATTGATGTAACCTCATTCCATTTGGCTAACTTCCAAGGTAGTCTCCTCGACAGACCGATAAAGGCAATAATTATGATCATATCACCATAGCTCTAATACATCAATGGAATGAATGATTGTGATCCCTCGATGGCTCGATACAATCATAGATTATCAAAAGCATAAAATTTTGATGGTGAATCTAGGGTGCATCAAGGTAGCATCAATGGTGGATTATTGTCCCCCTGATAGACTACAAGAAATACATTCATCATTGGAGAGGGTGGCCATAAGTGGAAAATAAATCAAGGCCCCAACGATATAATGATGAATAATTATTACTAGTTGATGTGACATCCATGAGCATCATCGGGATATTTAACATAAATGCTTCCCACAATGACAAGACTAAAACATGTGGTATATTAATGAGCTAGAGAAAAAGTAAATTGCACCACAAGTTGATCATACAATTGTAGAAACCAAGAGGTCTATGCTAAGGGAAGAAGTAGAAAAGATGGAACTCGAAGCTCTTACGTAGCAAAACTAGGGGAGGTAGAAATTCATGTAAGTACATCACTCTCAGCTAGAAAGTTGTATTTTTTCAAAGACTTCAATGGAAGAAAATGTGGAAAAACCTAAGGGAAATAAACAAAAAAAAAAAAAGAGGAATTTAAACCAAGATTTGATAGACCAATGTTTGGGGTCAGGGCCAAGACCCAGAAGAAGTGCTCAAACAAGTAAATTGTTAGATAAACATAAGGGTCTAGGTGATGTTTGGATGCCACACCGAGGTTATGAGCTTTTCATGTATCACTATAGAAAGCAATTCATATTTCAACCAGTCTATAACCCATGGAGGTTGAAGTTAGGAAGACTTGTGGTGCCAAACATATTCATCAACGTAAAAAATAGAAAAAAAGAAGAAACGGTAGGTTAGGAACTCATCAGATAGTTGAATAGGTTGGTCAATTGCTGAAATAAAACATTGTGCTATGTATTGCAAAATATTTTGAAGTAATATAATGGATAGGAAGACTTAATTTGGTGATCCAATTATGGTGTCCATTGTTTGTTGAATTAATTAAAAATATTACCAGGTTGTCTCCAAGGTTGACATTTCCTTATTATTTAAATTGATGTATCAAGGATATTTTTAATTTATCAAGGCACTTTTTTTGTTCTTGTGTGGTTCAATTAACTGGCTCCTTCAAGGAAGGATTAAATTCTTTTAATTAATCATAATAATCTAGAAAAGGTCATTTGGATCGATAAGAACTTGATAATTGCATTCTTGCATGTTTATATAAGGTATAAATAGTCACAAGTTCCAAGCAATTAGAATTATAGCCAGTAAGTCACATATCTTTCACCTCTTGACTCCATTAGCCCAACATAAGTAGGCACTGGTCACACCAATTCCATCTTAGAATTTCATAAAATCTCATTCAAAACATTCACATTTCAAATTCAATACTAGGAGTAGGAGTACTCAGCAAGCTTTCATCTATTACACTTTATGCCACTGTGATAGATCCACAAATTCAACCAGATCATACATTCTTCCAAATTTGCTTCATTATAAAGGTATACCCGCCTAGGTTAGCAAAGCTTGAAGTGCAGGGAGTTACCAAACACATAAGTTAACTTTGTTTGTTGGTTCAAGAACATTGCAAATTTGATCATAGAGTTTCACATCCTCTTAGGATTTGTAACCTACATTTTTGAGATCCAATAGCCAATAGGGTCAAAGTAGCAACAATGTCTAAGGAAAAAAAAATCCATGAAAAAGCCAAAAGATCAACTTATGGCTGATGAAGAGGTAAAACTGAGGACACAAACTTGTACTAGGAAAAGGTTTGCATCTCAAAGGGTTGCAGAATTATTCACATCTCCCCCTTCAATTAATATGGTAGCAATGAATCAAACACTAGGAAAGACTCATGTCATTCAAGAGGGAAGTCCTAAGCTAAATGAAGAAAAAATTAGAGAACATTGGGAGCAGTGGACTACCATGATGAAACAAGTTGAAGAAAAATAATCTAAGGAAAATCCCATGGTGTAGCCAGTAGTGGAAGAAGTGCCAGATATAGGGTCAAGTCATATATATGTTGAAGAAGAAGAATCCATAAGAGGAACACTCACCCTAGGGGTGGGAATCCATGAGAGGCTTGATGAAAGAGGAACAAGGGATACTGCAGGTTAGAATCCTATTGACAACATTATTAATGAAGATACAATTGATGCCCAACTTCTACAAGGAAGTAGTAAAAATGATGTTGAGCAATCACAAGTTTCTAAGAAATCAGGAGAAGACCAAGTTGAGAGTGAAAATGCAGAGCCTTCATAAACCTTGGATGGTGAAGTAAGAAATGAAGAGAATCCTAGTGTTCCAAGACAATAGGAAAGTGATTCCCCAAGGACTAGTGTTGAATGCACAACTAGAGGGGAGAATATAAGTCTCGAGAAGGAAGAGATAGTGATGAATCAAGGTAATTCATAATCCATGCTAGTTAGTACTAAAGATGTTCAAGTTTCAAGAGGTGTGACAAGAAATGTCAATGGTTTAAGAGGAGAAGTTCCTAGACAAATAGATAATCAAGAACAAAGAAATGTTGACAATGAAGAACATAACAAAGAAGCACCTAACTAGTTAGTCAGGGAAATGGCTCCACCATTGGACATGGAACTGATTCCTTTGGATCTCAGAATTTTAATGGAAGAAGTGGAAACCCTGAAACCTAGGTGTAGAGAAAAGAAAAAACACACTATGCAAAGGAATGCAGATGGAGAGAGAATACTCCATATAGCTACTCCAGTGGGAGATAAAAGCAAGAATGATATGACACCTAGGGATTGCAAGGTGACAACTATTAATGTCAGACATTCATCTTGGGGACAAGAATTAGAAGAAATGAAAATGAATTTAGAGACAACTGTCACTAGGGTATAAACAAGAGAAAAGAGAGGTAAATGAGTAGATTTCCTACTTGGAAAATTTTATCAAGTCATTAGCCCAATTTGATCAAGCACAAATTGAATTGCCTCAAAATCCAATACTTTTGTCTAAGAACCAGGTGGATTCCATTGTTGTGCTCTTCCATAAGCTAAGTGTATTCAAAGAATGCATTTAGTACCTGGTGAGGAAAGAAGAAGAGTTAATCACGGATGGAATTGGGAAATGTAAGGAGGCATATCATTGGTGTGAAAATTCTAAAATACTAGAAGGAGAATGTAGATTTTTCCAAGAATAGACTGATGTAGAGAGGCGAAAGGTAAAAGCTCTTATTCAGATAGATGTTTGAGAGCTGGTGAATGAGAAGATAACCATAGAAGAGGAGGTTCTAATGTTTGAAAATTTTAAGAAACAAGTGAATTGGGAAAGTGACACTTTGGTACAATGTGTGGAAGGATTTGAAAAGGTCACTAAAAGATGTAAGAAATTGTTTGACAGAGATCGAGGTTTAATTGAAATGTTAGCACAACAGAGATGTGATCCCTGGACTTTACGGCAGGGTGATGATGAGGTAAAAGCTTTTAATGAATGGCTTGAAAGAGTGAATAAGGACCCTGTTCATTCATTAAATTGAGATGTTATTGAAGAGATTATAAAGTGTAGGAATATCATGGTAAAATATGAGACAAAAAGATGTAGAGGAATGAAAATATTATTAAGATATCAGAAGATTATACTAGACTTAAGTATAGCTGGAAGGTGATTCAAGGAGTTTTGAAGGAATGTATGCAGCAAGTATTGGTTGCTTTCCAGGAGTATCAATAGAAGAGAGGTGAAGAAGAGTCTTCATACTCAGAGTTTAGTGAAGAAAGATAAATAACCGGATACTAGATGTTAGAGGTTGAGTACATGGATGTGGTTTTGAAATGAGTTTTGTAGGTTTGTTCACTATCTCGGTGAAGATGGCTTGTTCTAGAGTTTGAATAGTATCGATGGTCTTGTTTTATGCAAGGTATTTTCAAAACGGAGTTGAAGTTGAAGATTGATGCTGATGAAGAAGTCAAATTTTTGACTTTGCATAGAATATTTTGATGACAACTATCATCTGCCAAGTGTCACATTTCAAATTTTTTTTTTATTATTCTATTTGATGGACCTAATTTTAAACCTTTGGGGCCTTGTTCCTATAAAAGGCCATTTATTGCTTTATTTTTATTTTAAGTTCAAAATTTGTAGATGTTGGAGAACCAAAACTTTTTCAATTTTTGTTCTTTTTCATGTTTTATGTTCTATTCCAAATTAAAAACTTGTATGTTTCATTAGAAGCTAATAAATTTCATAGCCAATTTAAAAGCTATCTCCTAATATGAAATCTTACGTAGTTGATTGTTTGTTCCTATCAGACAAGACTATGTGCTACATCATTTAAGGTTGAATACTGACACTATTCGATGGAAAATGACCCCCCCTCTCTTTAAAATATCACATCATTTTGTGCCTAGCTGTGAAGCAATTTGGTGAGGTATGGAATGGTTTGCTCTGGTTTGGTTAATTCTTGAGGCATGCATGGCTAATACCTAGGAGAAACTTTACTTTTTCTATACATTTGATGCTTTATTTTAGAATAGATGTTTAAATTTCAAAAAATGTTTTAAAAAAAAGAGATGAATGCATGGAGTTTGTATTGCAATTATTTTGATTCCATGATATTATTGAATGTTTAAAGCTAAATATACTTGGATAAATGTAATTAATTTGAAGTTCATGAAATATTATTGCAAATATATCGATTTCATGAAGTTGTTAAATGACCAGATTGATATTATCTTTTTCTTATCTTTATAATTCCTTTGTGAACCCAAAAAATTGTTTACCCCTCATGATTAATAATATTATCACAATGAACCCTAATGCAAATCTAGTACATTCAAGACCTAACATAAAAAATCCTTGGGATTAAGCTGAGTTAGCCTAATATTTAGGTTGTCCTGGTGCAATCTTTCAAGAAATAAAGGTTCCTCGTGGTGTGTCTATGTGAATTTTATCTGCATTGTTGGTGTGCAACTAACATCATCATCAATAGATATTATCATTAGATTTTATGCCAATATTCTCAAGGAAGTGAAATAGGTGATAGTATATGACCAAAACCCCTTATGCATAAAAAAACAAGGAATATTGTCAAATATACTTCATGAGATAGTTATGTTATAGGTTAGTGCGGACATGAAGGTGGAGAATATATGTGATTAACGTAAGTGAACAATATATATACAAATCAATCATCAGATTAGGAAAAGACCTAAAACAAGATGAAGATGATTTCTAAGCCATTGTATCACCCTTCGTAGGGCTATAGGTTTCTTTTTGAAACATCAAATTTTATGTGGGAACCCATTCATCTACAAATATAAAGGACAAGACATTTTTTGTTTGGGTGATGATGATATTTTATCACTTATAAAAAGGTATAGTCTTTGTGAATCATGAAAGGGGATTATCATTTTAGTGATAATTCCCATGAACAATAGTTAGATGGGATATTCATGACACTAGGACTATGAAGACAAAGAGTGGTGACAGTTCATTATCAAAGTATGGCAATGCTAGAGAGAAATATCAAAATGAACAGTGGTATGAAGGATCATGAAGGGAATCACAACCAAAAAATTAGATAGGGTTATATTAGGAAAGAAGGACTCACTTTTTACAAAAGGAAACATAGCCACGATAAAGACACCAATAGGATACAAGGGTATGTGCAGGATCATGATGGGCCAAAAAGTGGTGATATGATGGGTATGTGTAGGGTATGTGGTTGGCAACTTTTTTTTAACCCAAAATTGATGAAACGAAAAAGGGTTTTTAAAGGAGATTCTCAGCTTTCCACCAATATAAATTATGCTTTACTTTAAATTTAATAAATAATTATTATTTATTTTCTATTGGAATTATGACTAAATTCCTAATTGATAGGCTGATTGAAAAACATCTATAGCTTTCAAACAATATCACATTTTTTGAATTTGAAACATGTGTCACATTCTATGCTTCACATACTATATGATTAAAAAAAATGAATTTCATGAAGTTTTGACCAAGTTAACGTGGTCAGACATACATGTTTTTACTTTTTCTAAAAGTTGTAATAAAAAATTCATAATTAATTATTTACTTGGAAAAAAATTTAAAAAAAAAATGCATCGCATCGAGACATGAGTCCTTTACTTATATATAAAATATTATAAAAAAATATTATCATTTTATTGTGGTTAGGGTGGTCAGACAGACACCTACTTATTTTTTCCTAAATACTGCATTGAAATTTCAAATTTTCACCAAATAGATTGTTTTTATAAATAAACCTAGTAGTTTAGAAACTACATTTAATTTTCTATAGATTCTATTCTTACATATTTTTGAAATAATATAGATAACTTATTCAAATTTTTAGGTCAAGTTGCCTAACTCTGATTTTTCTGAATTTTTTGCCACTTAAGGGCATGCTTTTTCCATGATGATCTTGCACATACCCACAATCATTTATGTTAGTTGTTAATGATCATCATATGAATCATAGTCATTAATAATAAGAAAAGATACACCTTTTAAGGAGGATAGTCAAAGAAAAACAAAAAATAGGACAATCCATTCATCATGATAGTCTCAAGGAGTCAAATAAGGTTAGCAGGGTCGCATAAGCCACATAATGAGGTGTACAATCATAGCTAAAGGAAGCATATGCAACCCTTGCAATGGAATATATAATGAGTGGATCAAAGTCATCAAAGCATAGAAATGAATCCTTATAGGTGATAAAAATGTGAGGACAGTCACACATACATAAATAATGAGAATTCATCAGTCATAAATGCATAAAGAAGATACCTCAAGTGCCATGAATAGGACAAACCTAAATGAGCTAAGTTTTAATGAAGGCAATAACAGTCATGAGCACTGGTGAAAAAAGGAAATTTTTCAACTTGAAGTATAGTCCCCTATGGTGTTAGAAGGTTATTCCTATTTAAGAAGGTGATGGAGAGCATTTGTCTATAGAGGAAAATTAGTTCACAATAAAAGGAGTAACCACTAATTTGAGAGAGTAGGTAGTTATCAATATCTTGCGTAGCAATGATACAGTCAAGTCAACCATGAGTATCATAGTTAAGTAAGATGGATGATGATAGTGAATAGAAGATAGGGAGACATTTATGCCAAATTCCATCGACAAACAAAGTTATGATAGAATAAGGACCTAATGGTAGATTGATATGAATGAAAAAGGTTTAATGCACAATGGCTAAATACAAGAAGATGAAGAAACCTATAAGAAGTGATACATGTGACATTAGCTTATCTTTCAAGTTCTTTTGCACCCCTGAGAAGCCTCTAACCACTTCAAGTTTCTTCCACATGCTCTATGAATAGGTTTGAGAGAGGTTGCAGTAGTTGGGAGTCCTAGATTTATTCAAACTTTTCCTCTCACACCTCTCAAAGAGGCCTATCTCAATTCAAATTCATTGGAAACTCATGACCTATTATCTTGCTAATGAGTTGGGAAGGTGTGAATGCCAGATTTATAACATTTATGGTAGCATGAAGAGAAGTTGAGTAAGTTGCAGGAATACAGGGTAGTTTGGGTGACTTGAGCAGTAGTTGAGGGTATCTATGAGACAATTGGTGGTCATTTTTTTCTCCCAAGCATATAGGAACATATCAAGCTGGTCAAAGTCAAGGGAATTCAATGAAATATTTCAACTAAAAGCATCATGGAACCTTTTTGACAAGATTAAAAGGGGAAACAAAAGTTGGGCACTTAAGGAGAGTTTTGACTTGTTCAAACAATGACACATGTCATCTATCCATTCCAACTTGAAACTAGGTGTTAGGAAAGGGTTTTTTGTAAAAAGGAACACTTAATTTCACTTTAGGTAGTTCTTTCACTTTTGGCAAAAGCATTGTAAACCTACAAAAAGTTTCTTTCTATCATTTTTGTGTATTATAACTGATTTTTCATTCTTGGGGATGAGAATAAAGCATTGTAATCCTTCATTTTTAGATAATTTTCAATCAAAGAAAGATATATGCTAGACTTGTATTTTCAAAGAGCATCTTCTATCAATAAAATGAGCACTTTTTTCCCTTCAAAGGTTTTATCCCGGTTGTGTATGTGAGGTAATTAATGACATTTTTGTGATTTTCATATGTGAATCCTTAAATATATGTCTTATTTCCATCATCTTTAAATAGAAAATATAGATTTGTGTAGGTCATTGATTATGTCACAGTTCAAGCAAATGTTAGTGTAGTGTAGAAAATTGTACTCCCTTTCTTGGAGATAGTACAATTTCACACCTAGTTTGGACTTATTTTAGTACCCTTGCATTCATGTCCCTTTAAATCATCATTAGTAGGCTCCTAAGACCCTTTATTACAAATCCCAAGGCTTATTTTGACTAAAATCCTAAAAAATTCAACAAATACATTTAATTTTCTAACACCCTAACATTTCCTCACCTCAAAAAACTAGGGTGGGAATCATATGCCACCTTGGGCATATGAGTCTTGTTTGGCCCCTTCTTAGGGTTTAAGTGGGAAATTAAGGTTTTTAATTCAAATTTTTAGCAAATGTAAGCATTTGGGATCCAATAAATGGTAAATTAGATAGGATGCCTATAAAACTAAGGTTTTGAGTCATTATTTTATCTAGAACTTTTGAGCAAGAGAGTCTCACCTAGATTTAGAGCCTTCAAGAGAGAATTCCAAGCATTCAACAACAAAGATCAAACAAAGTTGAAGTCTTGGAGCAACATAATAGTGTTTTTTGCAGGTCTTCAAGCTCACTTTCCTTTCAAGATCAAGCATTTTCAAGGATTGGTGATGGATTCTTATGGAGGATCATGATGAATTTTAGGTTGGGGAGATGCAACTAGCCACTGAGCCAAGACTAATGACTTGTTTCCTAAGTAATCCCATCTTCCATTTTCATTCTATTTTCTACCTAAAAGAAGATACATGTATTATCATGGATTATTAGGGTGATTAGAGATCTCCCAAAGTGATTCATCATCATCTTTATTTTTTATTTATGCATCCTATTCTAGCACATTAGAGTAGGGTTTATTGCACTCTAGATCTCTTAATCTTAGATACACTTAAGATTAGGAATTTCACACACATTTCCTTTCAAGATCTATTCTTTCTATCAAGGTTTAATTACCAAACTAGGGGTTTGACTGAGGCAAACCCCCCATAAGAAAATCAACACAGCATTTTGTTTTGAAAATTTTTAACAGGTTCGAATCCAGAAGTGAAGTTTGAGAGACATAGGAAGGAAGTGTAGAGATAGGAGAATAGTTTCAAATCCTACTTTTTTGAAAAGGCAAAACAAGACTAAATCACCACCTTGGGCATATGAGTCCTGATACAAGCATTTTCCTAGATTTTAGTGCATTCTGACTTGCCAATGAGAGATTACAACTTCTTCCCAAAAACCCTAGATTGGGACTAAATTGCCTAGTCTAGCATATGAGTCCCAGTGCATATTAGAAACAACAATTTTTAGGGTTTTCATGCCTTGCTTAGTCATCTCTGATCCTCTAGATATTTTTTGTATCTTTCTATTTAGCGATTTGATTTCATATTCTAAGTTTCTAGGGTTTAGTGTATTCATGTTTTCATTTCTCCTTAGAACCTTCATTCAATGGTGAATCCCTCATTTAATTGCACCAAAGGAAACATCACTAATAGTCCTTCCCTCAATTGAGTCACTTGATTGAGGGATCTTGGTTTCCTAATGAATTTAAGTGTGAAATAGGTCCACAACCATCTCCTAAAAGGTAGACACATCCTATTTCCCTCCATTTCAGTTAGTTGTGAAGAATATTAGATTTCTCCCTTCTAAAACTATAAAAAAATATGGGCTTTTCAATGAAACACTGATATATAGATATATCAAGACACCAATGTTAAGCACAAATAGCCTAAGATATTAATTAATTGTATGTCTAAACAACAACCCAAGGTCTAAGGAAAACACATTTTTGGTGCATCACCCACATAGATAGTTTCATTTGTATGCCATATTTCTACCCTTTTCCATTAGTAGCAGTAGTAGTGTAAGTTAGAATAGGTGAAAACCAAGGGAACCAACCCTCTCTAGAGGTTATTTTATATCATAGGTGACCTACAAACCTAGAAAATATTTCATGTTTTACTTGTAAGTTGAGTTTTTTTTATCTTAGCCAGGTACATACTTAGTTGATAATAGTTATATGATAATGATTGTGTCAAAACCATTTATGACTAATATTTCAATTTCTTGATGCTTGAAATTCTTAATAGAAAAAATTGGAAGGTAAGGTATATTCTTACCTTAATATTTTATAGGGAATAAGGTGGCATAGAGTTTTAGATTGAAAATATAGCTATACCTATCTTTTGATAGTGTGTACTAGAAGATCTAGACTTAATATAAGATTTGGCCCCTAGTTACATAATAATTTAAGGCATAGTGATTTCATCTAGTGGTAATAGAACCACACAACATTAACCATATTATAAATATTATAAATTGATACTATTGATAATCCACTTTAGATTTGAGGGTAAAGTCTTAATAGGAATGCATAATGCCCATCAACCTCTTAAATATAAAAAACATTGATATGGGAATTATTATATGAATGAAGGAATGATATTATAGATATATTGAACCATAATATGATTGCATACTAAATGGAATTAAAATACCATTTAATTTGACATTATTGTTGAGACTAAGTTAAGAGATAAACCTTATGTAACCATACTATGCAACATCTTATGATACCTTACTATTGACCATTGAGGTCATATTTAATGTAAAAGGAAAGTATGAATAAATTATCCAATCTATGAACTAAACTATTATAATAATACAAGATGGCACCATAGTGTAAAGGAAATTGGGAAATTTGTGAAGGAAAATCATGAAAATGTGAACAATAACAATAATAGAATGAAAAAACATGGAAATCAATCAAACACTCAGATTAGGTGAAAAGAGTTAAAACATGCATATAAATCAATGAAATAAAACTATGTTAAACCTCTTGTTGTGTAATATTTTCTAATGATATTTGATTAGATGTGTGATCACATATAAAATTTGACAACAGAATGACACTCCAGGTGAAAATAGGTGAGATCCTTTGAAAATGGTTAAGTGTTGGATTATATAGATTTGGATGGGATATAGTTGAATGGATAGGATTGAGAGATGGAGATAAAAGGTGGAGGTTGAATATGATATTTTAACTTAGGAGATGGTGACAAGTGGCATCATGAGAGAATTTGAGATGGGAGATGGTACTTTGGGATTACCATGAAGGATTTTTCATAAAGTCAAGTCTTGTTCTCACCCTCCAAAGGGAGGGGGATGAAAGGAATAAATGAATTTAAAATTGCTTTTGTGTGCTTTTAGAAGTTAGACTCATGTGGGGGTCCCTTCTAAAATGGGTGAAATTTATAAGTGAAGGGACAAGGTGGGTGAGGGAATAAATGGAAAGAGTTTACCCTTCACTTAATCCTTGATTAAGTTTGTGCACATGTTTAAGGGTGACTAGATGGAGATTAAGAGTTAATAAAAAATAGAGGATGTGACATGTGGGAAAAATAAATTAAATAAAATTTATAATTTATTTGGAGAGAATGGGATGGGAGGATAAGGTGGGGTAAATAATTAAATTTAATTATTTACCTTGGGTTAAAGAACATTAGAAGAATGAGATGAATGGGTTTAGGTTTTTCAAAATAAATGGGTAATATTAATTAAATAAATAGTACATTATTTAATTAATATGATAGGTTAGGGATAGGAAAATTAGAGATAAATTGACCAAATTTAATGGTTAATTTTAGGCTTCTACATTTTATCCCTCTTTGAAATAGCATTAGAATATCATTATTTCAAAAAAATAGAAATATAGCCCACATGAAGGAAGGTGAGAGAAAAATGGATTCCCCAGAGGTTACATAGGAAAAAATGGGCTTAGAAGGCCTCTTCAAATAAAATGAGTAGAAAATTGGAGAGAGGATGAAAAATGAGGATGATAGGAAAATAAATGGAGGAAAATGGGGTTGAAAAGAAGAAATGGGAGGAGGAAAAGTGATTATGGGGGTAAATAAATAGTAATTAGGGGTAAATTACTATTCATTTTAATCCTAGTGAATAGTAACTTGTCAAGAAGAGCAAAAGAGGAGAATATGAAAGATGGAAAATAAGTTGAAAATGGAGAACCAAGTGGATCAGGTGAGAAGTTAGGCATGAAGAGAAGGTGTATTTACACAAGTTCAAATTTTGTTTAGGGTAGCTATAGGTGTAATAAATGGGGCTATAAAATAAGTGTAGTGGATTTAACAATCATGAATTAGTGAATGCATGAAATTCCAATCAAATGTGAGGCATTCTTTCAAATCCATAGAAAAAAGGTGAATGCATAAAAATAGTGTGAATGTACACTAGATAGGAAAATTTTCCAACGAAAAGGTGAACCCACCAGGGAAAAGGAAAATATGCTAGGTGTTAACCCCAATTTTAATCATGATTTTTTAAAAATTTTCCCTTTTTTTATTCCAATTAATCTCATGGTGGTTGTGCAGATGTGTTTTCTTGGTGCCTGTAGATCAAATATGAATGTTGAGCATTTCTAGCATCACTATTTTTTCAGTTGGATCCTAAAATGCTGCAACTTATGTTTCTTCTCTAAAGCAATTATATAGAAGCAAGAAGTTGTGGTGAGGTTAAAAGTGATAAAGGTTTATTTTGCTGGGAAAATAAAGGTAGTAGGGTATTCCCAATAAAAAAATGTATCTGGTATATTAAATATGGCCCTTCAAACAACTATATGAGTTATTAATAACTTTCAATTATGTTTTCAACATTGCACCTAAATTCATCACTAGGATTGTTGTAAGAGGGATTGTTCTGAGAATGATGCAAAAAATTTCCATTATTTAAAATAGGGATAATGTTCTTGTGGAGATTAATGGTGATGCTAAATTAAAAAATTATAAAAAATAGGATTGCACTATAATAATGTACGTGATGTGAAAAGTCCAATAGTAATGAAAGGAAATCCATCAAAGCATAACAAAAAAATTTAGTTAGATGTTGTGGTTACAAATTCCCTACTAGACATACATGCAAAATGTGGAAGCATAGACAAGGCATGCGAATGTTTCATAAAATACCACAAAGAAATTTAACCTATTGGTATGCAACATTGCAAGATGGTAGGAATAATCTCCAAAGTTATTTTGCAATGTTATCGCCTAATGAAATGGTCCTTTCAAGA
This sequence comes from Sequoia sempervirens, assembly GCA_007258455.2. Classification (NCBI taxonomy): domain Eukaryota; kingdom Viridiplantae; phylum Streptophyta; class Pinopsida; order Cupressales; family Cupressaceae; genus Sequoia; species Sequoia sempervirens. The sequence continues at coordinate 753,324,563 of VDFB02281492.1, forward strand.
TCAAACAACTCAACTAAAAGGAAGGTTCCTTCATACTTGGCATTCAGTTTACTTATAGAGATTTTTGAACTGCCTAGTTTTGATTCATCATTGGTTTCTTATTCAGGATTTGAAAGGAATCTATTCATATTCTCCTACTTGTGCCAATCATGGAAGAACTGGCATATGAAAAATTCACCACCAACAATTCACTACTATGGAAAATTAATCGCATTAATAATTTTTTAATATATAATTCAAAAATGTTAATGCAGTTAATTTTTCATGGTGGTAAATTTTACTTGAGGTGAATTTGTCATGGAGGTGAATTTTCCTACAAGTGAAAGAACTATCTAATTTCAATTTAGAGTCATCTTGTAAAGATATTAATCTATCAAGCTCAGTCGATAGGGATTTATCTAACAATTGGCCAGGGTAGAAAATTTCAGATATCTCTAAACCTTAGAGACTCAAAAAATTGCTAATAGATTATAGTTTATTCAATTCTACCATCTCACCTAGATCTAAGACAAACAATAGTATGCCATTGGAATTAGAGAGGGTGCTTCCATCCACTTCTCATCCCATTCCTGAAATTTTAGTTTGTGCATCATCTTATTGAACAAGTGAGTTTCTAGAGATACTTGGTCAAATACTGAAAAAAAAATTATGTTGGTAAATCAAGCATTTTAATGCACCAGTTCCAAATCCCTCATATTTTTACAAATTTTACATCAAAATTACTCATAGAGTTACTCCAAAGGTATAAATTATGGTTTAAATAAAGAATTTAGTTTGTATAGTGATGTTTTGGCTCCAATTACACATAAGTTAATAGAGGTGTTATAAATTATGTAGATATTAGGCATTAGGAAAATTCACTACTAGCAATTCACTATTAGAAAATTCACTGCCAACAATTCACCATGGGAAAATTCATTGCCATGACAAATTCATCTCAAGGAAAATTCACCACCAACAATTCACCACCACAAAAATCATAAACTTTTAATGCGATGAATTTTTCATGGCATAAATTGCTTGTGGTGAATTTTCCTTGAGGTGAATTTGTCATGGCAATGAATTTCCCCACAATGAATTGTTGGTGGTGAATTTTTTGACCTAAATTACCAGTAGTGAATTTTCCTAGAGCTCAGACATTGATGTTTTTCTATATGTATTAACAATGTATGAGTCTTGATCGATATATTTTGGAAGTTTTATATATATTTTGGGCCATGAGGAAGAAGTACCTTTTATACAGTAACATTTTCATTGGTCTTCAATCATAAGTCTAAAAAAAACACACGCATAGAAGTAGTATGTTTGGAGTAGAGTTGGTAGACTATAGAACACATTTTTACTCTTAATTTGGAATGGATGAGGTTGCTTATAATATAATTTCTACCATTTCTTATGGTGGTTTAATCTCATGGAGGAGGCTAAAGCATCTCTTTTCTCATATACTCCTATTTTGACAATACAAGGCAACAGTGTGAAGAAATTGGATGGATTACATCCTCAAGAGATGAAAAATCACATGAAGGAAAGCTAGAGGGAATGTTTCCTTTGACACAATGGGATTTTGTAGTTGCACTCACTATTTTTATGTTATTTTCAACTAGTCTTTTGAGAATATATTTGAAAATGCATTCAATAGATTATGAGTTCCTTGGATTGGAGGAAAAACATGTTGGGTGTGAGTGGCATGTGTAGCGTGGGTTTGCTTTCCCATGACCTTTGAGCTTGATCTTGCATGACCATCTCCTCCATTACATGCATGTTAGTGTAAGGGGATTAAGTTTGTGAGTTTGTTCTTGGACATGGGGGGTGTTTGAAGTTTCTGGGGATGGTCTTTTTTTTGCTGCGTTGGATTCTTGTTTTGTTGTTCAGAGTGGGGTGGTGCTTTTTCTACGTTAAGGGGTGGGGTCTTCATTACTTTTAGGGGTGGATTTCTTCTTATTGGTTGTCCTTGGGTGAGGCCTTTAGTGTGTCTGGAGGTGGCCTTTTGTTTGGTTTGTAGTGGAGCAATAGGTTTCTACCAGTTTGGTGGTGGCTGGACATGGTGTGTCTCATAATGGCTCTTCATTAGGTTTGAAAGCTCAACAATATGAGTCATTTTATGTGGGGGAGGGCCCTAAATTGAAGAAAGGAATGGTTGTTTTCCCAAAAGTGAGGATTGTTTGGTTTTGGTTATTTCTCCTGAATATTTGGTTGATGATGTCTCTTATTGGAGTAGACATGCTCTAATCTACAATTTTTTTTGGGATTTGTATTCCTCTTCCAACTTTGGAAGCTTGAATTAGGCATACATGGTAGGTTGAGGGAGACATGGAGCTTATGGTGGCTACAAACAAATTTTTTTTTTTTTTCCAATATGGCTGATCAAAATTAGGTTTTTGAGGGAGGACCCTACTTTTATAATCATATTGGATTGTTTATCAAACCCTATCATATGGGTTTTAATTCAATTGAAGAATTATCATCGAGGGTTCCTGTTTGGGTCTAACTATCATAGCTTCCCTTGGAGTTTTGGAGAGAAGATATTTTACAATGGATTGCTTCTCTTCTTGGTAAACCTATTGTAGTTGCTCAAAAAACCCTTGACAAAAAGGATATTTCTTTTGCTTGGATTTTTGTGGAGGTAGATTTGAATAATCCCTTACCGTATTTTTTGGAAATTTTTCTTGGGTTTAATAGCTTGATTATGAATCCCTTCCTTTTCATTGTCAGATTTGTCATGAGTATAGACATCTTTAGAAGCAATGTCTTAGGATTAATAAGGATCCTCCTTCTAATACCTCCCCTTCATCTTCAGTACCAAAAGTTGTTAAAGAGGATAAAGGGAAATCTCCATGATGGAGGGTGAATCAAATAAGGATGGTTGTGTGCCTATTAAGCATTGGGCTAAGGGTCGTGGTCAAAAGAATCTTTGAAGAACAAGCAGACTAAAGAGGAATTTAACCAGTTTGAGGTGTTGGATACTTCAATCTTAGAGAAAGGAATCTCGATGGATGTTCCTTTTGGTGCTATTGGTATGGGTTGTGATGTGGTGTAGGGACAAGGGTCCAGTCATGATCTCCATTTCTCATAGGGGGTACAAGATCATCTAGTGTCTCTAAATGGTCCTATGTAGGATGATGATGATATTGTTTTGGTAGATTTGGAAGAGGGGCTAGATTCTAGAAAGAGAAAGGAGTCTTCTCTAGCCTTGGGGGCACAAAAATGCACCCATATGAAGGGATCATCTAAGCACTCTTCTAAAAGTGGCCACAAGAAGGATCTTGAGAAGATTAAATGTACTGGAGATTTTTTGGTAGAATTTGGGTCTGTTAAACCCATTGATGCTCACTTTTCTTCATCTCCTCCATGATTTTTCTCTCATGGAATGTAAGGGGGTTGAATAGCACTTCTCGTCAAAAGGCTATTCATGATTTGGTTGCTATCAATTCTCCAGACATATTTTGTGTTTAGGAGACTAAACTTTTAGTTGATTTCATGCTTCAATGTGCTTCTTGTATCTGGTATTTTGGTCAGTGTCAATGCATTGGTTCTCAAGGGAGCTCTAGGGATTTGGCTCTTTTTTGGGACCCAAGAAAGGTTGCTCCACTATGGTGGATTTCTAGTCATTATACTATCTCCATGGTTTCCTCTACTTTGGAAACAAGTGAGACCATTTTGGTTACTAATGTTTATGCCCTGATTGATATTTGTGGAAAAATACAACTTTGGGCTCATATAAGATATGTTAGATCATGTGATCCATATCTTCCTTGGGACTTAGCTAGTTATTTTAATTCAATGTTGAGTTTGGAGGAGAAAAGAGGTGGATTGACTCAACTTAGGACTTCTTCTAATATTTTTTAGAAGAATGTGGATTCTCTAGCTTTCATTGATGTTAAGCCTTCCAATGGGGTTTTCACTTGGAATCATAGATGGAGTGGAGAGGAAGCAATCTTGGAAAGGTTAGATAGATTTCTTGTCTCCTATTTTTGGGTGGGAGGTAAATTGGTTACTGGTTCTAAGATTCTTGATTGGAGGGGTTATGATCATTGCCCAATTAAACTTTCAGTAACTTCTTTTACCATTCTTAAGAATCCTCCTTTTAAGTTTCAACTTATATGGCTTCAGGAGTCTTCTCTACATGATCTTATGAACCAATGGTGGCATGATGGAGGCCCTGCTTATGGTACAACTATGTACACCATTGTTAAGAAACTTTAGTATGTCAAATTTCAACTTAAGAGATGGAATAGGTTGTGTTTTGGTAACCTAAAGGCTATGAAGGGGAATGCTTAGGTGCACCTTGATGTGATTACTCACCAAATTTGGGATTATGGTTTCTTGGATGCTTTAGGTAAAGTGGAATCCTAGGCTATGAGAGTAGTGGAGGAGTGGGAGCTTCAAGAGGATATTTTCTAGAAGCAAAAGGCTCAGATTAATTGGCTTCAGGAAGGGGATAGGAATATTGCTTTCTTCCATCATTTTGTGCAGGCTCATCATAATAATAGTTTTATTCCCTCTCTAGTTAGTGCAGATGGAATCCACATATCTCTCTGCAGGCTTTGTCATGTGAGGCTAGACAGTTTTATTCTTTTTTTTTTGAGGATTCACCCCCCACAGAAGATGAGGATAATTTGATCCTTGCTTTTATTCCCTCCCTAATCTCCACTGAGATGAATGATTTCCTCATCTGCCTAATTTCTTTCTCTGAATTGGAAGAGGTTGTTTTTGGGATGAATAAGGGTAAAGCTCTAGGCCTAGATGGATTTCTTGTTGAATTTTTTTAGGAATTTTGGAATATCATAATTTTGGATTTGTTAGAGGTTTCCCGGGAATCTCTTCATAGTAAGCAAATGCTTCAAGTCTTGAACTCTACTTTTCTGGTTCTCATTCCTAAAAAAGGAATGTGTAGATCAACTTGAACTCTTGAGACCTTTTTCTCTTTGTAATGTGGTGTACAAAATTATTACTAAATTGATTGCTAAGAGGCTCAAAGTTTGTCTTTTGTTTGCGATCTCTGAGGAGCAAGGGGTTTTTATGGTTGATAGATAGATCTTGGATAGGGTGGTGGTTTCCTCTGAATTAATTCACTCTATGGAAAATTCTAAGGAGAAATACATGTTTATCGAGTTAAATATGACCAAAGCTTATGATAGAGTTAAGTGGAATTTTTTGCAAAAAAATCTTTTAGGATTTGGTTTTAGTCCAAATTGGGTTAGTTGGACTATGAGTTATGTTACCTCTTCATCTTTTTCTTTTATTATGACTGGGGAACCTTCTAAGCTTTTTGGGGCTTTTAGGGGCCTTCATCAAGGAGATCCTCTCTCCCCTTATTTGTTTATTATTATGGCTAAGGGTCTGGGAAAATTTCTTAAGTCTTGGGTTTCCTAGGGTAGGATCCAAGGTTGGTGTGGAGGAAATGGGCTGCCACAACTCTCTCATCTTCAATTTGTGGGTGACAATACTCTTATGGGGAGGGATTGCCTTCAGGAGGCTGTTTCTTTTAGGTGGGCTTTGGATATTCACCTTGATGCTTTGGGTTAGAAAGTCAATGAGTACAAGTCAACTATCTAATTTTTTAATACTCCTCAAGCTATTCAATGAAGGATTTCTAATATTTTGAGGTTTTAGATTAGGTCTCTTCCCTTTGTCTATTTGGGAATACCTCTTGCTATTGGTAGGCAACCCAGGTCTTCCTGGTAGAATTTTCTTGATAATCTATGTACTAAGGTCACACATTCGACTCATCATTGGCTATCTACTACTGCAAGAGAGACTATTCTAAATTTTGTTATCTAGGCTCTCCCTATTTATAGGTGTTTTGTTCAAGCAACTCCTTTGTATTTCCTATGGGAATTTGATTCTCTCTCATGACAATTTATTTGGAGTGGTAATTTTTAAATGGGTAAGTGGAGTCTTGTTAAGTGGGAAATTGTGTGCATGCCATAGAAAGAGGGGGACCTTATATTACATTCTACTATTTTGAATGAGCAAGCTCTTGCAGCCAAGTTATATTGGTGTTGGTGTACTAGTTAGCATAAGCTTTTGGCATTTATTCTCAACCACAAGTATCTTAAGGATGTAAACACTTTTGATGTTCCTCATTTCCCTTTAGAAGGAAGGGGATCTAATACTCTGAAATCAAGGGATCGGTTGGTTAAGAAGGGGCTACTTTGGATCTGTCATACAGGTTCTCAGGCTCTTTTTTAGTGGGATTCTTGGGATGATCATCCTCCTATTCTTTCTGCTTACCCTTACCTCCAACCTCTTTGTGAACTTTTTACTATCGCAAGATGGAATATGATTTAGCATTATAAGACTATTTAGAATCTTGGGTTGGCTGCTAGTCTTAGATGGAAGCACTCCTTAGATTGGTCACCAAGAGGGTCGAAGGAGGATAGGAAAGAGTTGGATTAGATTCACACATCGCGTGAATGCAATACCTTGGACGGGTAGGCTGTCTTGGATTAGAATAATAGTGATTCATCTAGTAAGTACTCTATTTCAGTGGGTTATGGAGAGTTGGTTAGGAAGATGTTTGGGGATACTAAGGTTCCCTGGTGGAAGCACGTGTGGAAAAAAATTTCTTGGCCCAAGTGCAATTTTTTCTATGGTTGGTGGTCTAGAACTGGTGTCTTACTTGGGATAACTTATGCAAGTGAGGGTTCCAGGGTCCCTCGATGTGTGTTTTGTGTTGTAATAGTGAGGAGAGTGTCTCTCATCTCTTCTTCCAATGTTCTTTCTCTAGGGAGCTATGGAATTTATGGTGGGGTGTGTGGAATCAGGCTTGTTGGCATGTCTCTTATTTGGTTGAGTTATTTTCCTGGTGGGGGAAGGACCCTATTAAGACTTATTTTCTTCAAGTTACTTGGGCTCTTGGACTGACCTTTATCATCTAGCATATCTGGTTGGAGAGGAATCACATGATTTTTCAAGATGTGAAGTTGGTTGTCTAACATTTTGTGGTGGAAAATTCTCCATTCTTTGGGAGAAACTATTTCAGTTAAGTGTGACTTGGCTAAAGGTGTGGATCCGGGAGATGTTGTCTATTGTACTCATCTCAACCTTCCTCTTAACAGTAGTGTTGTGCAAGGTGCTAGCCAGATCATGAAAAATAGATGTCGACATCCTCTTTAGAAGATAAATAGGGAGGAGCATTGGTGTCCTCCTCCTTAGGGTGTGTTGAAAATCAACACAGATGGTTCTTCTTAGGGAAATCCTATTCATGTTGGTATTGAGGGTTTTTGGCGGAATAGCTTTGGGATTATTGAGTTTATCTTCTCTGTATACAAGGGTTTGCATACTAACAATGTGATGGAGGATCTTTCCATTTTATATGTTGTGGAGTGTGACTGCGCTCTTGAGTGGAAATAGATCATTTTTGAATATGATTCTCAAGTGGTGGTGACTTTGTTGAAGAGGTAGTAGGTAGAGGATTTCAATTGGAATTTGGCTATAATTATAAAATAGATTCTTAATCTATGTGCTTCTTTGGAATCTGTTACTTTCTGTCACATTCCTAGAAAATGGAATGGGGTTGTAGATTGTTTGGCCAAATGGGATTCTGATCATTTGTAGAATTGGAACATTGTGGATATGGGTCAATTACCCCTAGATTTGTCTCAAAAGTTGGACCACTTAGTGGAGATTGATAGGGTGTGTAATGCCCTTTCTTTGTACTACTTTATTTTGGTTTGAATAAAAATCTTCCCCTCTTATAGTTTAATATTATGAGTTTTTTAACATTCACCATAGTATTTTAGATATTCAATTACTCAAAGATAATATTGCAAAATATTTAGAAAATTATACAACTCAGTTTTATTTTGGGCTATTGTGCCATATATTTTTGTATGTAGACTTTCATGATTCCTAGGACCATATTCATGTCCTAGTGCTTCATCTTTTCTTTTCTTTTTCAAAGTTGATTGGGAAGCCTATTGCACTTTGGTCATGGTCTGAGAAATTGAGATTATTTCAGACATAGGTAGCTAAGCATAGGGAGAGATTATTGAATTACATATTTTTTTAAGTATCGCATCTACCTTACCAAACACCATTAACCTATAATCACCAATTGTGTATGTATCTTATCACATTTTCTTATTTTCAACTTTGATTGATAACAAGATTAACACAAATGAAGGCAAGGAACTCACATAATGATATAAGAAAACACAAGTCAAACTATTTCAAAACAAGAAAAATCAATGTGAAGTTGCACAATAATATAGGAAAAATGGAAAATATATATATATAGAGAGAGAGAGAAAGAGAGCACAATATATTCCAAATTTTGAGCCTCTTATCAATATAAAATTGGCATTGCAAGGAATTAAAATGATACAACTAGATGTATAGTAGTAGAATAAACACAGATGCATCTTGTTACACTAGATAGTGTTGATGATTGTTTTTCACATAACAACACAAACAAAACATAAAGTATTTTGTCTCTCTTGAAAGTGTAGACACCTAAAAATGTCCAATGCATATCACACATCCTGAAACTACATTTTTCCATCATTAGTATCATTTTCATTACCATTATTGTATTTACTATTATTTCACTCCATTTTCATCATTAATCCTCTTTTAACATCATTTCCATCATTTAACCCTATTTCTCTCTATTAATTAAATAATCTTGAATTGTTTAATTAATTCACTATTAATTAATCTATTCTTCCACCTTTAGATTAAATAATTACTTTAACTATTTAATCCCTCACATTTACATTTCTTCTAAATTAAGTAATTACATGAATTATTTAATTCTCCTCTTTTATCTCAAACATCATCCATTAATAAATAAATATTTTATCTATTAATTAATCTTATCTTGCACATTCCTCTATTAATTAATTAATTAATTATATCATGCATTATTTCCTCAAATATTAACTAAAATTCTCTTCCATTCAATTCATATTGATTGACCACTCTTCTAATCAATCATTTCTCTTAACTCCCACTCACTCAAAGTCTTCAGATCAATCAATAGACTTAGCACTTCAATCAATATCTCATGCATTTAGTTAACTAGAATCTTGCAGCTAGTTGTAGTTAGTTAACTATGCAATAAATTTATCTCATTCATTCTCAACCTTTGATCTCAAATCAAAACCACTTAATCCATATCTTTCATCGGAATCAATAAAATCTATAAAATAACCCTCCATCCTTTGCATTCATCACCTAGATTTTTCATAGCAAAGTCATATCTATTTGAGTTTTGAGCATTCATCTTGATCATCTAGGTCATCTTTGTATCTCATTCAATCGATATTTTGCTAGCAATTATGGAGGTTTCAAGTGTTTGAGCAATCAACACCATACTCCACCAAGCTCTCCAACAATTAGATGGTGAGGTTGTATTTCATGTTTTGAATTCATTGTGTTTGATTTGATTTATCTAACCCTTATATTTGAATTCATGGATTTATTTGTAATCCAATTTCATTGTTAAGTGGGTTTGATCTTCATGTTTTTTAGGTTATTTGATTGAATTCTTGTTGCTTAATCCATTCCACTTTTACCCCTTACATAAAATGGCACACCCAATGGGACCCATATCCATGATCTAACATTTTTATCAAGTTTTTAATGAGTTACAAATTTCTTAAGTGTGGTTATATTTTATAGAGGTTGATATCATTAATTGGGTCGCTCTTGTTTAGAAATTTGGTTGCGCTCGTATTAGAAAAGGAAATAGGTTTGTTACTATATCAGAAGAAGTTTGCTATTGCATAAATCTATCACATGTATAATAGAACATGGCGGCTACTATAGAAAGATAACCCCAAGTCTTTGATATTCAAATCTTGACTTTGTAGGAAACAACTCACTGGTTCAACAATTTTCATTTTTACAAGAGATCTTAAAATTTCTTAGCTAGAACTTTGAGTGATAAGGGTTTAAAATATTTGAACTTGATATAAAACTTTAGTTGTATTTTCAAATCCAATATCTAAAAAATAATTTTCAACATCTAATATGGTAATTTGAGTGATTATTTCTTATTAAAATAACTCAATCTAAAATAAAATGCAAAAGGTAGGGTGAAAAGAGATTAAGTTATGAAACTCTAAGGACAATGAAAATATTGGTTTGATGTTGCAAATAGACTAATCCCTCACAAAACCAATTCCTTCCTACTCCTGGAGTTTAGCTCACAATATTGCAATATCAACACAATCTTCAAAGGAAATGAAAGGTTTTTAGATCATGAATATTTATGCAAATACCCAATTATGGCTTAACTCAAATAAATCTTCACAATTGAACAAATTTATCAAAATAAGGTTCAAACTAACCATTTAAAGTAACTTACAATCAAAAAATTATAATGGCATGAACTAGATATCTATCAAATATCTTTGCACTACACCATTATCATAATTAAAATTTATCTAACATTGAAGAAAGGAACCATGCAAACATTAGAAATAACAAGTAGAACACCAAAACTCCAATGTTGTGCTTGTCTTAATTCCAACTATTGGGTTACAAAAATTATTGTTCAACCACCTTTACAATGAGAGGATTCCACGTTTTATAGGCCAAAACAACAAAACCCAAGACAAAATCAATGGTGGAGATTATCTCAACACCAATGGTCAAGATTACATTTGTATTTAATATTTGGAGTGCATTAAATATTTACATCATATTCATTCATACCTAACTAGAATTGGCTACCAATATACCTAGGGATATATAAATGTACATTATATCTTTGCATTAATTACATTTACAACATCCCAAGAAATTTGGGGCACAAAATTCAAAAAAGTTTCCAATTGGAAATTCACAAGAATGAATCTTCAATCACACTTCTACCCAATTACTTCTCATTTATAGTAAATTTCACAAATTCTATTAGAGATGAGGTGATTTCATCATTTGGGGGACTTATAGTAGCATGGATTTTGAAGCACTAAGCATCATACTAATCAATCATTTGATGGTGTAATTGTTGAATGCACAGGACAATTGAGAGGGGGTGAATCAATTGTACCTTAAAACTTCAAAACCCTCACAAAAATTTAGATCCACATTAATCCAATTAACACTTAATCTATTAGAGTGATTTATCATGAAAACAAACAACACCATAGACAAAGAAACAATAAATTTACGTGGAAAACCCAAGAAGGGAGAAACCAATGTGAGGATTAGCTCACAATATAAAGTAATATCAACACCGATTACAAAGGGCTCACTGTCGAATGACTCATTACCCAAAAGAAAGAAAAGCTCACTACCAAAGGATCACTTCCAAAATAGAAAAGAAGATAGAGAAGAGTATTACAATGAGAAAACCATCTCAATTCAATAGAAAATTCCACCACAACATCACCAACACCTTCACAGTCTTATTGAAGAATTGTAGACACCTTCTAGTCACTGCATCCAATAATCTAACAAATGAAAGATCACACTGCACTACATAAATTTGCACTCTACAAATTTTTAATTCATACCATTCACATCACACACTTCTTTCATCGCATCTCTCAACAACTCAATGTTTATTTATATCATCTTCAACCAAGTTGAAAACATTCTCCAAGATTGGCTATACACCTCAACCGTGCAAATTCAAATTAGGTCAACACCAAAAAATTCTTATGTGGTGGAAAGGAATGAAGGTAGACCACAACACACCATAGCTAGGACCTAAATCCACTCATACATGCAAAACCATTCTTCCATAAAAACCTAAGCAACTTTGCAACTAGTGTAAATGTTCAAGGTTAGTTGAACTTGTGTTAACACCATCAAAAATTTAAGTACGCACTTCCTAAAATAAAAAGATGACTCATGAACACCACACCATGCTTGAACACAATATAGAACATTACACAAATACCCTAAAATCCAAAAAATTCCTTTGTAAAAACATTCACCTAAAGAATGTACACACCTAGTACACTTAAATAATTGTCATACACTACAACTCAAGAAATTGACTTCTAAAGTACCAAACCTCAAACAACTTCAACTAAAGAAAGATATAAAAACTATCAACATATTTCTAGATTTGCAAGACCTAAATTCACTCTACAGAGAAATGTGGAGCAATTTTTTTTTCCTAGACACCTCCACAATACACAGTTCACACATTGGTGAACACACCTTCCTCTGCACAATGATCCAACACACCAAATTATAAATGCAACACCTCTTAACACCTCTAATTGACATATCCAAACCACACAAGTAGATATTCAACATAGAAGAAGTACGGAGCCAAACCAAAACACTACTCTATAACATAGAACACCACTGCAACACATTGTTTCCTCTTTTTATTCAACTTTTCTCAAAAGAACATGGAAACCAAGAACCAAAAACACATCTTCAGCATTTCCTCATTACCACCAAGCCAACTACAACCTAGCAACTCAACCATACATCCATAGACAAAATCTTGTCAAAGAAACACTAGAGGTTGACATCAATATCTTACTAATGACAACATAATGCAACTAATCGAAGCATCATCAGAGACAACATTAACTCAATACTAACTACTCACACTCTTGCAAAAATATCTTGCTCATAAAATTGACACCAATGACAACACAAGCTTGTTGACATCAATGACAACACCAATTGCACATACTTACAACAATCTCCCCTTTTGTCATTGATGACAACACATGTTGTGAAAAACCATCAACAACAAACACAAAACCTCTAATCCTCAATATTTTTCCTCATACCAACTCATTATCTCTTTTCTCCCCTTTACACAACTAACTCGTTACTTTCTCTCTCCCTATGATAACCAACACATTTCATTTTCACATGAATCTCTCCCCTGAACCATTTTCATATTGCTCTTTCTCCCCCTTTGACATCAATGGAAAAGGAAAAATATTTGTATCACTCATTTTCCCCATTTGACTTTAATCATACTTTTTCACTAGTGCTCTACAACTTTCTTTCCTTTTCTACTCTACATACTCCCCCTTAGGATCACACACCAAACTACATCAATTAGAAACCATTGCACAATGAAAAATCTCGCTCATCCTTACTACAACAACCAATAATGCCACTACCTACTCCCCCTGAGAGGTAACCACCAACATCAGTCCAAACCAAAGAATGAATCTTGAGATCCAATGGGTTGATGTATCTCCTTATGCATCTAGTTCAAAGAAGGAGGGTAAATAACTCCCAACTTTTCCTAAAGATACTCAAAAGTATTCTTAGTAAGATCCTTAGTAAATATGTCAACAATCTGATCCTTTGTAGGCACATATTCAATCTTCACTCCGTTCTCTACAACCTTCTCTCTCAAAAAGTGATACCAGATTGAGATATGCTTTTTCCTTGGATGCATTATTGAATTCTTTGATATATTGATAGCACTTGTATATCATAGAATATAGAAATTGGTTCATCATATATCACTCTAATATCCTTTAATGTTGGCCTCATCCACAATACTTGTGTGCAACAAGATGTTGCTACAATATATTCTACCTTTGTAGTAGATAAAGACACCGAACCTTGTCTCTTACTTAGTCATGGCACCAATCTACATCCAAAAAAGAATGAACCACAACTTGTACTTTTCCTATCATCTACACAACCAGCCCAATCTACATCTATGTAAGCACTTAGAGTAAAGTTAGTATCCTTTGGATACCATAAGCCATGATCCAGAGTGCCCTTCAAGTATTTGAATATCCTCTTTATTGTTGCAACATGTGACTCTCTAGGATTTTTTATGAAATAACTTGCACAATAGAAGAATATGATATGAAATATGCTACAAATACTTGATAATAACTGATAATAACAAGCCACTTCGAGGGGGAAAATCTCCAAATATCTCTAATGAGAACACACTTCACAATTTGATGATGAAATGAGACTCTCTACCTCCTATATATACCTATTTATTCCTAGGATATCACCTAGGCTGACTTAGACACCCCTATATAGGACCTAGGCCAACCCAACCAACTAAATAATAATATAATAATGATAACATGACTTAATTAGGAGTTAAGATAGCCACAAGCTGACTATTCATAACCCGATGTACACCAATATTAAGGGCATAGCATGCCCCCCTTCTTCAAAGAAGCATTTTCCTCAATGCTAGTCAAGTTTGGATGCTTTTGAATGAACTCCTTGTCCTCCCATGTGGCATCTTCAATTGGTAAATTCTTCCATTGGATGAGATACTCAGTGAGATTTCTATTCCTTAGCTTCTTTGTGTGTGTTTGACGAATGCACTCTGGTTCCAAAATGATTCTTCCTTCTTCATCGAGCTCTAGTAGTGTTGTTTGAGTTGGAATATTATGCCCAATTACCTTCTTCAAAAAAGAAACATGAAAAATTGAATGTATCTTTGTTGTTGGTGGAAACTCTAGCTTGTAGGCAACACTACCAATCTTTTTCATGATTTGGTAAGGTCCATAATACCTTGGAGACAATTTATTATTCTTTTTTGTTACTTTAGTGAGATTTGCTTATAAGGCTACAATCTCAAGAAGACCCAATCCCCAACTTCAAAATTTCTTTCACTACGATGTTGGTCTGCCTATTGTTTCATTTGATTTTGTGCCATGGCTAAATTCTCCTTGAGTCCTAAAATTACCTATTGTTGATGAAGCAAGTGGTCCTCTACTTCCTGAACTCTGGGTGATACTTTTATTGATGATGTGATGGAAGGAGGATGATATCCATAAACTGCCAAAAATGGAGACATTTTTTATGAGCTATGAAAAGAAGTGTTATACCATCATTCTACAAGTGGTAGCTAATCTACCAATTGAGACTGTTTCTCTGAAGTGAAACAATGTAGATATCCTTCCAAAAAAAATTTAACAACCTTCATTTTCCCATTTGATTGAGGGCGGTATGAAGAGCTATGAGCCAATTGAGTAACAAAACATGAGAATAAATCCTTCCAAAAGTGACTAGTGAAGATAGGATCATGATCACTAACAATAACCTTGGGTGTACCATGTAGCTTTTGGATATTCTCCAAAAATGATTTTGCCACTACACTTTTTGTGAAAGGATGTGATAATGTAATGAAATATGCATATTTAGTGAGGCGATCAACTACTACCATGATGACATTGTGACCTTTAGATTTGGGAAGCCTTCTGATGAAGTCCATGGATACGTCTTCCCAATGCTAGTTAGAAATAGATAAGAGCTGCAAGAGACCTGGTGTCTTAATTGTCTCCCCTTTGTTCCTTTGACAAACCAAACATTCAGCCACAAATTTTTTAACATCAGCTTTTAGCCCTTCCCAAAAAAAATCTTGCTTGACTCGATGATATGTCTTCAAAAATCTAGAATGACCACCAACTGGAGACTCATGCAACTATGTGAGAATCTTGTGTTTAAGAGTGGAATTCTTGCAAAGATACAAATGCTCTTTATACCAAAGAGCATCTCCCTTCCAACAAAACTTATCTAAACTACTACGATCACTTTTTAATTGTTGGATGATATTATTTATCGCAAAATCATTTTTTCACTCTGCTTTGGCTTCCTCCACCCAATTTTCTTGTAATATTGAAAGGGCACACAATAAGGCTTCATCTTTCTCATCCTTCCTTGAAAGTGAATCTGCTACAATATTTTTCTTCCCTTTCTTATATACAATCTCAAATTCATATCCCAACATCTTAGTGACCCATTTTTGTTGCTCTTCAGAAGATAGTCTTTGTTCCAAAAAATATTTTAGGCTATCATGATCCATCTTAACCTTGAAGTGTCTACCCATTAGATAAGGCCTCCATTGTTTAACTACATGAAGGATTGCTAGCATTTCCTTCTCATAAATATGTTTTAACTGATTCTTACCCTTTAATTGATGACTCTCAAAAGCAATTGGTTGACCTTCTTGCATGAGAACTGCTCCTATCCCATTCCTCGAAGCATCACATTCCACAATGAATTCCTTGGTGAAGTTAGGAGTGGCAAGCACTGGAGTTGTACACATAGCCTCCTTCAATCTCTCAAATTTTGTATTAGTGGACTCGTTCCAATGAAAATAGTCCATCTTCAATAGAGTGGCAAGGGGTGCTACTATACGACCATAATTCTTCACAAATATTGTATAGTACCCTATCAATCCCAAGAAACCCCTTAGTTTCTTAATGGTTTTTGGAATAGGCCATACCATGATAGCCTTAATTTTGTTAGGGTCCACCTTTACTCCATGTGAAACTATGTGTCCCAAATACTCCACCTCCTTAAGACCAAAAGTACACTTGGATGGCTTAGCATAGAGTTGATGATCTTCAAGTATTTGTAATGCTTAATCCACATTGTTGATGATGTTTTCTACACAGCAACAACTTAGACAGAATATGAAATCCTATCTCTCTTGAAAGGTAAATCTCTATCAGCAAGCCTCAAGAGATAACCCCAAGGTCTCTAATGCCAGGTCTTGACAATGCATAAACAACTCAACGATAAATGTGAAAATGTTGGTAATCACAAAGGGACCTTACTACAAGCAAATGTTGAATCTTTAACTTATCAGATCTGGCAATGTAATGATACTTCAATTCTAAATCTAACTCAGATAATAAAGAAATAACAAAAGGTTAGGGTTTCAGAGAGATTCCTAAATTTAACTACTCCTAAGATTAACAATGCAAATGATGAAATACTTGAAATGGACCAATCCCTCATAAAATAATTCCTGCTTGACCAAGATAAATCTGCAATCTTATAGAAATAGTGTAATCTTCTAAGGTATTAAATATTTTCAGATCATGAGCATTCCTTCAAGACAACCCAATTGCAATTGAAATGAGTAAACATCACAACTAAACTAAGCACAATGAATGTAAGGTCTAGGCTAACTTTGCAAAGCAACTAACAATCAGCTAGCTGCGAAAAGTATGGACCAGAGATTGCTGCAACACTTCAAGCATCAAATCATAAACACCATTGAATCAAATATAAATCTAAATCTAACATATATCTAATAACCTTGAGCAATTTGAAAGATAGAATCATAATAAGCATGCAAGATAAGTCAACACAAAAGAGATCACCAGAAAATCACAATGTCTTCAATTGTATTGAATCACCAAATTTCAGCAACAATTCCAATGTTCTGTTACAACACTTGCTCAAAATTTGACTAACTTCTAACTCTGCTCTACTACCTAATTCGCTCTTGCATCAAACTAGCTATCTGTGTATCTCCAATGTTCTGTTACAACACTTGCTCAAAATTTGACTAACTTCTAACTCTGCTCTACTACCTAATTCGCTCTTGCATCAAACTAGCTATCTGTGTATCTCTATCTCTATCTCTAATCTATATCTTACAAATGAGGAAAAATGCCCAATTTATAGGAACCCCAAAAGCATGTCAGCCCAATTTAGATTTTACAATAATAAAATAGCCACAGACAAGTCAGCCAAGAGAAATTTGAAATAAGATAAGATATGCATTAAATGCATGGGACTCATCCAAGTCAGCCTAGGATTTACAATGCAACTCAATCCAATATATCTAGCACCTTGAGAAAAATACTCTCCAGGTCAGCCATAGGTGAAATAATAAATGTTTTAAATCTTCCTTCAATCGAGGTAATCTCCTCCAAAACTGCCTTAACGACCTTGTTAAACCTAGCCTGCACTCAGCAAAAACCAACATCAATAATATTGATTATAACATGAAGATCAGAATTAGCATGTCACCAATAATATATTCAAAATTCAAATAAATCCAAGCAAAGATTGAAATCTCATGAAATATCATTAATGCAAAATTTCTACACAGTTCAGGACTTCAAGCCAACTACAAAATCCAGGCTAGAAGGGATTTTTGGGAAAATCTGGACCAGGCAGATTCTGGCGAAAACTAACAATAGTTAATAAATTTTGGAAAATGCAGAGACAACATGAATTTTAAGAAAATCCGGAGGGATAAGAAATCCATGAAGAAGGAAAAACTTTGAATTTTTTGAGAAAATGCAGAGGACAAGGAAAACTGGGGAAATCCTCCAGCACAGGAAAATCTTGAAACTGAAGGAAAACCCAGATTTCAACGTTCTCCAATGATTTCACTCAAATTAATCAAAGATCACAAATTTGAGGACCCAAGCTCAAATTCTAAATCGTTCATTGATAGATCTAGGCTCAGAATTCACTCAAGGGAAATTCGATCGATAATGGTGATGGTTCAAAAGTCAAAACCCTAGAATCAACCAAAGTGAAAACAATCATACCCACAAGGTCAAGCTTGAAAATGCAATAATAAGAATGCAAGGCACCATTAGATTCATCGATCAACAGGAGAAAACAACGACCAGGCCATCAACATCCATAAAAATGACAGACCAAAACCCAAAATCTAGGAATTCAATAAGGAGATAGAATTCCAAAAAAATCTAGTCCAGGTAGAATTCCATGAAGACCAGAAATCTTCGAACCATGGCGTAAAGTAGACAGAGTTGGACTTTGAATGAAATCTGAGAAAATTTGCATGGGCTGAAAAATCTTGAAAGCAGTGAAAAACCTGGATTTCCTTTAGAACATTATATTTTCAATATGCAACTTAGGGGAATCACTTAGGCAAGCAAGATAAACATTTTAAGCTCAAGCCAAGGCAATGCAAATCCTAAAAATCAAAGGGACAAAAACCAAAAAGCGAAAAAAAAAGAGGGTCCCTGCTTTCAGCGGGGCATGTGTGCGAAAACTACACAACAAATGGTGACTCTGTTGGGAAATGCTCCAGAGCATTTGATGATGAACATGAATCAAGAACCCAGAATCTCTAGTTTTGATTTCACTATCAGACAAACAAATCAAAATGTGAGATTAAAGAATCAGAACCAAAGGCAAACTAAACCTTCCATAGACTGAAAATCCAAGTGTGTGCACATGAGTTCATTTCCTTCCTTAAGCCACTATAGAAACCAAGCTTAGTCAGGGCAGGCTATGTAAATATTCTAACTTCAAAAGCAACCTGGATAGATCCTTGTTGCCAGTCAGGTGTCCATAGCCTTGACGAGGTTATCATTGTGACTCTCCCAAGCAGAGCTCTACTACTAGCCAGGCGTCCATAGCCCTGGTAGAGATACTTGGATACCCTTGATAAGTTGAATTCACTTGATTTTTAGTATTTTTTTCTTTTTCTTTTGATATTCTTTTCTTTTCACTTTTCATTTCAACCTATGAATGATGAAGTTCACACTCAGGGCTGAGAACCACAGTGGTGTTGAAGCAGAAATAAGATTTTTTCACCTACCATGACCTTACAAGGACGCTACAGTAACTTCAGGATTCTTAAGATGTATGAAAGATATAAGATTTTAGAATACTTCTAATTCAAATCAAACTAGTGACTCATCCTCTTTAAATCAAACATTTAGATAGTGTGACAATAACAAAGACCTCAACCATCCATTCAAGACACATAATTAAAGTTCATCAAGGAAATACTCAAAACAATCCCAGACAAAAGAACATAATTATTATGTAGGAAAGACACTTCCCCAACCAAAAGGAAGAGAATCCAAGGCAGAGAAGCAAAGCAACAATCAAACAGACCCAAAGCAAACCTAAACTAACCAAAACAGAAGCAAACCAAAGGAAACAAAGCAACCAAACTAATCAAACCTAAACTAATCCTAAAACAATCTATCCCAACCATATACAAAGAGACTCATAACAACTCATCATTAGACATGGTGGACTAAGACCTACCCCCATACGGTTCATCAATGCATGGACAAGCAACAAGGTAATGGTAACAGTCCTCAAAAATGCAAATTTATCTTTATACTCAACAAAGTAAACCTCAAAAATGTAGCATTCAAATTCAACCTCATAATCAGGAATAATCAGCAATTGAGGTGACTCATTGAAACCATGATCAATCCATATGCAAGTTGTCTTTCCCAAATTCCCATGGTCAAATCGACAAGATTCAGAATTCATAATAAGGAGAGAAACAACCTAATTTTGTAATATTGTTGACCGAATGTGGTATTCATCATTCTTCAATTGTGAATAGCTGATATCTATGTCGTCAAGGGGTCTCCATTGATGGTACAACAATCCTCTCATGTTGGAAACATGCAAAATAGAATTGGAGGCATCACTAGGTAATGGAAAGTGAAATTTAGATTCAACAAATCCAAAATTATCAACATGGAACTTTTCACCTATTGGAGTTTCTTCATGAGGTATCAATGATGAATGTGCAAAAGTATTGTCCTATATAACAAATTTCTCAATAGGATGTTCATCAGAAGGCATTGTAGACTGATCTTCAAACAAATTTTCACCTATACAGTGTGATCCAACTCATCAATAATGACTACAACATTACTTTCTCCAACATCATTTGAGTTTTCCCGCATGTCAATATGAACCACATTAGCTATCTCAGTATTGATGCATAAAGCTTGTAAATGTTTAGTGCTTAATTCAACAATAGGCAAAGGAAAAGTAGAATTTGATAAATGAGAGAACTCCCTAAATTCTTCCTTTGTTGGCATTGGTTCAGACTCTGGATTGCAACTGTAACCCTTAGGAAAAGTAGCCTCTTTACCCACAATATCAGATCCCACAATTTGCTTCAGGGGATATTCATTAGCAAGTTGTTGAGGCTCCTCAACCAAAAGCTCAACCTCCTCTAGGACTGCCTCAGTAGTAATTGCTATGACTTTCTCAAATCCAAAGTTAGTTGACTCTTCTACTAGACATCTGTCAGTAGCTTGTTGAAAATCCTTTATTGGAAGCTTATTCTTCATAGTTTGATGCACATGATCTAACAACCATAGTTTCTCTTGTACCTCCTTTGTTAATCCTACCAATGCTCCAGCACTGTTGGATTTATGAATAGGGAAATCATGTAACATGAGGATTTCCTCAGCCTCCCATCCTTGAGGGTCAACTATCAATGCATAATTTCCTAAACTTGTCTCAGACAAGAGTACCTCCTTAAAAGTATTTGTATCGACATGGCCTGAAGCACCCTTTTGTTCAAAAAGTATATCTCTTTCAAGAGACTTTAGTACTACATCCCTAATGGTAGGATCCCTAAACAACTCATGAGCAGAGAGACTTACCTTGACTTTCTTGAGTTCTTCTACCACACACTATCCTATTTTATTTGTAGTCATGGTAGAGCAATAATCTTCAGAGCCAACCACAAATTTATCCCTGTTACTTTCAATAATTCCTCCTTTATTAGCGTCAGATTGTCCTCCAATTATGAAATACTGAGTAGGCACATGATGGAATTCTTGAACTTCTTCAGTTGTATACTCTTCTTCATCTAGTGGACCATTGTCATTCTCCTCATTATCTCCAAAGGATTGAACTATAGATTCTTCATTGTATACATACCCTATTTCAACACCTTTATCATGTTCTTCTTCTAGTTCATTCTCTTCACTTCTTGGAAATGGGACATGATTCACCACCATAACTGATATGTCATAAGGATTAGATGGTACTATCTCCATCCCACTCAAACTATTGCTGGCATGTTGAACCTTCTATTGGAAAATAGATGCAGTAGTCTGGAATTCTTGACAGTCTGACTCAGAATTTTGATTAGTGTTATGGAGCCTACACCATCCTAATAGAGTTTTTTTTGCCAGATAAACTTCACTAACTTTCTCCTAGTTGTTTGTCTACTCCAAAGAGTTTAGGACCCCTTTATTATTCTGAAGTGGTGGCTGCCTTCCATGATCTCTATCAAGATGTTGTCCTCTATCAAAGTCCTACCCCTAAGCTTGCAACATATCCCTGTTGCTTTGATCATAGTTGGACTAAATCCCCCTTTGGGCTACTTGGGATTGACTATTCTGGTGCCTTAGGCAGGTGACTTCGGTGTTAAGCTTCTCAACTAGCTTTATAAGTGCATCCAACCTCTCTTTGTCTACACTTCTCGATGGAGGAACAATACCAGCTAAACTCTACATATAAACATTATGGAGCCCATGGTTCAAGGATTGATTAAATATCTCAGAGCTCTGCAAATAACTAGGTATATTAGCTTGTTGATGAAAGAATGCAGGCTAGTTCATATCTAGAGGGTAATTTGGCATGGGTAGAATTTGATAGGGGCAACCTGGGTGTGAAACCAAGGGTGATTAAGGGACTAGACTCAACATAGGTGTTTGGTTAGCTAAGGGTCCAGACAAGTGTTGTCTCAAATCTGTACTTACTTTAGCAGCCACATCATAAGCTTCAAATAGGCTACCAGGAGGGTTTTCTTTCCATTTGATGAAAGTAGATGTTAAACTATCCAAAGCCTCATAATAAACCTCCCTGGAAAAGGCATCATCTATAGCATAAGGTGGTTGCAGCCTAGCATAAGCCCTATGAAACCTATTATTGAAATCCACTATTGGTTCATTTTCCTCCCTCTTGACTCTAGTAAACTAAAAAAGTAACTCCTTATCACTGATTGGGATCTTAAATTTTTTCAAAAATCCAATCTCCAGCTACAGCCAAGTAGTGATAGACCCAATAGGAAGATGGTTATACCAACGAAATGCCTCATCCCCAAGGGAATATGGGAAAATTCTACATGTAACATCCTCATGATTAATTCCTCTATCCTTAAGGGTAGTTTTAAAAAACATAATATGCTCCTTTATAGTCCTTTTGGGGTCATTAAAGTGAAACTTGGAGTAGAAAAGCTCAGGGTTCTTAGGCATGACATTGTAATGATTGAAAGATAAGGGAGATGGGTTGTTCGCTAAGAAATCCATTGATGGAGGTGGAAGTGGTAAAGGCTGATTTATGATAGGTTGAGGTTGTCGAATGGGAATGTCCTCAGACTCAGACTCAGATGAACTTGATGAAGATGAGGATGATGGAGATGGATTGGTGAATGATGATTCTTCCCTTTTGCTGGTCCTTCTTGACCTAGTAGGGGCTTGCAATTCTTGAAATTCCTCCTCTCCTAGAGTAGATCTGGTTCTTCTTATGAATCTTTTAGAAGAGATGGCAAACAAAAATCAATCCCGCTTGCTTATTCAGGCCCTCCTTCTAGCGCCAATCTGTTGATGATTTTTTCTGCACAACAACTCAGACAGAATATGAAATCCTATCTCTCTTGAAAAGTAAATCTCTATCAGCAAGCTTCAAGAGATAACCCGAAGGTCTCTAATGTCAGGTCTTGACAATGCATAAACAACTCAGTGATAAATGTGAAAATGTTGGTAATCACAAAGGGACCTTACTAAAAGCAAATGTTGAATCTTTAACTTATCAGATCTGGCAATGTAATGATACTTCAATCCTAAATCTAACTCAGATAATAAAGAAATAACAAAAGGTTAGGGTTTCAGAGAGATTCCTAAATTTAAATACTCCTAAGATTAACAATGCAAATGATGAAATACTTGAAATGGACCAATCCCCCATAAACTAATTCCTGCTTGACCAAGATAAATCTGCAATCTTACATAAACAGTGCAATCTTCTAAGGTATTAAAGATTTTTAGATCATGAACATTCCTTCAAGACAACCCAATTGCAATTGAAATGAATAAACTTCACAACTGAACTAAGCACAATGAATGTAAGGTCCAAGCTAACTTTTCAAAGCAACTAACAATCAGCTACATGTGAAAAGTATGGACCAGAGATTGCTGCAACACTTCAAGCATCAAATCATAAACTCCATTGAATCTAATCTAAATCTAAATCTAACATATATCTAATAACCTTGAGAAATTTGAAAGATAGAATCATAAGAACCATGCAAGATAAGTAAACACAAAATAGATCACCAAAAAATCACAATGTCTTCAATTGTATTGAATCACCAAATTTCAGCAACAATTCCAATGTTCTGTTACAACACTTGCTCAAAAATTGACTAACTTCTAACTCTGCTTTACTACCTAATTCACTCTTGCATAAAACTAACTATATGTGTATCTCTATCTCTATTCTATATCTTACAAATGGGGAAAAATCCCAATTTATAGGAACCCCCAAAGCATGTCGGCCCAATTTAGATTTTAAAATAATAAAATAGCCCTAGATAGGTTGGCCAAGAGAATTTTGAAATAAGATAAGATATGCATTAAATGCATGGGATTCATCCAGGTCAGCCTAGGATTTACAATGCAACTCGATCCAATATATATAGTAGCTTGAGAAAAATACTCTCCAAGTCGGCCACAGGTGAAATAATAAATGTTTTAAATCTTCCTTCAATCAAGGAAATCTCCTCCAGAACTGCCTTAACGACCTTGTTAAATCCAGCCTACACTCAACAAAAACCAGCATCAATAATATCCATTATAACATGAAGATCAAAATTAGCACGTCACCAATAATATATTCAAAATTCAAATAAATCCAAGCAAAGATCAAAATCTCACGAAATATCGTTAATGCAAAATTTCTACACAGTTTGGGACTTCAATCCAACCACAAAATCCAGGCCAGAAGGAATTTTCAGGAAAATCCAAACTAGGTGGATTCTGGTGAAAACAAATAACAATCAATAAATTCTAGAAAATGCAGAGACAACGGGAAATTTGAGAAAATCCGGAGGGATCAGAAATCTGCGAAGAAGGAAAAACTATGGATTTTTGGGAAAACGCAGAGGACAAGGAAAACTAGGGAAATCCGCCAGCATAGGAAAATCCCGAAACTGAAGGAAAACCAAGATTTCGACGTTCTCCAATGATTTCACTCAAATTGATCGAAGATCACAAATTTGAGGACCTAGGCTCAAATTCTAAATCGTTCATTGATGGATCTAGACTCAGAATTCACTCAACAAAAATTCGATCGGTAATAGTGATGGTTCAAAAGTTGAAACCCTAGAATCAACCAAAGTGAAAAAAATCATACCCACGAGGTCGAGCTCAAAAATGCAATAATAAGAATGCAAGGCACCATTAGATTCATCGATCAATAGGAGAAAACAATGACCGGGCCATCAACATCTATAAAAACAATAGACCAAAACCCAAAATCTAGGAATTCGACAAGGAGACGGAGTTCCAAAAAAATCTGATCTAGGTGGAACTCTGTGAAGAACAAAAATATCTGAACCATGGCATAAAGTAGACAAAGCTGGACTTTGAATGAAATCCGGGAAAATCCGAACAGGACAGAAAAATCCCGAAAGTAGTGAAAAACTCGGATTTCCTTCATAACGTTAGATTTTCAATATGCAACTTAGGGGAATCACTTAGGCAAGTAAGATAAACATTTTAAGCTCACACCAAGGTAATGCAAATCCTCAAAATCAAAGGGCCAAAACCACAAAAGTGAAAACAAAAGAGGGTCCCTGCTTTCAGTGGGGCGTGTGTGCGAAAACTGCACAATACACATGTTGCAAATGTTATTCCCAAGTCTTGCTATAAATAAATATATCATCAAAGAATACTAACACAAACTTCTCAAGAACTTCTTAAAAATGGAATTCATCAGACTTTGGAATGTATATGGTGCATTGGTAAGACCGAATGGCATCACCAAAAATTCATAATGACCCTCATGAGTTTGGAATTTTTTCTTACAAATATCTTCCTCCTTAATCCGAATTTGGTGATAACCAGATCTAAGATCTAACTTGGTAAAATACATAGCTCCATTCAATTCATCTAGCAAATCATCAATGACTGGAATAGGAAACTTATCTCTATTGGTGTACATGTTGAGCACTCTATAATCTAGACACATGCGCCAAGTATAATCCTTCTTTCGTACTATCACCATAGGGGAGGAGTAATCACTTTGGCTATGCCTAATAATTCCTTCCTCTAGCATCTCAAAAAAAAGTTCTATCTCACTCTTTTGTATGTGTGGATACCTATAAGGCCTGATGTTCGGTGGTTGGCTTCCTGGAACTAACTGTATGGTGTGATTATGATCCCTCTTAAGAGGAATTCCTTTAGGCATATCTCCAAGAACAACTAAGTGATGATCAATTATAGCTTGCAAATCTGGATGAGTAGGAGCATTAGATTGAGAGACTTCTAATGAACATAGCTAGGCCACAAATCCATCCACTCCTTTCTTAAGCAACTTTTGCATTTGATGAGAGCTTACCATTTGTGTGGATTTTTCCTTCAACCCTCTTAGCTCTACTACCCTTCCTTCTGATTGAAATCTCATGAATAGTTCTTGGAAGTTAGTCTCAATCGTTCCCAATGTGGTAAGCCATTGTACTCCCAAAACAATATCTATTGCACCCATAGATATCACATACATTGGGGAATCAAGTTGATAATATCCCATGGATAATTTAATGCTATGACACTTCCCTAAACAACTAACTATACCACCATCTACAATCAAAACCTGTAACTCTGGAGTTGGATATATAAAACAATTTAGACAAGTAGCTAACTTTTTGTTGATGAAATTATGAGTACTACCTGAGTCGATCAACACTGTTACCTTCTGCTTTTTTAAGAACCCCACCACCTTGCAAGTTTTTGGAGCACTAAAACCTGAGAGTGCGTGACAAGAAATGATTGGTTGATAATCATTTGATTCCTCATTAGACTCCCCTGCATCCTCTAGTATGGGTTCCTCCTCTTCTTCCTCACTTGGACCTTCAATATAGAACAATTTCTTTTCACTGCATTTATGTCCTCGACTGTATTTTCTATCACAATTGAAACACAACCCTTTTCTCTTTTCTCCTCAATTTTTTGTGGAGTCAACCTAGTAGGTTGTGTTGAATATCCTTTCTCTCTTGTCATATTAGCTCCTTTCTTCTTAGGAATCAAACACTTATCCTCTACCCTACGTGTTAAGATAAAAGACTCATTTATAGAGCTAGGGCTAAACATGCATACCTCATGTTGAGTGTGATCCTTGAGACACCCCAAGAATAAATAATTCAATTTATCCTCTATAATTGTATCGACTCTTAAGGATAGATTTTGGAATTGTTGAATATAATCCTTAACTGATCCTATTTGTTGAAGTTTAGCAAGTTGGCTGAAGAAGTTGTTTGTCACGCTATTGCTATATTGTGCTTGGAGTTCCTCAGTAAAAACTAACCATGAGACAGTGAACCCATTTTTCCTTCGATGAGTGCAAAGCCAATGATACTAAATGAATTGATCTACTTCTAGATATAGGGAAGCCATCCTGACCTTTTGTCCATTTGGGATTTGGTGTACTTCAAAAAAATTATCCATTTGATTTATCCATGTTAGAGGATCCTTTCAATCAAACTTGCACATATCCACCTTTGGAAATAAAATTCTAGATCCCATAGGAGTATTAAAACTTGTGTCAATGTTAGCTGACCTGGAATTTTCACCTAGGTTGCTTGAGAACTCCTTTCTTGGTTTAGCCATATAGGTACTTAACATGTTCTATATATCTGAAATATCTCCTCTTAGGTCACTCATATCCATCTTCATTGAGGAAATTTCTTCCTTGACCTTACTAATTTCCTCATTAGGATTAATATCCTCTATTGTTACCCCATCCTTTTCAGGAGTCTTCCTCGGAGTGACAACATTCTTTTTGCCCCTTGTTGCAGGCACCGTCATGATGGGAACCAATAATTTTGAAATAAATCACACAAATGAAACTTAAATCCTCTAAAAATTTTATTGTAATGTAATAGGGCCAAAAAAACTCTCAACTAGAAAAATCTCCAAGAAATAAGTAGATTCATAGCCCTGAGAGTGATATTTGTGAAAAACTTAATTTTTCAATAACTTTCCGAATTATCCTCTAATTCCTCCAAATTTTTTACTATAAGCTCCCTTAGTCTGTCTTCAAAAACCCAATAAAATAATGGCTCCAATTCGATGATATGTGAGAGATATGTTGATTCCAAATAAATTGTGTAGAAACCCTAATTCTGCAATAATTCTCTCAATTAAGCTCCAATTATTTTGAAATCTTGATTGTAGCTTCTTTAATATGTTATTCAAAAACCCTTTAAAAATATAAAAAAAATTCACCAAAATATGAAAGATATGATCTTCCCAAAATTGCCTCCAATAATGAGAAAAAAACCTTGCCTCTACAGTGCCAAGATCATGCTCTAATACCACTTGTTATGAAATAACTTGCACAATAGAAGAATATGATATGAAATATGTTGTAGATACTTGATATTAACTGAGAATAACAAGCCACTTCAAGGGGTAAACTCCAAATATCTCTAATGAGAACACACTTCACAACTTGATGATGAAATGAGACTCTCTACCTCCTATATATACCTATTTATGCCTAGGATATCACCTAGGCCGACTTAGACACCCATATATAAGACCTAGGCTGACCCAACCAACTAAATAATAATATAATAATTATAACATGACTTAATTAGGAGTTAAGATAGCCACAAGCCGACTATTCATAACCTGATGTACACCAATATTAAGGGCATAGCA
Organism: Sequoia sempervirens; assembly: GCA_007258455.2. NCBI lineage: Eukaryota > Viridiplantae > Streptophyta > Pinopsida > Cupressales > Cupressaceae > Sequoia > Sequoia sempervirens. Next base: position 753,352,921 of record VDFB02281492.1, read on the forward strand.
GGATCCTGAAATATAGCCACAAGACAAACAATATACATGATATCCAATCTAGTAATGGTTAGATATAATAGTCCTCCAATCATTGATCTATACTTTCTCTTATCAACCTTAGGAGATTCATTATTCTTGCTTAGCTTGCAACTAGTAACCATAGGGGTACATACTGGTTTAGAATCTTCCAATTCCATTCTTGGCACTCGAGAAAATGTCTCCTTAAGGTCTATTCCTTCTATTTTTGAGTAACCTTTACACACAAGCCTTGCCTTTTTTCTTACCAGTTATTCATTCTCATTCATTTTTTTCTAGAATAACCACTTATTTCCAATCACATTCTTTTTTGTTTGTCTTGTAACAAGTTCCCAATTCTGATTTTTCTCAATTTGCATTAGTTCTTCTTCCATAGCCTAGATCTAATACTCATTCTTACATGCTTCATTCACTATTTTAGGTTCAACTTCAAAAATTAAGAATAGATTTACCTATTCTTCAAAAAAATTCCTTCTTTTTAGTATACCTTTTCTCTTATAACCTATGATATGTATGATTCTCTTACACATAGGATTTTTAGGAACCTTTTCCGGAGCTTCGTCCTCTTCAATTTGCACTTCTTTTTCCTTATATTTTTATTCTTTGAAAAAAGATTTATCTAATTCATATTCATCTATCACCATTGAAATGTTTTGTAGGTCTTCATCAACCTTCAAACTTGCACTTTCAACAATTTTTCTTAGCCTCTTTTTGTAGCACTGGTAAGCTTTGCTTTTAGTAGAATATCCAAGGAAGATACCTTCATTAGGCCTTACATCAATCTTTCCTAAGTTCTCTTCATCTCTTCTAATATAGGATTTTCTTCCAAACACTATGAAGTATTTGACAATAGGAATCCTTCCATACCATAGCTCATGAGGAGTCTTTGTGTTGTTTTCTCTTGCTTGCACTTTGTTAAGTATATAAATAGCAGTATGAATTACTTCTCTCTAGTAAACTTATAGTAGATTTTCTTCTCTTATCATTTTCCTTACAACTTCTTGAAAGGTCCTATTCTTTTTTTCAACCACTCCATTTTGTTGACGAGTCCTAGGGGAAGATACATTCCTCTTTATTCCATGATTCTCACAAAAGATATTTGAGACAAAAAATTCAAAACAGGTTTCCTAATTCGAATTTCATTGCAATATGTTGCCAAGTTTGCACTTAACTAAGTCTAAAAACTTATTTGCAGGCCTATTTGAATGCAAAGACTTCTTTACATTCCAAATTCTAAAAAATATGGTGCCACCTTCATAGGCATAGCATTTGACATATTCTCATGTTTCAAACAACATTTACTTCCCTACTAAAACATTTAACACAACTAAAATCTATCTACATGCTATGTTTAAATGTTTGACTTGGTCATATTTACTTTATGCGCTAGACTTAATACCACTTAAAGTTGTGCTTTAAGCTTCATGCACCCCATGTTATAATATATTCCTTACTGCATATTTTGTATCAATAATGATTAGTGCTATCTTATGCACTTGAGGTTTGTATTAATAACTTCAATTCACACACACACACACATATATATACACACACATAATTATCTTTCATAGTATATATACATGTATGTATATATATCAATGTATATATGTTTATTTATTTATTTAATAAGGTTTACCAAATACACTAACAAACATATTTATATAAAATGTAAATATAAAGAATAATAGTATGCATATACATATATGTATGATTACATATATAAATATATATATTAATATATATATATATACCACATATACATATATATGTAATTCTATTTCAACATCTTTATAAAACACTCATTCATACAATCTCATTGATCGACATACATACATGGGATGCATATATATACATATATATATATATGTCAATTTAGTCCAATCGATATTCCCATGCATATGGGTGATCCATCCATGAGCATGCATAGGTATGTCTACCTATGTATACTCATGTACGTATTCTCTCACATACATGTGAGTCTATTGTAGAAATGTATACATATACATATATATACATCTAATACATATATCTCATTGATACCACATTAAGCACATGACATCAAGACTATTCCCAATTTTGGATCACAAAATTCAAAATAGAGATTACTTACCTTTTTCCAAAGTTGACTTGACCCTCTATGATCAATTAGAATGTGAGTGTGTGAATGCTCAGTTAGGCTTGTTAAGGGTTACCAGACCAAGTTCTTTTCTTGAGTTCAATACTTTCCCTCTCTTTTGGAGGATCAACCCTACTCTTGCACTCAACTTGGCACATTATAATCATAGTTAGCCAAACAAACTATAATCATATGTATCATACATTTAATAGTGCATTATAAAATATCAAACTGCATCAATCATTCATTCTTCATTTTTCCATTTAAGATTCATAAAATATATTCATATAAAGATTCATAAAACACATTCATGTAAAGATCCATAAAACACATTCATTTATTCAAGCAATTTGACCAAACAAGGTAATAGAAAATAGGTAATATCACTTGGGGTGTAACATATTCCCCCCTTACGAATCATCATATCTGATGATTTATTAAGTATTGACATGGACATAACATAAAACAACAAACATAAATTATCCATAAAGCATCACATTAAAAAACTATTGGATAGGACAACTGACAGGGGGTGATGAATGAATTGTCACAAATTATAACCTTAAATTCAATTATTGGAACTAACACATAAAATGATTAAGTGATTAACCATCAAATGTGAATGTAAAAAACACAATAACACCAAATTTATGTGGAAAACCCAATGAGGGAAAAACCATGGTGAGGATTAACTCACACTATAGAGAATATCAAAGTCGATTACAAAAAGGCTCACTGCCTAAAATAAGGATTACTACCTAAGATAAGGCTTACTACTTGAAATAAGGACCCACTGTCTAGACTCACCATCCACAGGGCTACAACTCGAAGGGCTCATTTCCATAGAGATACAAAAAGATGGCTCATTACCAGAATACAAAAGTTATGGCTTACTGCTAAAAGTGAACTGATGAATTACACCTTTCTTGTGCTAAATTCAATTCTAGATGAAGCTCTATAAAGGTAGTACCACATATCAATAATCGCTCAATAACTTTGTTATGATCACATACTTTCTCCTACTTCGCTTATTCTGATCTGCTACATCCACACACTTTTTTTTCTCTATATCCTTCTTGAATAACCTTACATCTCTATGTTTTTAGGAGACACACACACACACACACACACACATACACACACGCATATATATTTTTGTGTGTATATATTATTCATCAATTAGGTCAGCCAAAACATTCATAAAGTATTGTAAATTCTAAGTCAGCCAAGATCTTCAAATATTTGAATCATAGTTTATCACACAATAGGAACCAAACCTGAAGACCAATACACCAAACCACATATAACAATTATCTTCAATGGGAAATAGCTTCCAGTAAATGAGTCATACATATAGTACTGTTTTGACATCAATGAAAACCATTTGATGCAACCTTCAATCCTCCAACAAAAACATCATAGTTTCCTAGAGTTTTCAAAATCTTGCAAGAGTTGCAAAAACTTTTGCTTCATCTTAGTGAAATCTTCGCAAGTGACAAAATCTTCCGCATACTAGTCCCATTGGACTTTGCACTACAAAACCTCTCTATTACATAAGTGGAGCTTACATGTTCCAAGCACCTTGAGAGGCTCAATTATTACCACCCCTGGATCCTGAACCTACAAAGCATTCCAATCAATAACATGGTTATCACCTGGGGTATACTTTTTTAAGATATGAGACATGAAAAACATCATGCATCTTGGCAAGAGCTAGTGGAAATGCAATCCTATATGCTACAGGTTTTATCTCCTCAAGAACCTCAAAAGGACCTACGTAGCACAAATCTAGTTTGGATGACTTTCAACACTTGATAGAACTCTTATGAGGCTTGACTCTTAACAAAACCTTTTCTCCTACTAAGAAAATTTTACTCGCTGTCAACATAACTTTTTTTCCTATCATTAGCTTATGCTAATCTTTTCTTAATAATTCCAACTTGTTCCTCCATTTCAAATAACATCTCTAGCCCAAGGCTTATCCTATCTTCTAGCTTATCCCATATTATAGGATTCTAACATTTCCTACCATATAATGATTTGAATGGAGCCCTCTTAATTGTAGAATGATAAGAGTTATTATATGAAAACTCAATCAATGGTAGGTAATCTTCCCATTTGTATTGTTGATCCATGCAATACATTCTTAGCAAGTCCTCTAACACTTGATTTACCCTTTTAGTTTGTCCATCGGTTTCTAGATGATATACAAATCTTATGTTCAATTTCATTCCAAGTGTAGACAATAGGGTTTTCCGAAATCTAGATGTCACATGAGCATCTCTATCAGATATAATATTCTCAATAATCCCATGCAATCTAAATATCTCTTGAACAAACTTTTGAGCTATTATAGGAGCTCCATCAGTTAGATTTCCTGGTATAAAGTGAGCTACCTTAGTAAGCTTGTCCACTACTACCAAAATGGCATTACACTTATTCCTTGACATAGGTAATTGTTGCACAAAGTCCATGCTAATGAGTTGCCACTTACTTTTTCAGAACTTCATGTGGATACACAAGACCTATAGGGTGATGATGCTCTACCTTCACTCTTTGGCACTCTAAGAAACTTGCTACAAACCTTGCAGCATCTCCTTTCATACCCTTCTAGAAATATATTGGCTTTACATCAACCAAAATTTTGGTCACACCAAGATGTCCTAAATATGGTGCATTATGAACTTCATTCCATTCCAAGTTCCTCAATTCTCTAGAATTAGGTACATAAATTCTCCCTTGAAATGTTAATAATCCATTTGGTTCAAGATGATACCCTTCATACCTTCAATCTTGTGGATCATCTAAGAGTGCTTGCTTGACTTGTTCATAGAATTCACCACCCTTGGATTCTTGCAACACTTGACTTTTGAAGTCATTTTGGATCGTTACCATCAAGGAGATATTCCTCCTATGACTCGAAGCATCAACAACCTAATTCTCTTTTCCCTTAATATAACTAATATTGAAATCATAGTCTGATATTAGTTCTAACCACCTTCTCTACCTTGCATTAAGGTTAGATTGGGTAAAAAAATACTTGACACCATGGCGATCAGTCTTGAGTTCAAAGGGTTTTCCCAACAGATAATGTCTCCATATTTGTAGTGCATGAACAACTATTGCTAACTCTAAATCATGTCAAGCATAATTCTATTCATAGAGCTTCAATTTCCTAGATTCATAAGCTATGACTCACCCCTCCTACATTAACACTCCACCCAATCCTTCTACCAATGCATTTGTAATAACAATAAAGTTACCATCTAGATTTTGTACCTTTAGTATCAAAGTTGTGGTCAAATTTTCTTTGAGTAGATCAAATGTCACTTGAAATTTCTCTTTCCAATCAAACTTCTTACCCTTCCTTTGGAAATATGTGATGGGAAAGGATATCCTTGTAAATTTTACAACAAACTTACGATAATACCCAACCAAAACCATAAATTTTTTGACTTATGATACACTCTTGGGCACCAGTCACTCAAGCACTACTTTTATCTTCATAGGATCAATTGCAATCCCATTTCTGAAATTACATGACCCAAATATTGTACTTCTTTTTGGAAGAAGGTGCACTTTGAAATTTTCCCATACAACTTATGTTTTATCATTTGTTGGAACACCATCTCCAAATGCTCATGATGTTCTTCATTCTTGGAGTAGATTAAGATGTTTTCCAAGAATACCAACACAAATCTATCCAAGCAATCTCTAAATACATCATTCATTAGGTTCATGAATTTTTTTGGTGCATTCGTTATTCCAAAAGTCAATACTGTGAACACGTAATATTTGTATCTGGTTCTAAAATTTGTCTTAAAAATATCTTTATCCTTGATTCTTAGTTGGTGATACTTAGAATGTACATCAATCTTTGAAAAAAATTTGCACCTCGCATCTGATCAAAGAGATCATTGATATGTGGCGATGGATACTTATTGTTTACTATTGCGTTGTTAAGAAAATGATAGTCAATACACAAGTGCAGTGTACCATCTTTCTTTTTGACAAAGTTTATTGCACTCCCCAGGGTGAAACACTGGGTCTTATTAATCCTTTAGACAACAATTCTTCTAATTGTGTCTTCAATTCCATTAATTCTTTTGTGGTCATCCTATATGGTACTTTTGATATAGGTTTCTACCCAAGGAATATATCAATGGATAAATCAAACACTCTCTTAGGAGGAAATCTAGATAGTTCATCTAGAAATATGTCCATGAATTCTCATAGGATAGGATATTTCTCCATATCTATTTTCCTTGTTTCCATCATTTCTCCTTCTTTGAGTTCTTGAGAATATTGAGGTTCATAATACATGACATCATATTGAAGGATGACTTTCTTGTATTCCTCAATTTTATCCATCTCTACTGCAAAGATTTGACAACCTTTCTTTTTTTCCTTATGCATTTACACAGCTGAAACCTATCATAGTTTCACTTCTCTAGGTGTTCCTTGCAAAGACACTTGGTTATCTAGGTCATATAAGCATTCTATGGTTTTATCATGGAAATCCACTTTAGCTCTATGCTTCCATAACCATTTCATTTCTAAGATGACATAATAAGAACCTAAAATAAAGAAAAAGTAAGTGGTTTACCAAAATGGGATTGATAAACCACTTAGGGACCTATTTATACTTCTATTTCATTAAGAAATGAGATCCACATAATGAAATGACTATCAACCCCTTAGGTGAATCAAGTCAAAGTGTGAATCTGCATATTTCCTTTTTTTATAAGGACAGGGGTCCTAGTCAAATAGCACTTTGGGGAGAAAAACTAAAAATAGTAAAATAACTCTAAAATTAAATCTACAACTTGGAATGGATAGATAAAACTCAAAATAAGTAGAACTAGAAATTAGATCACAAATCATAGAAGGGTAAAATGATGTTTACCAATCACAAAAGGTTAGTTTATTAAGTTGATCTAGGACTCATTCGCCCATGGGAAAATGGGTCTTGAGTTAGGTTTTGTTTGCAACTTTCGAGAGCCTCTGCTATAGATCAAAATCTCTCAATTTTCCTAGGTTTCAAGTTTGAAAATCTAAAAATAAATTATGTAAGTGAATTTTTGTGAGATGAAAACTTTTGTGACAACTTTTGCAACTTTGACAAGTTCTTCAATTTTTTTCTTCAATAGATCTTCAAGATTTCTTCCACCTAAATCTACAAACATAAATCAAGAGGGAAAAATGGTTTTTTTTGGTGAATGGGGTTTTTCCTTGGTCAAACTTTGCTTTGGTAATCAAACCTTGAAATGAAATAAAATAGCATGAAAGGAATGAGGAATGAACAACTCAATGTCACAACTCACCAAACCCTTGAATAAACCTTGCAATGTAAATCTACAACTTGCATGAAATAGCTTCAATGGATGTGGATCTTGAACCTTGCATCTTGATTTGAAACAATGCTTTGAATACTTGAATGGATCATGAACTCTACATCATCATATTAGCTCCAAAAACATGCATGATGCTAGAAGAATTTTACATGATAATTGGATCTTGATTGCAGTAATAAATCTTTAATAAATTTTCTCTTGAATGCCTTGAATTGCTCTTGAATTTCTCTTGAAATTCTCTTGAACTTGCTCCAAAAATTCTAGCTTGAAAATCTTAGATTGCTTAGATGAAACTTAGTAAAATAACCTTATGGTTATAGATATGTATCCTTAATTTCCCAAAATTCAAATATCACAAGCTAACATTTGAATATAGATTTGAATATGTTAAAATACCACCAAAAAAATAATTCAAATTTAGGTCCTAGTTCCCTAACCCTAGGACACGCATTGCTCAATGAGAAGTGTTATGTTAAGGAATTAAATATTGGGTTTCCTCTTCAAAAAATGTAATAAAATAAGCTTGGATTTGAATTAAAGGGGCCAATTAAGGAAAATTAAGCTTAATTAATTAAAGGAGCCCTAAATAAGTGTGAAAGTGTAAAGAGGTACACTTTACAACACCAAAATAAGGCACAATTAAGTCCATTTTAATATTAATTCCCAATTAAGTGTGAAAATGTAAAAGGGATACATTTTCTACAATATATTTAGCCCCCACTTTAATTAGAGGATGACCTTGCATCAAACTCACATAAAGTATACATTCATAACATATGTATGCAGCAATGAAAAAGATACTCAATCATACAACATCAAAGACTAAAAGGAAAGGTAAAAGAAAAAACAATGAATCAAGCCTTGATTGTCCAACTCGATGTGGAACATGCCTTAGCTATTTTTCCAAAGTGTTCACAAGCAGACCGTGATGTCCACTATGAAAACAACAATGCATTCTCACTCTCGGCTAATGGAATCTCAGGTTTTCCACTAGGTAAGCCAACAAATAAGTGGCTTAGTGAGAAATTCATGCCAAGTCTACAGGCTCTCACTATACTAATCATACCAAAGCTATCCCTCTGATAACTCTGATAGGGAACCACAAAAAAAAAACTTCAATCTTCACAAGGTTAACAAGTTGTATTGAATTCTAAACACTTATGAACAAAAAATATAGATAAAGGTTTGTTCAAAGGGATCTTTCTTAGTTCATGTAAGGTCTCTTCTTAGGGAACATCATGCCTAATGTCTCCAAGGGAGGACAAGCAAAGGAAAAAAGAAATATCACACTCTCGAAGTACATCAAACCCAATGACACCACCAAGAAAAGATGCATCACAAGAAGAAAGAAAATCATACAATGAAACATAAGGAATGCCAAAAGATTTGAAAATAATAATGCCAATGTATTCCCCCACTTTAAAGAAATTTCTGACACCGTTGTTGTGAGAAATTTTCTTTAAAGTAGCCAATAATCAATGTTGAACCATAAAGGAAGACATGAGAGATTATTTTAGAAAGCCCTATTCCAAGTCATATGTTTCCAAATGAAGCTACATCATGAAAAAGAGAAGAAGGGGTTGCCCCCAAAATGAAATCCTAAACACATAAGGGATCTACGAATTCAAGGTTAGTATATATTTGCTACAATGTTGTTATAGATCTTAGAAATGTCATCATTCTCCAAATACTCATAGAATAGGAAGAATGACATATAAAGAGTGAAAACAAAGAAAATATTTTGGGTTAACATGGAAGAGACCTAAATGTCTTGATTTCTTGCATCATCTCCAAAAGGAAAACACAAGATGAAAGAAAAGATAAATGGTTATGACATATAGAAGAATGTAGATACAAATAGATGAATGCACATTAAGAGAGATACATCAAACAAAACAATACAGGGGATCACATTACACACATGCAATCACATAAAGAACATGCAAAAGAAAAAAAATCAAAAGAATAGTAAGGCACATATGAGTCAACCTATAGTAGGTCATCCATATCCCAATCTTGTTTAGTATATGTGAAAAGCGGATAACTAGCCAAAGGGACAACATCAAGTGCCAAACTAGAACAAGCACCAAGTTCAACACTCTTATTAGGAGGATCATCATTTAAGCTCATAGAATATGAAAACAATGAATTCAACTCATTATGCACTTGTTCATCAATCTTTGCAATTTTATTATCATCATCCAAGTTAATCACAACAGGAGGTCTAATGACAATATTCATACAAGTTTGTTTATGTTGTAGTGAGGGTGGAGAGGCATCATGCATTTCTTGAGACAAGTTTGGATTTCAATTTTCTATGTTGTTATTTTCTTCTTTTTCTTGTAACGAATGAGCAATAGCATGAAATCTACACCTATGCTCTCTAGAATTTCAATTTATTTTCATACAATTTTCAAGTTGTGATTGTGTAGGAGTGGGTTTTTCAACCATAGGTTTATTTTCTTCCCTCAAAGGAGGAAAAAAAGGAACCATGGGAGGTTGTTCAACCACTTTCTCTTTAGATTTGTAAACTTTTTTGACTTTAGGAGGCACAACAGTATTTTTTTTATTATCTCATGGTCTCTTATATGAAATAGGGGGAGGATTTGTCAAAGGTTGGCCTTGGTTACTTAGAAGAGATTTTGGTTCAATCATGGTTTCATCAAGGATAGGAGGCTTAATCATGGGTGTAGGAATATTACTAAGGTATAATTTTTCTATGTGCTTTGCCTTAAAATTTTGATAGGATTTGAAAAAGAAGTCTTCACGAGATCTAATAGGTTCAATAGATTTGGGCCAAATGAAATCCAATGAGAAGTTCCCATGGGAAGACATAGGATGAAAGCCACTATAATGCATAGTAAAGATCTCATTTCCCAATCAAAAATTTAAACATTTATGCACAACCAACGGGACAACATTCATGGAGTGAAGCCATGGGTAGCCTAACTTCACGCAAAATTGATTCAATGTAAAGATGATGGTGAATGAGACAATTAATTCTTTCACTCCAACCTTTAAAGGGGGATTTATCGAACCAATCATAGGGAAATCAAAACCATTATGTGTTTTGATCCATGTTTTTTTTCTTTCATATGTATCTTGATAAAATCATGCATAAATAGAAATTATTTAGTGATCACATTCTCTACATAGACATGATCAATTAATATCCCATTAGTAGGCTTATCATTGATTCTTCCAACTATGTAAAGAGGACCATTGAGTGTATGTTTAAGTATGTCTTGTTGTGAAAAAGCAATGTCAAGTGGAATCTTAGTTAGTCCCTTATGAGGTTTAGTGTCAATAAATCCAATCAAACCATCCATAAGGTTGTTCTCATTGTCTTTCATGTTTTCATCATTCATGTCCACATTCATCACATCATTCTTTGTTTCAATAGCTTTTACATTGGAGATATTATGATTAGGAATAGGATTGGTAAAGGTTTGAAAATTTTGATTAGGAGGAGCTATAGATTTATTACCCTGATCATTAACACCACCAATTAGGATATGATTAGAATCAATGAGGTCTTGCACAAGATGTTTAAGATGCTTAAAATGTTTTGTATCATGTCCATTTTTTCAATAGAAATGGCAATAAGCATTTGGTCTATAGTTTGAAGGTAAAGGCTTAGTAGGATTAGGAGCTCTAAAAGGAGGTAAGGAAATAAAATTCTTTTCTAAGAGTTGCAGTGCATGATATTATGAAGGGTATCAGGTAGAGGTGTAAATTGTCTATTTCTATCTACACAGGCATATGGTTTTGTCATCTTTATAGCAGCCACCTAGTTGTCAATATTTTGATTTGATTGAGGGGGATTAAGTTGCAGAAAGCCTTTCCTTTGTTTCTTGAAAGGTTGATGATTGGTTTGAGGTGTGGATCTGGACTTTTCAAGATGGTTAGAGGAAGTTTTCACTTCACCACTACTAATTGAATTTTGGTAATCACAAAGGGTTGTACACAACTGTGTGAAGGAAGGAAATGTCAACATCTCAAGCTTAGTTTGGATTTTATCTTGTAAATTGGAAATAAACATTATTTGAAGGTTGACATTAGGAATCTTAATGTGTATTTGTGAATAAAGCATTTGGTATCGTGCTATAAAATCAGTGACCTTTTCATCATCCTTTTATTTACATGTCATCAAATCAGCTAAGGTCATCTTAGGACCCATGTAAATTTGGAAGTGGTTGTAAAAGGCATCAATAAGTTCATTTAATGAACTAATTTAATTATTCGGTAAGGAGAAAAACCACTCTAATATGTAGCATCTTCCAAGGATTGAGGGAATAGCTTAGAAAAGAGTTTATATTCAAAAATGAAGTCACTACATAGGGTTGTGTGAGAAGAATCACAGCTAATAGGATCTCCTTTCCCACCATATTTCTCAAACCTAGGAACCTCTATACCTTGTTTCTTTTTTTTTTCAATATCTCCAAGGTTAATGGGTTGGTTTTTATGTATTGTGATGGTTGGCCATTTTTTTTTTGGTTTAATGTGGAAATTTGTTGTTGGAGGGATGACATATTTTATAAAAGTGTGTTAAGGATTGGATCCTTTTTGGTATTGTGAAATGGAGGTGAATAAGGTGGAGTTGTGTATGCATGTGGAGGGCAAGTGAATTGTATATTTGTGAGGGGGGATGGTTGAGGAGATATGAGATTTGAATTCACAAAGGTAGAAAGATTCCTAGTGGAAACATTGCTAATTAGGTTGGATGGTTGTAGTAACATTAGTACTAGTGTATGTGAATAGAGGTAAGGGTTGTGGAAGGAGGAATTGAATTTCCTCCTTTTCTTTGAGTATGCCCCAAAGCGTGAGCACAACTAGTCATGGTAGGGACATGTTTATCAATAATATGAGCTAGACTTCACACAATCTCTATTCCATGTCCATTTTCAAGCATTTTCCTCACTTTATCTAAAGCAGGAATGGCACTACTAGCAATGTTCTCAAAAGTCACAAATTTTTGCAATTTTTCTATTTCTTTATCTATCCTCATTATGGTATGTTGTGGTACATTAGTAGTCATTGTTTCAACATCATGGACATGAGTTGTGGGTAGGGGAGTCATTGGAAATGAGTTATGAAGACTAGGATCCATAGAGGGTTGACTAGTGTCAATAGTATGAGTGAAAGAGCTAGAAAACCAAAGATCCATGATGAATGGTGTATCTTGAGATGACACAAGTCTTGAACTACGTCTCACAACAATATTGGAAATAGGACACCAAGTCCTAATGCTCATACAAGTTTCACAAACTCAATATGCACCCAAAAAGGATAAGAGGTGAAATGTAATGGAATAACCTAGAATGTAAAGTGTAATGCAAATATATAAATCCAATTTTCAGATTCTAAACAAGATAATTTTTTTATTATGCTATGCAAAAAACTAAAAATGATGTCTTGTAAATGTAATTTTTAGTTCACACAATGCACTAAATTTTTTGATTTTGAGTACAAAAAACAAAAAATAGTAAAGTAAAATATAGAAACAAATGTTTTAATGCCTAGAAATTTAGGAAAAAACCCTAATTAAGGATTTATCCACCCTTGGGTGAATTTTTCCTAGCTTATGGTTTTTAAAAATGTTTTTACAAATTTCTAAGTTGATTCTCTGGGCACAGAAAAAGTAACTCTTCTACTTTTTCCTGATTAGGCCCTCCTTGTGATTTTGGACTTAATTTTTCCTTGATCTAGTGTAGTGACGTGTTTCACATCCACATTAGGTCTTGGGCCCTAGAAAAATGAATAAAATGAATGTCTTGTAAAGGTGTTGTAAAGTGTTTTAAATAACTTTCACACTTTTCTAGACTTTTATTAAGCATTTAGATCTAATGGACCTATTTTCCCCCTAATTCAATGTTATAAAATGTATTCTCACATTAATCTAGAAGGCTTGTAAATTAAACATAGCTTTAATCTAGGGTTGTAATGTGTTTTACACATTCACATTGGATGTTGTGCCTTTCTAGGCTATATGGACCTCATTTTAGTATTGTAAAGTATATTTAATCACACTTTCACATTGAAATTTGTGTCCCTAGCCCTAATTACTCTTTAAATAATCATTAATAGGTCCCTATGACCCTATATTGTGCATCTCAAGGCATAATTTGATCAAAGACCTGACTAGAACAACATAAAAACTAAAATTCCTCACTCCCTAACAATCTAGCTGGCAAAAGGGCCCCTATGGGACTAAGTCACCCATCTGGGAAAATGAGTCCCATCTAGGTGGGACTAAGTTTCCCATCTTGGTGAATTAGTCCCATTTGGGCTATTTTTGAGGTTTGAGCCAGAAAAATTGGGTTTTAAGTTTAATTTTCCTCCATGTTAGCCTTGGGGATCAAATTAATGGCAATTTTAGGTGAATTTCAGGACTATAAAAACAAGCTTCTAAACCCTAATTAATTATCATCTTAACTCATCATCAATCATCCATCATTCATTCTTCATATCAAGTAAAGCAAGCTAGGGTTAGGTCATTTAGAGAGCATTCAAGATCATTTTTGAGACATTAAAGGGAAGATTCTTCATCCATTGTTGCAAAAAATCAATATCAATCATCATGGAAAGTTTCTAATTCCTTTATTTCATGTTCATGCTTCATCTTATTTATTCATTTTGTTTAATTACCTAAAAGGGTTTTGAACAAGGCAAACCCATATTCCCTAACATTCAACATTTATCTTTCTTTCATGGTGTGTTTGCAAATTTAGGTACTTTGAAGACTTGGAGATCATTGAAGAATAGGTTGCAAAGTTATTGAAGACATCTCTTTATTTCCTAGGTCAAAATATCCACAAAAGGTCACTTATAGGCCTAAATTTAGCAGTTTTAGAACTAGATACCTGGAAGAACAGAAAGTGCATATCGAGGGCTTCCATATCCACTTTAAGATTTTTAGAAAATCTAAAGTGGACTGTCACCATCAATGGTGACTTAGTCCCACTCTGCATGTTTTTTAGATATTTCTATAGATTCGGATACCCATTTGGCTAAAATGGGCTCCAATGCAGTTTTCCAGATCTGGGACTAGGTCACCCAGAATGGCGTAAGTCTCCTAGTAGGTCAAAATTTTAGGATCAACACCATTTCTAGTCCTCAACACATTTCCAGGTGTACACATTCAGTTTTACAGTTTTTTGTTTTGCTTCATGGTCATTTCTAGGTCATTTAGTTTATGTTTGCATACTACATTATGTTTCAAACATTTTACATTTTATTAGTTTTGCATTAGTGATCAATATCTTTAATTAGTTTATTGCATTTAGGACATTACATTTAGGAATATTTAATACATATTTGCATTAGTCTTGAGTGGGGGAATTTCACATTTTGGCCTACCTCTCTTCTTTTAGGTTAAAAACCCTAGAAGTGTTAGGGAGCCTTGTGGTGCCAAAATATTTTTCCACATTTTGGTGAACCCGACTTTTAAATATCTTTATTTTTGCTTTGGAGTCCATTATCACCCTAAATCTAGCTTACATTAACTTTGCATTATTGTTTTCATTAGTTAATTTGCATGCTAGGGTTTCAAAGTTCTGCATTAGTAAAAGTGCATGTAGGTTGCATTTTTACATCTCAAATCATTAAAAAATTATAAAATTTTGCATTTGCATCTTAGCTCTACATTATACAACATAGAAAACATAAAAATCAACCAAAAAAATTTAAAAATTCTTAAAAAAATCACCACTAGGACTCATTCACCACCTTGGGCGACTTAGTCCCTTTATGCCCTTGAAACTACCTTTCATAGCACTAAAAACCCTATTTTTGCACTTTTGTTTTCTGCCATTACCTATCTGTATAAGTTGGCTGAGTTTCCATAACATGCATTTCACTAAATCTATCTTATTTTGGCTCATTTCATGCATTGCTTAATTTCAATTTTGCATTCACAACATTTCATTTTCAAATCATTGCATTATCTTGCTTGAAAACTGAAAATTGCATTTCATTTTACCTCTTTACATTGCATTTCAAGTTTGCATAAATTACTTTTTCTAAATGTTAGTTTCACTCTTCTCCAAGTTTGCAAAGAAAAATTTAGTTAATAAGCATGTTAGTCATTCATTCAATGCATTCCCTACTTATGAGAGTCTCTTAGTGTGGGAGAGTGAAAATGGTAATACTTTCCTTAAACTTACAACCCCTCTAATCTCTCCTATTTGTGTGGAAGATGTGATAGAAGATCATACAAACATAGATAATCATGATAATCATATTTTTTCTTCTCACGATACCTCTTCTTTTAATGACGAAGGTATCTAGGCAAAAGAAGATACAATCGTTGAGAATCATGAGGATCTTGTTTGTCCTTCTCCTCATCCCCTTTGGGAAGATATTTTAGCACAAGAGAATGAAATCATAGACACATTCCTAAACATCATCTTACCTATTTTCCATTATCCTTTGGCTTGTGAGAATGATTTTGAGGAAGATAAGATTATACATGATGAGGGTATGTTGTTGTTAGATGATAAAATCTTTAAGGTCTATAACAACCCTCTTTTGGAAGACATTAGAGAACAAAGGAATGAAGTCATACATGATCATGATAATCATACTTTTTCTTCTCCTAGTATCTCCCCTAGTTGTAAGGAAGATGCTTTGATGTTAGAAAACACAACCAATGAGAGTCATGAGAATCTTAGTTGTCCCATTTCACCTAAGAAAACACTTATTGAGTAAGATAATTCAACCATTGATCATTCCCTTATTTGTGATGAAGTCATTTTAGAAGAACCAATCCATGAATGTCAAGAAAATTTGAATCATAGTTCTCCTAAAAATCTCCTCCTCGGGAGAATATCATGGTGTTATAAAATGGCAACAATAGTAACATGTCTTCCTTAGATAATGATAAAAAGGTGATTGTATATTTCCCTTTATTAGAGATACATCAACCCAAGACCAGCGAGGTTATGAATGCACAAGTGTCTATTAGATCACCCTTGACTATGGGACCTCCTACATATCCCGTGGGATATCCTAAGAATCCTCTAATCCCTTACCCCCCTTCACACAAACCTGAAACTCAAAACAAACATGAATTGATCCTCTACCCACCTAAGAATAATGTGTCATAGTAGTCAAGTCATAATACCATTTATCATACGTATAACACTTGAAACAATCTACAACCACAAAAACCAATCCCAACACCCCTACCTTTGCCTAACCCCATCTTACTAGGCCCCCCTCGTTTGCCATCACAAAGTGGAAAGGAGTACAATATTGTTGAACAACTAAAGAATACTCCTACTAATATATCATTATGGGACCTTATTCAAGCCTCCCCTCACTATGAAAACATGATTCAAGCAGCCTTGCAACAAGTTCCAATCCCTTCTAATGTGCAACTAAATGACATAACAACCATGATTCAAGGAATAAATGTTGACATTGTTTTCCACCAAAGTGAACTCCCCTCTTTGGAAGTGAAAAAAAATGAAGCTTTCATCATACTATCTCAATAAAGACAAATAGGGATAAAGTGAACCCTTTTTGATAATGGCTCAACCCTTAATGTGTGTAGTGTAAATCTTTTGGATAGGCTTCACGTGGATAAATCAAACATTCAACCTAATTCCTTGTCTATCCATGGATTTTACAATTTAGGAAAATAGCTACTTGGTGTGATCACTTTTCCTATTACAATTGGGAAGGTTACATTAGAAACACCATTCCATGTTATGCCTAACAATCTTAAATATAATCTCATTTTAGGTAGACCATGGATTCATGCAATGAATGGTGTGCCTTCTACTCTTCATCGTAAAATGAAATACATATACACCAACAAATTGTACACACTTGACGTTGATCTTGAGCCTTATAGTGTCTTACAACTTGAGAAAAACAAAGAGCATCCCTTAAAATCATTAACACCAACTATGTGTGTGAAATATTGGATCAATTTAAATAGGAATCAAACACATATTAATAAGACATTAAATTGAAAAGCTAAAAAAGGAAAACAAAATGTGAAAACCGTAACAGCAACTTCTCGAAACCGTCTTATCTTCCTCTATCTTCAACATTTTGTTGTTTTCCAGATAGCTCTCAGATCAACAGATCAGGCTCAACAAAATGACAGCTAAAGAACAAGATTTAAAATGCAAACTATGCTAAGTGCAAAAGCTATGCTAAAATGAGAAGATTGTTGTGATATTGAAAATTGGTATGAATGAAAATGTTGGTTGCGTGTATGCGTAATGTATGCATGTGTAAATGAGTATACGAAGTGTAACCAAGGCTTGGATTTACGCCAAAATTTATAGAGTTTTCGAACGGGTTTGATTGGCTGAATCGATTGACGGTCCGGATTAAGCTTGTTTCGAACGGACGACGGGAGATCTTCGAAAGTGGAAGAGAAGGATGGAAGGTTCCCCTTTTCTTTCAATTTCGTCATTGAGTTTCTAAGGGAAACTTCCATTTTGAAGGATAAGATGTGAATTTGGAAGGGTGAGTTAGCACGAGTTAGAAATTAAATAAAATAAATTTATTTAATTTAGAAGTGGAGATGAAAATGGAAATCCACATAATTAAATAGCTCATATTTAATTATGTTTAAAAATGAAATTAGGGTGCGGTGGAAAATATTAAATAAAATATTTAATATTTTAAAATTCGAATATGGGATGGAGAATATTCCATTATTCAAATATTCAAAAATATTTAAACCTTAGAACCAAATGATAATTAAATATAAATAAACTATACAAATTTATTTAATTTAATTAAGCGGAGGGTAGAAATGTTAGTAATTAAATAAAATTATTTATTTAAGGTAGAAGAATTTAGAAGATGAACGATATAAATAAATAATTAAATTTATTTATATGTAGATGACATTAGAGGAATTAATTAAATAAATCATATTTAATTAATTAACAAACTTAATCATGACCATTTTTAGACGTATACATTTTGCCCCTCTTTGAAGTGATGTGTAAAACACATTGCTTCAAAGAAAGTAAGATTTTCGCCCCTGATGCATTTTTCATATTGATGTTACTACTGATGATGCCCCCTCAGGAGGTAAATCACGGATGAGGATATGGATTGCAAAAATTTTTCTAAGCAATCGACATCAGATAATGATATTCTATGGAGGAGAGAGTGATTTAGCTTCCGACAAATGATGTAAAAGATGCCCCTCTTGAAATGATGCCCCTTTTGATGGAAATGATGAAATGATGATGATGAACTGATAACTTTGCTTCCCGAAAATAGAAAAACAAAGAGTAAATGATTGATAAAGTGCTTGATAAATTTTCTTTCTGTGATAGAAAACAAATAGTAGATGAATGATTTCCTTTTTGATAAATTTGCTTTCTACGATAGAAAACAAATAGTAGATGAATTGCGCGTTGATATGGATCACTTGATAGATAGGAGTCACTTGATATGAGTTACTGATATGAGTCACTGATATGGGTCACTGATATGGGTCACTGTGATATGGTTCAGTTTGATATGGTTGAGATACCTGTCACACATGTATATCATTTTTGGAGCATGTACATTGATTGTTGATCATATCTCATGTATTTCTCTTTGGACATTGGATATTTGGTCATTTGTATTATTGATGATGAGTGATGATATGCAATGGCGATGAATTTTGATGACATGTTGTGATATGCATTTATTTCTATGTGTTATGGGTTTTGATATGCATTTTAATGATTTGATGACTAACATGATATGCAAGATAATGTTTTATATTATGATGATGCGTACAAATGATGTCATGCAGGTGGATGACTTATGAAAATGATATGAAAATGTATATATGGAATGTTTGTTTTTGGATTTTCAAATGTAAGTTGGTAATAAAAATGAATGTTGTGTTTATGATATGCATTATGAATTTGCAAAATGAATTGATATGGAAAATGATAGGATGATTAATGATATGTTATGAATGCAATGTTATGTAATGATGATTAAGTGAAATGATAAAATGAAATGCAATGATAATGAAATGTATGAAAATGATAAGTGATATGAAATGAACTGTATGTGTATACAACTAAAAATGGTCTAATTAATTAAATACATTTATTTGATTAATTAATCTGTTATTCCTCTACTATTAAATAAATAAAAAATATTTATTTATATAGTTCATATTTATTTCTTCTAAATTCTTCTTTTATTCTAATTTTAATTAAATAAGCAAAATTAATACCTTTGTTTTATTTAATTATTATTATAATCAAATTCTCCTATTTATAAAGATCATATTACTCTACTTTAATTAATTAAATAAAGTTCACATACTTTGTTTAAATTAATTAATCACTCTTCTTTCACATTTATTTAATAAATAAAACTCCTATAGTTTGTTTATTTAAATTAATATTCTATTCTCTTCCAATTTTGGGAATAAATCAAATAAAATATTCCTAAAATCTTCTAAAAACCTCCACCTCATCAAATCTCAACAATAAAATAAAACTATTCAGTTTTATTAAATTTTTCAACAACCAACTCCTGTGCATTTACAGGAATGGCCATGAAGGGCTGTCACAGGAAAATCTTCTCCTATCCTCTTGCCTGGTGTTTTCATGGGTAGAAACAATCCTTCTTGATCAGCTCCACCTTCTCATCTCATACCATTCAATTCTCCAGATTGAATCTCAACCTCTGCTGTGTTTTCCCTCCACAAATGAGAGCCGTGGAAGCTATAAATATAGGTTGTTGGCTACAGGAAAAGCATCCTAACTTGTGCAATCTTACTCTGCAAGTTTTCCAAGCATTCAAGCGTTCAAGCTATCTAGTTTTAGGATCAGTCCATCAAGCATTCATCCAGCATTCATCAAGCATTCAACATTTACAATCATGGCTGCCATTACAATAGATTTGCATATTTAAATCATATAGAAATAGAATTAGTTTGAATTCTCATTCTCTAAGTGTCATTTCAATAATCTAATTAGCTTCTAAAATCTGAGAGAAAAGTAGATTAGAGAGATATTTAGAGTTAGAGAGCAATAGGATAGATTTTTGAAGATTTTTAGTTTAAATTAGTTTAAATTTCTTACATCTTAGATACAATGTCTTATTTAGAAGTGTAGATGCATTTTAGAATTTTTTCCTCATTCTTACACTTACATTTTGGAGCCCACTGTGGGGCCTAACCCCATATTCTACATAATTTTTGTGAAAAGTGTCTTATAGGTATCGGCGTGTTTGTTCTCGCGGAACCGTGGTTTTTTATAGCGCACCGGCTGGATTTTGTAGCGCTCCAGGTTTCTGTTTTAGCGCTTCGGTTGTCTATTTTAGCGCGCCGCTCAAATTTTTTAGCGCGCCGATCATCTGTTTTAGTGCACCACTCAAATTTTTTAGTGTACCACGCCACTGTTTCAGCGCCTTGACTCTTTGTTCTTTAAATAAATTTTTTTTATCTGGATCCGACGCATTCACGGCTAATTTTTCTTTTTTGTCTCTTTTTGGTTAAAATTTATCAATCCTAGGATAGCAAATGGATAAAATTTATCAATCCTAGGATAGCAAATGGATAAAAATTGATCAATCCTAGGACAGAAACTTCATCATTTCTTGTGGGATTAAAATTAAACATCATGCTTTTTATGGAGCAATATCTTCATATAGATTAGCTAATTTGTCTTTTGGGTTTTTAAAAGTAAACAACTTCTTTGCTGTGATTGGGTGATAGGTTTATGCTCTCCCATTATCTGGGTGCATCAGAATACCAGACTCACTTTAACTTTACACATTTTCAAGCTTTTATTAAAACCTTTAGACAAGCCTGCCGTAGTGGGAAAAAGTACTCACCCTACGGGAACGACCTGAGTGGGGACAGCCAAAAGCCATGGCATTCCAACCCACTTAAAAATTTATGTGAATTTGTGGAAACCCTCTTTCAACGGAAGTGTGCAGGATAACCATCCCCAAAATCTTTGTTCTAAAGATTGGGAGGTCTCTTGAGGGAGTTTATCCATTTGCCACTCTGAATAGAAACCCTATCTAAGAACCTAGAAATAGAAGCATGCTTGTCAGTTCCTGAACATTGTAATACTCGATAGTGCAGGGGCGGGGAAGAATCTACCCTCAAGCACTCACCATATAATTGCCAAGGACTATTTTCTCAGGGGATCCGGTATCCACTTCCATCACTCTGAGTATGCACCTGGAAAAGACAAAAACATGGGTGCCCTCTAGGGGGTGACATGGTTGTGTGAGTCAACACAATTCCAAGCTGTGGGCCATTTGAGTATATAACGATGACCTTTTGTCTCTAGGAGTGAGTCTGTTTGAACTGTCTTATCTTGTTATCAAACCAGTGAAAATCAAGAAGAATCATGCTTGATTCTTAGAACATACACTATCTGTTTAGATTCTAGGATTTTAAATCAACTATTCTATTCTTGCTTGCTGTGTTTTCTTTCATTAAATTTAGATAAGATCATCACAAGAATCTTCAAAATCAAACACTTGTGAAATTCTCATGATTCGAGATTGGGTATCCACCAAATTTGTCAAGAAATCTCTTGTCAAACGAATCAGAAAGCCAAAGAAAACACTTACATACAAACAACTCCTGAGAAAGCAACGATTTTTATATCAAAGCAGAAAAGTTCTACTCCAACATAGGACTTTTATTCATAGATATCACAATTTCTCTAGAGGTTATACGAAACGACTATGCTGTAGCTCCCTTAGATTCACAAGCATTTTATCAAAGAAGGGCTCTTAGGCAACACCATAATCATAGTCAACAAATTCATCCAAAATACATCCCACAACCTGCCATACAATACGACACAAGACCAAGTGAATTTCATAGAGTAAGATAGTTTCCTGTGGCACCCCAAAAACATTATGTAGCGCGTCAGAACTCTATTTTAGCACGTCACAGACCTGTTTTAGCGCGTCACAGAACTGTTCTAGCACTTCACGGCTCTGTTTTAGTGTGTCGAGGCTTTGTTTTAGTGTGTTAGAACTCTGTTTTAGTGCGTAACGTCTCTGTTTCAGTGCCTCAGAACTCTATTTTAGCGCATCACGGATTTGTTTTAGCATGTAACGTCTCTGTTTCAGCGTGTCAAAACTCTGTTTTAGCGCGTCACGGCTCTGTTTTAGCACCTCATTGCTCTGTTTTAGTGCTCTAGAAAGTTAGAAAAATAGAGAGTTAGTAAGATAGTTTGTCAGATTGCCAACATCAAAAACAAGGTTTTCATCAATCCAAAACATTTTTTTTTCATAGTCCAAAAACACTTGAATCATACAAAAAGAAAACTTTACTATTACGCCTAGATCTTGAAACATCTTGCAAAGTGTCCTTATCACTAAATCTGAGATTTTTGTGTCAAAATTTCCCTATCAAGGATTTTATCATCCTTCCATCATGAAACTAGACATGACTAAATCATATTTTAAATCAAAAACTTCGACACTTATCAAATCAAAAATCCAAGATCAAAGTCTAGAGTAAAACTTTAAATGTTTGTATACCTACTTTCACACGATTAGCATATCAAAGACAACAACAAGAAGAAAACAAAAGAATAGCAGCCATGGCTGAAGAAAACCCTTGGGGACGATACAACAACACTGATCCTCTCACTAATTCACAAGAGAAAGAAATAACTGCAGAAGAAATCAAGAAAGTTCAACAAGACCCTCATTTCCATAAATTTATGGAAAAGATGTTGGAGCAAGATATGGAAAAGTATCTTTTATTATTAACTAACAAAGGTGCTAAGCTTCCTAAAGACTTTGATGTCAACCAACTCAAGGAAATGACCACACCTCAGACAACTAGAATGGAAAATACAAATCAAATAGATGCTTTGACAAAACAAATCCAACAATTACAATTGCAGTTCCAAAATATCCAACAAGGGCCAACAAAAAGATATTCCTTACAAGACATTTGCCCTTATCCATTTGACCCAAGCATTAACATGATACCATTTCCATGGTATTGTGAATACCCGACGTACAACAAATATAATGGGAGGACCGATCCATTTGATCACATATGGGAATTTAGAGCCATGAGCATAGAGTTCACACATGAGGACTCTTACTTACTATGATTATTTCCAAGAAGCTTAGGAAACACTTGCATGGAGTGGTTTTCTAAAATGGAACCTGGGATCCAATCTTTTGAAGAACTGATCAATAGGTTCATAATGCACTTCTCATTCAACATCCAACATGGGGTGACCTTAAAAGAACTCTACAACACCAAACAAGCAAAGGGTGAAAAGTTTCTTTCCTTTCTCCAATGATGGAGAAGGATATTTGCTAAATACCCTAGATCTATTCTTGAAGAGGAGAAGATAGAGATGTTCATTGATAACCTAGTAGATGAAATGAATTATAGATTGGACTTGCAATGTCCATCTACATTTGAGCAAGTTATCAAAAAGGGACTCAAAATCGAAGAGGCTCTAATCAAGAGAGGAACAATCAAACACTTCATTGAAGGTTCAAACAATAACAATTCCTTTAACAACAACAATGAAAAGCCAAGATTTTGGAAAAAGAATAAAAATACCGATACCATGATCGATACACATATATCCAAACCAATATTCACCTTGACGCCAACAACTACAAACAAACAAAAAAATGGTCTTAATGTCAAACAAAGTAGTGATCAAGGAAATAATCAAAACAATGGAGAAACAAAAACCCAATCATTCCAACAACCATCCAATAAACAAAAATTCACACCATTAGGGAAATCATTGGAATCAGTCCTCAAAGAACTTTTAGATGAAAAACTTATTCAAGTGCAAGAGGCTAGAAATTGGGACCCTCAAGTCAAACCATCATGGTGGAATGACTCACATTACTGTCACTACCATCAAAATAAAGGCCACATGACTGAAAATTGTTGGCAGTTAAAACATGCGGTACAGGACCTTATAGATCAAAAGAAAGTATTTGTAGAGGGGCACCAAACAAACAAAGATCATACAACATTCAAAAATCCTCTACCCAATTATCAGAAGGGAGAATCCTCTTCCGCAAACAGCAAAGGTAAGAATGTTGGTTATGTTTATGACACAATGATCCTTTGTCTTTCCACTACCAAGGAGGATGAGGAGTTATGCAATCAAATCAATTGGAACAATGACATTACACCTACTAATTTGGTACAACATATGGACAAACCTAAAAACCAAATTAATGTAATCACACTCAAAGGGAAACAAGAGCACCAACCAATTAATGCCACAACAAGGGCACAATCCAAAGTTATATTGAAAGGAGCATCATTATCATCCCAATCTGTAGATCCTCCCTCCAATCAATATAATCTCATTGATCAATTATAGAAAATACCAGCACAAATATCTATCTTGGAACTTTTAAAGATCTCCCCATCACACAAAGAGGTTCTTGAGCAAGCTCTTGTATCGACCACGGTACCTAACAATTTGGATGTATGTCAATTTCAAGCTATGGTGGGACATCTATCTACACCTCATT
This sequence comes from Sequoia sempervirens, assembly GCA_007258455.2. Taxonomy (NCBI): domain Eukaryota; kingdom Viridiplantae; phylum Streptophyta; class Pinopsida; order Cupressales; family Cupressaceae; genus Sequoia; species Sequoia sempervirens. Next base: position 753,377,914 of record VDFB02281492.1, read on the forward strand.
GCCTTTCATTTTCTAAACATGATGATGTATCATTCACCCATCCACATAATTTTGCCCTTCACATTGAAGTCCTCATCCACAAACACCGTGTAAAGCATGTCCTAATAGATGGAGGGGCTGGTTTAAATATTTGTACCTTAAAGCTGATTCGTGCACTAGGATACTCAAACGAAGCCATTGATACAAGAAGAAAAATCACAATCAAAGCATATGATGAGGAAGAAAGATCCTCTAAAGGATTGATCATATTACCCATTCAAGTGGGACCTATTGTCCAAAATGTGATTTTTCAAGTCTTAGATAGGGAACCAACATACAAAATACTATTGGGATGTCCTTGGATTCATGATATGCAAGCAGTACCTTCCACTTATCACCAATGCCTAAAATTTCCTGTCAATGGATAGGAGGTAACAATCACAATAGACTATAATGACACCCAAGCTTGTCATACATTGAAAACATCTCAGGATACATTAATACCTAACAATCAAGAAGTTAGCACATCAAATTCATCTAATGGCGAGAAACAACAAAGCTTCATATCAAAGTGGCTTCCAAAACAACAAAAATCACAAAAGATCAAGGTGGCACAATCTAACCCTTCAAATATTGAAGAACAATTGGCTTCACTCTCACATCAATTCACCAACAAAGTACATATAAGTGACAAAGGAATAAGTGAATATGGTGTCGGACACTCTTTCCATCTATCACAGATGTTACCCTCCTTACAAACGTATGGACAGCCATCTACAACCACCCAAAAATCAGCACAATCTACAATGGCATTAGATGGCAGATTTGTAAAAGCTGGAAACTTAGATGAAGAATTAGAAGATAAGGCTATACTAAATTGGCTTTATAGGGATGAAGAAGCTTCCACTTCCATGAGTAATATCATAGAGACAAATCAATATGGAAAGGGAAAAACTATTCTGGAGAAGATGGGATATTCAGGATAGGGACCTCTTGGGTTAAGGAAACAAGGCATAACAGAACCAATCCAGCCTCTCACGCTCCAACATAAGGATAAAACTGGACTAGGATATGCAATAGAACAAGGACCTTTTGAACGAGGGGAACAAAGTGTAACAGAACCAATCCAAGTTCTCACAATTCAGCAAAATGGCAGAACTAGACTAGGATACATAGAAGAAGCAAGAGCAGAACTCACCAATAAAACTGTGGAGCGTATTCTTCAAACAAGAGATAAATCCAAAACAGATTCAAATGAATATGAGTGGGACAACTTATCAGATGTTTCCTATGAAGATATCCAGATTGATGTTATAAAAAAGTATACCCCCAAATGTGAGGAGGTTCAAAGCTCGAGTTTTAATCCTATTGTCTTTACAACACAAAATTTTGATGACTCAAGTGAAGACAAACAGACATCGGGTGAGATAAATGATGTGGAAGAAAATACCTTCATAGGCCTCAACATAACCACTAACAACTTGGATGACATTTCCATCTGAGCTTTCACAATCGCTGACCTCAACCCATCTGATGATTCATTGCCTTTACTGCATCCCGAGCTTATCGAGTGGGAACCCCAACACCCCATCAATCTCCCTATTTTTGACAATGACTCTACTATTATTAACTACCTTTGCTATGAAGAATCTGATACTTTTTCTACCAATGCTTCTTTTAATGATGCTTTTAGGTAGGAGGGTGCCAAGCCTTTCAGTTGCAAAAATGTGGAAATAAAAAATGGATCTAATGGTGAAAACCATTCTATTGCAGTATTTGGTCCTAAAATAGTAAAAACAAAGAACACATCCAATGGTGAAAACCGCAGTGAGGCACCAAAGGATGGAAGGCTTGACATCCTCCCACAACATTACCATGAAAGATCATCAGTGTTGATAGAACCCACACAGTCTATTGATATTAGCACAGCAGAGAAAGTAAGAATACTACACCTGGCAGCATCCATGACAGATACAGAAAAGCCAGATTTTATCAAATTCTTTGAAGAACGATGCATCAATTTTGCTTGGTCATACTCTGACATGCAGGCTTAGACACAGATCTTATTATGCATCACTTATCTTTACCAGCTGGCACTAAACCAGTAAAACAGAAATTGAGAAAGATGCATCCACATGTTGCATTATTGGTAAAAGATGATTTGAAGAAACTACTAGATGCTGGATTTATCAGATCTATTGATTATGCTGAATGGATATCCAACATTGTACCTATTTCAAAACTAGATCACACCATTAGAATATGTACTGATTTTTCTGGATTTAAATAGAGCATGTCTAAAGGATGATTTTCCTTTGCCAAACATAGACATGATTGTAGATTTAACAGCTGGCCATCAAATGCTATCACTCATGGATGGATTTTTAGGATACAATCAAATCAAAATAGCTCTTGAAGACCAAGAAAAGATAGCATTTACATGTCCATGGGGCACCTTTTGTTGGAATGTCATGCCTTTTGGGTTAAAGAATGCAAGAGCTACATACCAGCGAGCTATGACAACAATCTTCCATGACATGATGCACACCTTCATGGAGGACTATGTGGACGATATCTTAGCCAAAACTCACACTAGAGAAGGACATATAGAGATACTTGCAAAAATATTTGATAGGTTGGAGAAATTTAAAGTCAGATTAAATCCCAAGAAATGTGCCTTTGGAGTAACATCAGCAAAACTCCTTGGATACATAGTTTCTACAAAAGGAATTGAAGTAGATCCAGCAAAAGTTAAAGCCATTGTGGAAATGCCACCTCCTAAGAATATCAGTACATTAAGATCTCTACAAGGCCGACTACAGTCCATCAGAATATTTATCTCTCAACTAGCAGATTGGTGTCATCCATTCAACCATCTTTTGCATAAAAATGTGTCTTTTAAATAGGATGAACATTGTGAGAATACTTTCAATCAAATCAAGCATTATTTAATGACACCACCAATCTTGGCGCCACCCAGTAAAGACAAGCCATTGTTACTATATATCGCAACAAAAAATATCTCTTTAGGAGCCTTGTTGGCACAAGAGGATAGGGAAGGAAAGGAATAGGCAATATACTATATCAACAGGACACTCAATGGACATGAAGTAAACTACACCTTTTTTGAAAAATCATGCTTAGCAGTAGTATTTGCAACACAAAAATTGCAACACTATATGCTCACTCACACTGTCAAGCTCATTGCAAAAATCGATCCCCTCAAGTATTTACTGAGCAAAGCAGCTTTAACAGGAAGGTTGGCAAAGTGGGTCATGCTCCTCAGTGAGTTTGAAATTTCAGTATATTGAAAGGAGAGCTATCAAAGGACAAGTCATTGCCGATCAATTAGCAGAAGCTCCATTATCAGATAGTCATCCTATGACCATGGAATTTCTTGATGTAGATATGCTCAATATTACAACACAACCATTGCAACTCTACTTCGATGGATCCTACACACAACATGGATCAGGGGTAGGAATTTTATTTGTCACACCTCTTGGGCACACAATCCCACAATCTTACAGGCTTACCTTCCATTGCACTAACAATGCGGCAGAATATGAAGCTTTAATCCTTGGAATTAAAGTGGCTATTAACTGGAGAATCGTAGAACTACAGGTATATGGAGACTCTCAGTTAATCATCTATCAAGTCAACAATGATTACCAAACTAAGGATGACACACTGATTTTATACAAGAGACTGGTAGATGATCTAAAGAAATACTTCATAGATATCAAATTTGAGCAGATACCAAGATCAAAGAATAAAGTAGTAGATTCCATGGCCACAATAGCATCTCTTCTACAAATGCCTGAAACACAAGATCGTTATCGATTTATTGTGGAACAATTGTCAAATCCTGCATACGCAAATCCCAAATCCCAAACCATAAGCCTTTTGGATAGTGCCCAATCTTCCATTTATGGAGACATTTATACTTACCTAAAAGATAATATCTTACCACCAAATCTTTCCGCAACCAAAAGCGTAACTTCATATGTCAATCCGCCAAACATACCACACTCTTTACCGTCGAGGCCTAGATGGTACTCTTTTGCATTGTTTAGAACACAATGAATCTACTTCTGCTTTACATGAGGTCCATGAAGGAATTTGTGGCACACATTCAAGTGGATTATCTTTAGCCAAGAAACTCCTTCATTTGGGGTATTACTGACCGCACTGGCCACATGGAGAAAGAATCTTATAAGTTTGTCAAGAGATGTCAAAAATGTCAGATTCATGGAAATCTTATACATGCACCAGCACAGGAGCTCCATCCATTCACAACTACATGGCCTTTCTGTCAATGGGGATTGGACTTGGTAGGGAAAATTAACCCATCTTCATCTAATGGACATAAATTCATTATCACCGCAACATAATATTTTACAAAATGGGTGGAGGCAGTTCCCTTAACCACAATCACTAGGAAGCAGATATCATCTTTCATACTTAATTATCTCATTTGTAGATATGGGATACCCCAGTCAATCATCACAAATAATGGCAGGCCTTTCAAGAACCAAGACGTCCAAGAGTTGTGTGAAAAGTTCCACATCCAACATCTCTTTTCAACTCCTTATTACCCTCAAGGTAATGGACAGGCAGAAGCTTCAAACAAAAAAATCCTAAAGATTCTCAAGAAGACTGTAAATGAGGTAGGGCATGATTGGCACGTTCAGCTTAACCCTGCTCTTTGGGCTTACAGGACCAGCATCAGAACACCAACAGGAGCTACACCATATGCTCTTGTCTATGGATCAGAGGCAATATTACCTATCGAGGTAGAAATTCCATCCCTTTGAGTTTCACTAAAGGGACTCATTTCAGATGAGGATTATAGGATCTCTAGACTTCAAGAATTAGAGCTACTTGATGAACGTCGACAACAAGCTATCAATCATTTGATAGCCTATCAACAAAGAATGTCTAGGAACTATAATCATAGGGTTAAGCCTAGAGTCTTCCAGATTGGAGACTTGGTCCTATGGGAAAACCCTAGAAATCAAGCAGACAGAGAAAAGAAGGGAAAGTTTGAACCTAACTAGATAGGGCCTTATGTCATTATATCATTCTATGGATCAGAGCATACCGGCTATCTACACCAGAAGGGAATATGTTGGAGGAGCCCATGAACAACATCCATCTCAGGCGATTCTATACTTGAGGATACCTAGTACACAATCGGTAAGGTTGTCTTGATGAAAACCTGGCAAACAGGTGTCATGATGAGAGAAAAAGAAAAAAACAAAATAATAATAATAAAAAAAAGAGGACACAATAAAAACAAGTGATGAAAACCTGGCAAACAGGTGCTACTTGTGATTTTCACCAGCTCTTCCATCTATTAGGTACAGTTTTGTTATGATTGTTTCCTTTCATATCATTTCCATCTATCATTTGAGATAATTATTATCACTATCCATATCATAGCAAGGATATCATGTCTTACCCTAGCTTGGGGGCAACGTCCTACAGTTATTTGGTACAATGGACTTTCAGCTTAAATGGGGATACAATCAGACATGACAACACCGAGTGGCGATACTTGAAAAGCAACCAAAAACATCAAATTTTTTTGTCAAAATCCAAAAACATTAGAAAATTTGTCAAAATCCAAAAACATCAGAAAATCCATCAAAAAATCCAAAAACATCAGAAACTCAAAAATCCAAAAACATCATACAATCCACGAAAATCAAAGCAAAAACATTCAAAAATCGTGAAACTCAAAAATAGAGTCTGTATCAGTTGAACTACGTGGTCTCTACGTGTATAACGTAGGCAAGACTAATCTTTGATCAGTCCCCGAGACCCCTAGGATAGGTCTTTAGGTTACATCATTTGGTCAAACGTCTGAGAATATCATGCAAACATCAGCACACACATTTCAACATCGATGATCTAATCTGAATAATGATTTGAAAATACAGTAAGTAGAATTTGAATTGTTGTACTTTTCTTTTTATCATTTGCTTATCATTTCTTTGGAGCTACTCGATGATGTGTTGAACTAGAGAAGCAAGGAAGGAGAATGATACTTTTCTTTGTTTGCTATTTGTGAGTTAGTCATTATTATTTTGTGAATTGTCACAGGAAGTTCTCTACCAAGTATCATGGATGACATTCCAATTCACTTAAGATAATGATTAATTCTTGTTTGTTTACGCAAGAAATGCTCAGGTCATCTTGGTTTAATTATACCTTGATGCTTGTGTTCGCTTGCAATATCAAATATCATGAAAGAAATACTCAGGTCATCATTGGTCTATCTCATATCATTGATGCTTGTATTCACTTTCAACATTTTAAAAGCTCAGAGATGATACAAAGAAAAATAAAAAGATTTTTGAAATGACACTTAGGTTGCATTGGTAAAATAGGTTTGCATGGTAAAAATAGATTGCATTCATAATAATACATCTGTAGAGTATTGATTACACAAGTTACAAAGATTCATTTGCAAATGATGTTATCTTTTCTTATTAAAGATTGAGTATACTTGACACTTACAATTTTTATAATGGCATGCATATAAAATCATTTCTTCACCTCATCATAAATTTCACAATAAACATCTCATTTCATGATATCATATACACGTTATGTATCATCATTCATTGCATACATATAGAAGGAATTTTACATTTACATCATATATATCATATATTGAATTTCATCCATGCATCATTCATTTACATCATATATATCATATATTGCATTTCATCCATACATTTTACATTTACATCATACATATCATATATTGCATTTCATCCATACATCATTCATTTACATCTCATTTTATCTATCATACATTGTACTTCATCCATACATCATTCATTTACATCTCATTTTATATATTATACATTGCATTTCATTAAGAAAATACACACATCATCAATATCATATCACATCATCATCAATGCATCTATCCATTCTAGTATAATAAAATCATCATAAAACACAAAGATTAAAATACATCCATCACATAAATCATGTAGAACACATCAGGGATCAAATCAAACCCGTTGTACATATATATCTCATCAAGTGTCAAGTATACAATGAAGTCTAAAACAGATAAAGATAACATCATATCAAAAAAGGAAATGGCTGTATACATCTCGTGAAATACATCAAAAGGTACACATAGGACCTCAAGTAGTTCTTGCACCAGAAGGAGCAGGTCTCGCACCAGTATCACCACCACCACCGGCTGCCCCAGGATCTCTTGGATCTCTCGGGAGAGGCTATGTCACACCTCTACTCACTATCCTCAAATGAGTCTTCTCTGAGTGGGACTAGGCATAACTGACTCTCTGCTCTGGGGGGTACAGCTCATGATAACGGCTCATGTAGAACTCAATCTCAGCACATGCCCACATGGCCTCTCGCATATAATCTACCACAGAGGTCCCATCCGCCACTCTCTACAATCTCTCTGCAGTGGCCTGTGCTGTCTCTGCTGCCTATCTAACAGTATCTCACTTTGTAGTTAGGGTTGTAATATGTGCCTGTGTAGTGGTCAACTGTGCTAGTACACCTGCTAGTTGAGCCTGTGCTGTCGCTGCTACCTGTCTGGCCTCATCTCTCTCACCAATTAGAGAGGCAATTTGTGTCTGAGTAGTAGCTAGTTGTGCCTGCATCTGGGCCTGGGTCTGTGCCACTAATCCCTGTGCATGTGCTAGTTGTCCCTGTAATGTCAAAATCTCAACACACAAACCAGCGACCTCTGATCACTCTGCTAGAGAGGGAGCAACTGCCTGCCTCTTACGAGGTGCACTGGACGATGGCTCTGAAGTACCTGCAACACTCTATCTCCCCTCATCTCCACCATCATCATCACTGCTATCATCATTGCTATCATCACTACTATCATCACTGTCATCATCACTCTCATCACTGTCACTCTCATCACTACCCTCCACATCAACATCTACATCCTCCTCTCTCCTCCGTCTCTGACCACCGTGACCACCCCCTGTAGTTACTGGTACTGGTGTTGGTGCTGGTGCTGGTGGTGGCTCATCTAGAGTGGTAATACGAGGAGGAGGGTGTAGAGCCAAATACTGTCCATAATTGGGAGTAACGGGTGCCTCAACAATGTATTGCCGCATATCCCATGCCGATGGCTAAAGAGCATGATAACCCTCAACAAGTGCCCCATAAGGCAAGCATGGACCCCAATCACTGGCATCTATATGTCATCGTCCATAGTGCACTACTCCCTGTGGCATACATTGAACAATCCCATACTTCCTATAGACACGGCGAAATAGGAATCTCTCCAAAACCTTGGAGCTCTTCCCAATCAAATACATAGAGTTGGCCAAAAACCCCAACTCGATATCATCCTCATCCTAGTCATCACAATCCAAATAGGGATGCCAGGTCACTGTCTCCACATCATCAAGAACCTGTCTCCAATAATCTTGCTTACCCATCATATGCTGGGTAGGCCTGCCTCTGTAGTGAAACACATAGGGTCTCGTCGCTGGTCTTGATAACACTGGTACAGGACGCGTGACAACAATATGCTCCCATGCCCATACCTGAAGAAGTGTAGCTCTTGCTGATAAACTGCTACCTCTGAGGTACACAATCTAGTGTAAATCATGATATAACTGAGCAAGCATACACATGCCCCAAGCATATCTCGTCCTGTGTGCCACCATACCCTCTAGTTCCCAACCCCATCCAAGAGATAGACCCTTTGACCTCTTATCAGGACAAAGGAATCCACCAATAAAACCTGCCAAAACTGAAGGAAGTGGGGCATAAGAATTATACATCTCTACCCATGGGATCCAAACTCCCGCAATATGAGGATCCTGAAAAACTCTCCAAATAGACTCTATCCCACCCCGCTCCTCTGAATCATGCACGACAATCTCCCCAACAAAAGGAATGCGAAGGATACGCCATACATCCTCTAGCATCACGGTCATCTCACCAATAGGTAAATGGAAGGTGTTGTGGTCACTATGCCACCACTCTGCTAAAGCTGTCAGTAGACCCCTATTAAGTCTAATATGGGGCATATCCAGTAATGATGCTAAACCACAATCAATAATATGCTACCTCTCATTCGGTGAAAGTCGTGGTATCATATCAAAAGGCCAGGGGAACTGCTCTCGCACCTGGATAACATCTAAACACTCTTGTTATCATAAAAACATTTTACAGATCAATACGTTATCAATCAGAATATCAAATATCATGAGGTCATCAATTTCTAAAAAATTTTGCTTTACCTATCAAATAATCAATTTATCAAGAATGAACCCTCATCTATCAATTAGGTTCATTCCTTCAAAAAATTTAATTATTCCTCACCTATCATGAGGGTAATTATTATCAATCAATAGATCTCGCTCATCATGAGATTGTTTACCATTTATTTAGTCCGATCAAACTAAAATGGATGGAGTCAACAACAAATCGGCGAAATAAAAATCAAAGTGCACAATTTTTTTCATCAATTTGTTTACACGCTATAACAGAGATCAGGGGTGCTACAAAATCTATCTAAAGCACTAAAACTCTCTCGCACTGCATTATCCCATTGGCGCGCTACAAAATGTACCTAAAGCGCTAAAACTCTCACACACTGCATTATCCCACTAGTGCGCTATAAAATCTACCTAAAGCGCTAAAACTCTTGCGTGCTGCACTATCCTACTGGGGCGCTACAAAATCTACCTAACGTGTTAAAACTTTGGCGCGCTAAAATAGACGACGAATGCGCTATTCTGCACCAATCGAGCGCTAAAATAACAAAAAAAATGTGCAAAAAAATAAACTAAAAGGTACAAGTGTGAATTACAAGGAGGATTTGAGGTACATACCAGAGGTCCATAGTCGGTCAGACGCTAGTGACGTCGCACACGCTCGAGTCGGTGGGTGTGGTAAGGGATCGGCATCCTGATGCTCTAGCACTCTAAGGGTCTCTATCACAAGTTTCTCAAAGTCAAATGCACAAATGACTTTTGAAAGTGACCTTTTTCACTTTTATAGGTTATTTTTGTGGGATTTTTTTTTTTTTTTGGATTTATTTAATTTCTTCCTGCGAAATTAATTATTATCTATCAGTGGGGTTATCTTTGCACAATTTTATCGGGAGATAAATTTTTTAATCATTGCTTGTTCATCAAATCATCATAAAAATTCAAAAAAATTTGAAAAATCATAAAAAAATTCAAAATTCATCAATTTATCTCCCATGGGGGCATATATCATTATCATTTTGAAATTCATTTTCTGGGGCAAGTCTGGGGTATATTTTAAACTTTTCATCAATACTGGCAGCTGAGGAAAAATCATTCTTTGAAGCAATGTGTAAACACATCACTTCAAAGAGGGGCAAAATGTATACACCTAAAATTGGTCTAATTAATTAAATACATTTATTTGATTAATTAATCTATTATTCCTCTACTATTAAATAAATAAAAATTATTTATTTATATAGTTCATATTTATTTCTTCTAAATTCTTCTTTTATTCTAATTTTAATTAAATAAGCAAAATTAATACCTTTGTTTTATTTAATTATTATTATAATCAAATTCTCCTATTTATAAAGATCATATTACTCTACTTTAATTAATTAAATAAAGTTCACATACTTTGTTTAAATTAATTAATCACTCTTCTTTCACATTTAATTTAATAAATAAACCTCCTATAGTTTGTTTATTTAAATTAATATTCTATTCTCTTCCAATTTTGGGAATAAATCAAATAAAATATTCTTAAAATCTTCTAAAAACCTCCACCTCATCAAATCTCAACAATAAAATAAAACTATTCAGTTTTATTAAAATTTTCAACAACCAACTCCTGTACATTTACGAGAATGGTTGTGAAGGGCTGTCACAGGAAAATCTTCTCCTATCCTCTTGCCTAGTGTTTTCATGGGCAGAAACAATCCTTCATGATCAGCTCCACCTTCTCATCTCATACCATTCAATTCTCCAGATTGAATCTCAACCTCTGCTATGTTTTCCCTCCACAAATGAGAGTCGTGAAAGCTATAAATACAAGTTGCTGGCTACAGGAAAAGCATCCTAACTTGTGCAATCTTACTCTGCAGGTTTTCCAAGCATTCAAACATTCAAGCAATCTAGTTTTAGGATCAATCCATCAAGCATTCATCCAGCATTCATCAAGCATTCAGCATTTACAGTCATGGCTGCCATTACAGTAGATTTGCATTTTTAAATCATATAGAAATAGAATTAGTTTGAATTCTCATTCTCCAAGTGTCATTTCAATAATCTAATTAGCTTCTAAAATCTGAAAGCAAAGTAGATTAGAGAGATCTTTAGAGTTAGAGAGCAATAGGACAAATTTCTGAAGATTTTTAGTTTAAATTTTTTAAATCTTAGATACAATGTCTTATTTAGAAGTGTAGATGCATTTTAGATTGTTTTCCTCATTCTTACACTTATAGTATGATATTGAAAATGATAAATGAAATGAATGATAAATGAAATAAATGATAAATGAAATGATAAGTGATAATAAAATGAAAATGATATGATAAGATATGATAATGAAGGAAAATGATACAAATGTATAAAAGGAACATGAAATAAATATGAAAATGATAAAGTGTTAATGATATGAAGATAATAGAGAATCTAAGTGATATGCAAATGAATGATAAATGATAAATGATAGGACCCAGCTGAAATGATAATGCAGGTGAAAGGTGATGATGAAACAAATGTTCAGATGTCCTCCACAAGTAGTCCAAAGAGACATGACAACCATTGATGTGATTATTATCCTTTCAAAACGCGAGTGCAAATCCACTATGCAGATATGTACAAATGATCTAAAATGAAATGCAACTAAATGAAACCAACCATTTTGTTAAGCTTGTTAGTATATTTTCTGGAATCATCATAGAGCGCTTTTAAAAATGTTGGAAGTATGTACAAGCATCAGAGGGGAAATTAGCACCAATGATGACCTGAGTACAACTTTCATGATTTTTGATATAGCAAGTGAATATAAGCATCTAAGTATAATTGAACCGAGATGACTTGAGCATTTCTTGTGTAAACAGACAAAGACTAACCACCATCTGATACAAATTTGGAACTGTCATCAATGATAATCTTTGGAAAATCATGTCTCGTGACATATTTGCAATCGATAAATGATTAACCTCTAGACAGCAGACAAAGAAAAATCATCCTCTTTCCTTACCACTCTAATTCAGTACATCATCGAGTGTGCTCCAGAGAAATGATATCAAAAAATTAAACAACCCTTATTCAAAAATGAAATATTATGATTCCAAACATAAGTCAGATTAGAGATCATCCAGATATGAGTCATGATAAGGTACGCAACTGAAAGCTACTGTGATACGGATCAATAATTGGATGCTTTGGTTTGATTTGGTTGTTTTGTTTTGTGTGATTGGCTTTGATGTCATTGTCTCACTATTGAAAGTTGATTGCCCTTAGTATGCCCCATGTTTGCCCTTGGTATTGACACAACTTGCTGAAATGAATATGTACAATAATCAAACCATGATAAGACATTATCGCTCAAGGAAAATGATGATAGCATGGTGCTGGTGTGACCCTAAGATGATGGAAAAGATGCATGAAAAAGAAGGATGAAAAGTTAAATGCAAAACATGAACTAATAGATGGAGAGCTACAAATAGCGTCTATTTGCTAGATTTTCACTATTTGTTTTTATTGCATTTTTCTTGTCAATAGACTACCTATTTTCCAGGTTTTCACCCTATGACTTTTTCTTTTCTTTTTTTAGGATTTTTTTGTAATTTTTTTGGATTTTTTTCAGGACTTTTTCTGATTTTTTTGGATTTTTTTAGGACCTTTTCTGCTGATAATAACCGCCTTAGACATAATATTTTTTCAGCTCCATGCTATTGATAGGATCCTCAAACATGTCCCCTTCTGGCATCGATAAGTTGTAGGCTCTTGAACCGTAGACTGCAATAACCACATAAGGACCTAGCCAATTTGGTTCGAACTTTCCTTTCTTCTCTCTGTCTTGCCGATTGTGTGGGTTCTCTTTCATAACAAGATCACCCACCTAAAAGGTACGTGGCTTTACTTTGTGGTTATAGCTATGAGACATCATCTTTTGATAAGCTTTCAAATGATCAGTTGCTCTTTGTCTCTTCTCATCTAGAAGTTCAACCTCTTGGAGTCGGGAAACTCTGTATTCATCATCTGTTGTAAAGCCTTTTAATGATACTCTAAGTGAGGGAATCTCAACTTCTAATGGAAATATGGCTTCTGCTCCATAAACAAGGGCAAATGGTGTTGCTCCTATTGGCGTGCGAACACTGGTTCTGTAGGCCCACAAGGCGGGATTGAGTTGAACATGCCAATCCTTCCCTGAATCATTCACAATATTTTTTAAGATTTTCAATATTATTTTATTTGAGGCCTCTGATTGGCCATTCCCTTGTGGATAGTAAGGTGTTGAATATCTATGTTGTATGTGAAATCTCTCACAAAGTTCATCAACATCTTGATTTTTGAATGGACGTCCATTATCTGTAATAATGGAGTTGGGAATGTCATACCGACAAATAATATAATTGAGTATGAATGATGATATTTGTTTGCCGGTAACTTTTGTAAGAGGGACTGCCTCAATCCACTTAGTAAAATACTTTGTTGCTGTGATGCTGAACTTATGTCCATTTGATGAAGAAGGATGAATCTTGCCCACTAGATCTAACCCCCATTGAGAAAATGGCCAGGTTGGCGTGAATAGTTGAAGTTCTTATGAAGGAGCATGAATGAGATTCCCCTGAATCTGATATTTTGAACATGTTTTCACAAAAGTGAATGATTCCCTCTCCATTGTAGGCTAGTAGTAACCCATTCTAATCAATTTTTTGGATAAGGTCAGTCCACTTGAATGAGTACCACAGATGCCACCATGAACTTCTTGTAAAGCTTTATTAGATTCCTCACGTTCAAGACATCAGAGTAAAGTACCATCAAGACCATGACGATAAAGGGTGTCAGCGATAAGAGTGTAGCAAGCGGATTGGCGGATAAAATTGAGTTTTTGGTTACGAGATAAATCGGGTGGTAAGATATCATCTTTGAGATAGGCATAAATTTTTTCGTACCAAGGCGAATTGGATCCTACTAAGTGGAAAATGATTTGGCTTTCAGGTGTATCATAAGCAGGTGTAAATGATTGTTCCACTAGAAATTCATAATAATTCTGAGTTTCTGGGAGCTGTAACAATGATGCGATCGTAGCCATGGCGTCAGCTACTTTATTATTAATCCTTGGAATTTGTGTGAATTTGATGTCCACAAAGTATTTCTTGAAGTCATCCACCATCTTTTTATAAGGTAGTAGTTTGTCATCTTTGGTTTGATAATCATCATTGATCTGATTGATGACTAGCTATGAATCACCATACACCTGTAGTTCTGTAATTCTCCATTCCAGTGCTATTTTGAGTCTGGTGATCAATGCTTCATATTCGGCTATGTTGTTTGTGCATGTAAACATTAGCCTATATGAACGAGGAATGGTGTGTCCTTGAGGGGTGATGAAAAGTATGCCTACCCCCGATCCATGTTGAGTAAAAGAACCATCAAAATATAGAGACCATGGTTGTTTAGATTCTGTAGTAAAGACATCAGCATCTGGAAATTCAATGTGCAGGGGATGGTGTGCTTGTAGTGGTGCTTCAGCTAATTGATCAGCGATAACTTGTCCTTTGATTGCCTTACAATCAACATAATAGATATCAAACTCACTCAGAATCATTACCCATTTGGCTAACCTTCCTATCAATGATGCCTTGCTTAACAAATACTTGATTGGATCAATTTTTTAAACCAGATTGATCGTATGGGTCAACATGTAATGTCGAAACTTTTGTGAAGCAAAAACTACTCCTAGACAAGCCTTCTCGATAGAAGTGTAGTTGAGCTCATGACTTGTTAGTGTTCTACTGATGTAGTAGATTGCACGTTCCTTTCCTGTAGAGTCTTCTTGTGCTAGCAGTTCCCCCAGAGATGTTTCTGTTGTGGTAATGTATAAAATTAAGGGTTTGTCTAGATTTGGTGGTATGAGAATTGGTGGAGTCATTAAATGCTGTTTGATTTGCTGAAAAGCCAATTCACATTTGTCATCCCACTTGAAAGAGACATTTTTATGCAGTAGATGTGTGAAAGGCAAACTTTTATCTGCTAATTGTGCAATGAACCTTCGTATAGATTAAAGTCATCCTTGTAGTGATCTCAACTGACTAATGTTCTTTGGTGGAGGCATTTCCATAATTGCTTGTAATTTTGCGGGATCTACTTCAATGCCTTTTTCTAAAACAATGTACCCCAAGAGTTTTCCAGATTTGACCCCAAAAACATATTTCTTAGGGTTAAGATGAACTTTGAATTTCTCTAGTCTTGCAAATATTTTGGATAATATTTGAAGATGTCCTTCTCTGGTGTATGATTTTTCCAATATGTCATCCACATAATCTTCCATGAAGACATGCATCATGTCATGAAAGATTGCAGTCATGGCTCTTTGGTAGGTAGCCCTAGCATTCTTCAGACTGAAAGGCATGGCGTTCCAACAATAAGTTCCCCACGGACATGTGAAAGCTATTTTCTCTTGGTCTTCAGGTGCAATCTTGATTTGGTTGTAACCAGAAAAACCATCCATTAATTAATACATGGCATGGCCAACTGTTAGATCAACTATGGTGTTGATATTTGGCAGTGGGAAATCATCCTTAGGACATGCTTTATTGAGATCTCTGAAATCTGTACATATTCTGACAGTTTTATCTAGCTTGGATACAAGAACAATGTTAGAAATCCATTCTACATAGTCGATTGGTCTTATAAAGCCCACATCAAGGAGTTTTCTTAGTTCTTCCTTAACTAATAATGCAACATGAGGATGCACCTTTCTGAGTTTTTGTTTCACCGGCTTGGTCCCTGGTTTGATGGACAAGTGATGCATGATAAGATTAGGATCAAGACCAGGCATGTCAGCGTAAGACCACACAAAATTGACTTGATTTGCTTTCAGGAATTCCATGAACTCTGGTATTTCTTTCTCTGTCATTGATGCAACTAACTGTAAAATTCTTGGTTTGTCAGAAGTTTCAAGATCAACAGCTTTTGTAGGCTCAATCAGAATAGGTGATTTCTCATGGTAGTGCTCTGGGAGAGTGCCAAGATTCCCATCGTTTGGTGCCTCAAAAAGGTTTTCACCATCTGATACGCTCTTTATTTTATCTTTTGTTTGATCTAATACTGCTAGATTCTAGTTTTCACCATTAGATCTTTCTTTTTTGTTTTTACTTTTGCAACTAGGAGACTTGACACTCTCATGATCAAAAACTTTATGTCAAAAATCGCTAGTGGAACAATCATTTGTATCATCTGTGGAAAGGAAGTTTACAATAGCTTCGTCACTTGGAAACATAGGTATATTGATAGGTTCGGATGAATCCCAATCAATGAGATCAGGATAAATCAAAGGTATAGGATCGTCAGGTTGTGTGAAATCAGCTATGGTCATGGTCATAACGGAGTGGTCGGTAGGATCTGAGGTATGAGGTGAGTCAATGATGATATTGTCCTCATGATAATCTTGTTCGTTTAGATCTAACTTAGTATCACTAGAATCATAGTCGATTTGTGGTTCAGATTCTTGTGGTTGGGACCCTGACCCTTCACCTTCAATTAGAGTTGGAGTGTACTGGTGTATTACATCAGCAGAGTCTGTGTCAGAATTGTTATCCAAGAAGTTTTGAACTATTGCCAAACATGCTTCTCATGAATCTGAGCTTTCTTGCAATGCGAAGACAACACCATGTAGTTGTTTGGATGTGTTTTCTTTGGAGTGAGTATCATAACCTAATCTAGTTTTCTCTTTTGCAGCAAGTCTGTGAAGGTGAATGGGTTCAACTACTCCTTCCTTCCTTTTTCCGATAGGTCCTTCATTATAGCCCATCTTCTGCATGATTGAGTACCCTTTTCCATATTTTTCCATGGGTAGTTTGATATTAGAGATTGCTTCATCTTCATCTTTATAGAGCCAATTTAAAATTTTTGTATCCTCAGGATTTTCCATGGGGAATTTTTCTTTGATGAATTGTCCATTAAATTTGGTAATTGGCTCTATTGGTGTTTGCTTTGATGTTGATGCTGCTGATATTTGATGTTCCCTGATAGATGGCTATCCATGTGATTGAGGTGATGTAGGTAAATTGGCAAGACAAAGAGAGTATTCTCCAACTCTATGATCCTTGAATTTCATCTTTTTGTCAAAACTATTGGTCAATTGACTGATTTGTGTGTCAATCTTTAGAGAAGTCCTAGCATGAGATTCTCGATTGTTAGGGACCAAAGTATCTTGACTGGCTTTCATGTTGGCACAAGTTTGGATATTGGAATTATCAGCTGATATTGTGATTTCTTGTCCATCGTAAGGAAAATTAAGACATTTATGATAGGTTGATGGGATAGCTTGCATTTCATGGATCCAAGGATGACCCAACAAGATGTTGTATGCTAGATCATGGTCCAGTACTTGACAGAAAGTATTATTTATGATAGGGCCCACTCTAATTGGCAGTATGATCAGACCTTTGGATGCTCTTTCTTCATCATCATAAGCTTTTATGGTAATCTTTCTTCTAAAGTCAATGGAATCCTCAAAAAATCCTAAAGCTTTAACCAACTTCATGGTACAGATGTTCAAACCATCACCTCCATCTATTAGAACTCGTCTGATACGAAACTTGTGAATCATGACCTCTAAGTACAATGATGAGTTATGGGGATGAGTTATGGAAACGTCATCTTTTTCAGAGAATGAAAGGCAAGTGGGTGAGGACAAGTGTCCTACCATGGCTTGAAATTGATTCACATCCAAATCAGTAGATACATTGGTTTCAACAAGGGCTTTTTCAAGAATTTCTTTATGGGCTGGAGAAATCTTCAATAGTTCCAAAATAGAAATTTGAGCGGGAGTTTTTCGAAGTTGATTGACCAAATCATATTGATGTTGAGGTGGGGGTTCAGTGGATTTTGAAGAAGCGCCTTTCAAGACAACTTTAGCTTGTGCTCTTGTTTTTGTGTTGACTTCTTTATATTCCACCTTCTGGTTGACTTTTATGACATTCACCCGCTCGTCATCTGCATAGAGATGATTAATTATATGATCATCATTGATGTGATTCACCTTTTTTTCAGAAGATTCACCATTTTGATAATTAGGCAATGGATTGTAGAATGCTTGGTGATCTGCGTTGGTTTGTTGATTTCCTTCTACTGTAATGATGTCATTGTCGGTCAAGTCTTGAATGGCATTCTTCAAGGCTTGGTAGTTGTTGGTGCGATGACCTTTACACCGATGATAATCACAATAGTATGCCTCATTCCATGATGGAGGCTTTACACTGGGTTCATAATTTCGTTGAGGCAGTAAAGTAATGACATTTTTGACCATCAACTTTTTAAATGTGGATTCTACAGATTGACCCAATGGAGTAAAAGTTCTTCTATTCGAGAAGAAAGAAAATCTTTGTGGATTTGAATTCGAGGTGTTCCCTAAATAATTGGGATTGTTATTTGTTCCTCGGTAACCTTGGTTATTGGAAGTTCCTTGATGGGGAGTAGAGTTTTGATTTGTATTGTTCCTCAGAAGAGGAGGATTATTTCCGTGATTTTCAATTGAGTTGACATTCGTTTTGTGAATGTTTGAAGCGCTGAGGACAAATGGCTTGGTTGAGGCATGATTTGCATCAACAACACCATCATTCACCATATTTTTGTTGCGAGTCCAAAATTTGGACTTGTCCTGATTATTGTGATGGTTGGATGAGCTGGGATTTCTTTGTCATGCTTTATTATCCCTCTTTTGACCAAAGCATTTTCAATGGTTAAGTAATCTTTAATCATTTTCTCAAAAGAAGGACAATGTAAGTTCAAGTGATAGCTCATTTATGAATTTAGACTGTTGATGAAAGTAACCATCTTTTCTTTTTCGAGAACAGGTCGTGGATACCTGGCAAACATTCTTCTCCATCTCTGAAGAAATGTAATGAAAGATTCACTAGGTTTTTGTGCAACTTTACAAAGATCTATCATGGTGATCGGGTGTTGTATGTTGTAAGCATATTGTGATATGAATAGGTTGATCAATTCTTCAAATGTCCTGACGGGAGGTGTAATCTTAGATAACCATTCCATAGAGTTAACTCCAAGGCTCCTAGGAAACAATCACAACAAGTAAGTATCTTCGTGAGTGAATTCCAATGTCATGTTCCTGAAGTCTCTAATGTGATCAATTGGATCTGTTTTCCCATTATAGCGATCAAATTTTGGCATTTCACAATGCTTGGGAAAAGGAATCATGTTTAGACTTCGGTCAAAAGGATAAGGACAAATGTCCTCGAGAGTGTATTTCTTCGTGGTTGTTCCCCCTTGTAATTCTTTAACTTGTCCTTGAAGTGCCTTGATTTGTTGGGTCAAGGCACTAAGATCAGAAAGGGGTGTCTCTTCAGGTTTGTTTTTCAAATTTTCAGTATTAAAGTCATGAGGTAACTTAGCCCCTTGTTCAGATAGATAGCAAAAATATTTTTCCTTATCTCGCTGCAAGATCTTTTCAATGGCTTTATGGAATTTTGGATCTTGTTCAGCCTCTCTAAGACATTCCTCATCTTGTTCCTCATCACTATCTATCTGTGTTCTGTTCATGTCTTTGTATTGATGGAACAGATTTTCTTCTCTGTTATCTGTATCTTTGTCAAAAAGTGGATTACAATTCATGATGTAAAGAGGATTGCTACTTTCACCCTCTTGAATGTTTTGAGTATGTCCTTGTTGAATTTTGTCCTTCAATTTATTGAATTGGGATCTTGTGAAGATAGGCATATGATTTTGAAAAATTCTTCTAGACTTAGATCATGACTTTGACAAGTGCGATGATGATGATCTGATAAGATGTAGAATCTTATGATATGATCAAGGATGATCCTAATTTATTGATTGTGGCTTCCAATTGATGAAGGATTTTAGAATCCTGTTGGGGAAGTTGAACCAAAATTTAGAAAGTTGTTTGAGAGATGCACTCTTAAAGTTTTGATCTTTTTTTTCGAAGAAAGGTTCTAAAATCAATGAAGGATTTGATTGGGATGTGAAGGATACTCTATAGAAGGTTGTGGTATGTTGTCAAATTCAAGAGGTTGATTATGATTATGCTATTGTGATAGAGCTAATATCTGATAATAAGCTCGAGAATCTAAGGGATCTACAGCATATTCATCAGTGAATCCTCTAACAAAATCCTGATATCTATGAAGAAATCCTCGATAGTGAAGTAAGACTTGTCAACTTTTGTACAAGAATTTTCTCTTTTGTAGTGTCTTCTTGTATCCTAACGGTTTCTTGGGTTTTTTTATTCTCTTAGACAATGATTTCTTGGGAAACTTTGTTGACTTCCAATCTCTAAGCATGGGAAAAATGTTGGGAGTGTTTTTGAATCAATGATATGAAAACTCTTAAGTGGCTTTCAGTTGTTGTTCTTCATGTTCCTTTTCGATGATCTCTTTATCTGAATTAATGTAATGGAAGACACAACAAACATTTTTGAAAATAGTTGTTCTTAAACCCTATACTAACATGAAGTGTTTGATCAAGAAAATGTTTTTCATCAAATGTTTTCACAGGTTTTCCACATGAAAGACAATTCAGGCAGACTCACTCTTAATGCTCAAGTAGGTCATTCTAGTAATCAACAGCCCACATCTTAGAACTGCATCGACTCACACAGCCGTGTCACCCCTGAAGGGGCGCCCATGTTTTTGTCTTTTCTAGGCACGTACTCAGAGTTACGGAAGTGGATACCAGATCCCCTGAGCAAACAGTCCTTGGTATTTATATGGTGTCTCGGGGGTAGATTCTTCCCTCCCCTTGCACTGTGATTATTAGAATGTTTGGAAACTGACTTGGTTGGCCACTACACTAGGTTCGTAGTAAGGATTTCTGTTCGGTGCGGCAATAATAAACTCCCTCAGGAGACCTCCCAACCTTTAGAACAAAGACTTTGGGGATGGTTATCTTGCACACTACTGGCAAAAGAGGGTTTCCCCAGATTTGCTTTAAATTTTATAGTGGGGCGGAATAGCCTGGCTTTGGCTTGAACCCACTTGAGTCATTCCTGTAGGGTGAGTACTTTTTCCCACTATGGAAGGCTCTCTAAAGGATGTAATTAAAGCAGTAAAATTGCATAGAAACTAAAAGGCAAGTCTGGTATTCTGATCACCCAGTTAAGGGGAGAGCATAGACCTATTGCCACATTCACAGCAAGCAAATGTTCATTTTAAATCCCAAATCACAATGATCTAATCTAAGTGAAGATGTTGCTTCACTAAAAACAAGTTTGTTCAATTTTAACTGCAAGATTCATTGTGTGGTGACTATCCTAGATTGCTTCATTTTATCTAGATGTGTCTACCCTAGGATTGCTTAATTAGGAATTATGTGACTATCCTAGGATTGCTTCATTCTTTTAAAGCCCTTACTGGCTGCAGTTGTGTCGAATCCAGTCAAATTATACTTAAGTTACAGATTACAAATGCAGAATTTAAAAAAAAAAAGCTCTGTAGGATTCATCAAGGGCATTGCAATATCTGTCAAGGGCGCATGCAGGATTTGTCAAGGGCGCTACAGGATCTATCAAGGGCGCTACAGAGATCTATCAAAGACGCTGCAGGATCTGTCAAGGTGCTGCAGGATCTGTCAAGGGTGCTGCAGGATCTTTCAAAAGCACTGAGATCTGTCAAAGGCACTGCAAGATCTGTCAAGGACACTGCAGGATCTGTCAAGGGCACTACAGGATCTGTCAAGGGCGCTGCAGGATGGATTACGGGCGCTGAACTGGTTGTAAACTATGTTGAAGCGTGTTTTATGCACTAATCTGCTGTTTTTGGTCGTAACCTGTCGGAAAAACCTTCAAAAAGATGTTAAATAGGGGAAATGGCCCCACGGTGGGTGCCATTTTATTATGTGTGTGAAATATTGGATCAATTTAAATAGGAATCAAACACATATTAATAAGACATTAAATCGAAAAGCTGAAAAAGGAAAACAAAATGTGAAAACCGTAACAGCAGCTTCTTGAAACCGTCTTATCTTCCTCTATCTTCAGCGTTTGTTGTTTTCCAGATAGCTCCCAGATCAACAGATCAGTCTCAACAAAATGACAGCTAAAGAATGAGATTTAAAATGCAAACTATGCTAAGTGCAAAAGCTATGCTAAAATGAGAAGATTGTTGTGATATTGAAAACTGGTATGAATGCAAATGCTAGTTGCGTGTATGCGTAATGTATGTGTGTGTAAATGAGTATATGAAGTGTAACCAAAGCTTGGATTTGCACCAGAATTTATAGAGTTTTCAAATGGGTTTGATTGGCTGAATCGATCGACGGTCCGGATTAAGCTTGTTTCGAACGGACGGTGGGAGATCTTCGAAAGTGGAAAAGAAGGATGGAAGGTTTCTCTTTTCCTTCAATTTCATCATTGAGTTTCGAAGGGAAACTTCCATTTCAAAGGATAAGATGTGAATTTGGAAGGGTGAGTTAGCACAAGTTAGAAATTAAATAAAATAAATTTATTTAATTTAGAAGTGGAGATGAAAATGGAAATCCACATAATTAAATAACTCATATTTAATTATGTTTAAAAATGAAATTAGGGTGAGGTGGAAAATATTAAATAAAATATTTAATATTTAAAATTCGAATATGGGATGGAGAATATTCCATTATTCAAATATTCAAAAATATTTAAACCTTAGAACCAAATGATAATTAAATATAAATAAACTATACAAATTTATTTAATTTAATTAAGCGGAGGGTAGAAATGTTAGTAATTAAATAAAATTATTTATTTAATTTAAGGTAGAAGAATTTAGAAGATGAACGATATAAATAAATAATTAAATTTATTTATATGTAGATGACATTAGAGGAATTAATTAAATAAATCATATTTAATTAATTAACAAACTTAATCATGACCATTTTTAGACATATACACCAACCACACAAGTGAAATCCATCCAACAAACAAACAAACAACACATTGAGACTATCATGAGGCTCTTAGATGATGATTGGGGTTCCTTAGATTTCACACCAACATTCATGAATGAGTACAAAATCATAAACAAAGATTCAAGTAAGGGAAATGAAAAAGTATTCATGTCAATACAAAACTCAGAAAACCCTTCGAAAGCATCCACCTCAACCACTTCAAAACACAAGCCAACAAATTACAAAACAACCATTGATGAAGTTGATCACCAAAACCACCCAATCCAAAATTAATGAAAAATCTTTATGGAAAAAGTTATGAACTTATGAAACAACTTGGATATAGTGGAAAAGGATGTGGTGCTAGAGAAAAAGGTATTTTTATCCCCATCAATCTAAATATGCAAGAAATAACTCATGGCATTGGTTATTATCCTTTGATAGAAATCACCAAGCCTTCACTCAACATCAACACTATCACACAAGATTCCTCTAAACCAACTTTATAGGTAATGCATCCTGAACTGATAGACACTAGTGGTCTTGATTGTTCTCCTTTTCCTAGAATGAAACACACAAATAATTCTTCTCTTAATGTTAGTTTCATCTTGCAAACCACTAATTATTTGAGTTCATTAGATTTTACACCCTCCTATAACATAGAGAACAAAATATCGTAATCTACAAATTCTTGTGTAGATATGACATTTTTTACATCTAAGTAAGAAATATATTTTCTGAAAAACTATAGGAACACCTTCTACCATTAATCAAGAGGGTATCTTGTCAAGACTCCTCCAAGATCACTTGATATCCCTTCCTCCCAGAACTTGAAAGAAATTATATTACAACACTTAATTTTGTGCATATCACAGAGTTCATGGTCATTCCACTAATTAATGCAAGGTTTTGAGTAGTAAAATACATCTTAAGGATTTTGGTGCTCTCCCTTATGTGGGGGCACCTCCTTCCTCTAATTGATACTAATTTTCACTCTACCATGCATCTTATCCATCATTTTGGCTCACACTTGTCCTACACTAAGTGGGGGCAAGGGGTTAGTTAACTTTTTCCTTGTATGTCACCTATCATTGCCTCTTTTCGCTAGCTGTTAACCTTTCATGTATATATAAGAGCAAGCTTGGGACGTGGACGGCATGCCTTAAGTTGGCTCACGTGTGACATACTACCTATTTCTTGACGCAGCTTATAGGAAACATATGAATTGGCATAGGGCTTTCTGAGTAAGCTTTTATGTATTCTTCTTCTACTTTAAAATAATTTCTCATAGTAATGGTGTTAGCAACCTCTTTAAAGTGGGGGCATACATCGACACTCACATTTCATTGTGTTATTTTATTTTTCTTGTGATTTCCTCTCTTGGAAACATTAGGTACAATGTTGCCCAGGATGAGACATTGCACTTGTCCTCTCTTGGAAACAAGATGATACCATTTGCACTTTTCCTCTCTTGGAGACATTAAGCATGATGTTCTATAAGATGAGACCTTGCACGAACTAAGAAAAATCCCTTTGAACATTCCTTACAATATTTTGCATTTACAATGTCTATGAGTTTCAAGCATATGAAGTTTTGCTTGCCTCATGCAGCTCGAAAGATCATTTATGTGTGGTGTCTTATTAAAGTTATTAGGAGGTATAACTTTGGTATGGTTGAAGCGGGAATCCCAATCCAAGGCATGAATTTCCCCATAGCCACCTACGTGTGTGTGAGTGCATACCAGCCATGAGTAAATGTTTCTCACCTCTTAAGACTTCTCACTTGGTGGACATCCAAGAGTTTTGTCACCTCAGAGTGACTATGCATTTTTGGACAAACAACCTAGATTTGATCCACATTGTGTTGGACAGACGGTTGAAGCTTGATCCACCTTTTCTATTTTTTCTCATTTGTACTTATCTTCCTTCTAGTTATTGCCATTGTATGATTGTGTATCTTCTTTTGCTGCAAATCATTTACCTTGTGCATGCCCTTTTGCACTTATGATGGTTTGAATTAGGATCTTGGATCTTGGGAGCTGGATCACTTCCTTCATATTTGTTATCCTAGACCATCCACATTGGCACGATTGGACCCCTCTTGAATGTCTACTTTAGTGTGAGTGAAGCAAGTTCATCCTCTCACTAAAGTGGGGGCTAAATGTGGACACAAAAATGGTAACCCTTTTACTTTTTCCTGTTTAGGCCCTCCTTGTGATTTTGGACTTAATTTCACCTTGATCTAGTATTTTGAGGTGTGTTTCACATCCACATTAGGTCTTGGGCCCTAGCAAAATGAATAAAATGAATGTCTTGTAAAGGTGTTGTAAAGTGTTTTAAATAACTTTCACACTTTTCTAGAATTTTATTAAGAATTCAGATCAAATGGACCTATTTTTCCCCTAATTCAATGTTATAAAATGTATTCTCACATTAGTCTAGAAGGCTTGTAAATTAAACTTAGTTTTAATCTAGTGTTGTAATGTGTTTTACACATTCACATCGGATGTTGTGCCTTTCTAGGCTATGTGGACCTCATTTTAGTGTTGTAAAGTATATTTAATCACACTTTCACATTGAAATTTGTGTCCCTAGCCCTAATTACTCTTTACATAATCATTAATAGGCCCCTATGACCCCATATTGTGCATCCTAAGGCATAATTTGATCAAATATCTGACTAGAACAACATAAAAACTAAAATTATTCACTCCTTGACAATCCAATTGGAAAAAGGGTCCTTGTGGGACTAAGTTGCCCATCTGGGAAAATGAGTCCCATCCAGGTGGGACTAAGTCACCCAACTTGGTGACTTAGTCCCATTTGGGCTATTTTTGAGGTTTGAGTAGGAAAAATTGGGTTTTAAGTTTAATTTTCCTCCATGTTGGCCTTGGGGATCAAATTAATAAGAATTTTAGGTGAATTTCCTATAAAAACAAGCTTCTAAACCCTAATTCATTATCATCTTAACTCATCATCAATCATTCATCATTCATTCTTCATCTCAAGTCAGGCAAGCTAGGGTTAGGTCATTTAGAGAACATTCAAGATCATTTTTTAGACATTCAAGGGAAAATTCTTCATCCATTGTTGTAGAAATTCAAGATCAATCATCATGGAAAGTTTCTAATTCCTTTATTTCATTTTCATGCTTCATCTTATTTCTTCAATTGGTTTTATTACCTAAAAGGGGTTTGACTAAGGAAAACCCATATTCCCTAACATTCAACATTTGTCTTTCTTTCATGGTGTGTTTACAAATTTAGGTACTTTGAAGACTTGGAGATCATTGAAGAATAGGTTGCAAAGTTGTTGATGACATGTCCTTATTTCCTAAGTCAAAATATCCACAAAAAGTCACTTACAAGCCTGAATTTAGCAGTTTCAGAATTGGATACCTGGAAGAACAAAAAGTGTGGACCAAGGGCTTTTGTTTCCACTTTCGGATTTTCAAAAAATTCAAAGTGCACTAAGTCACCATCAACGGTGACTTAGTCCCACTATGCATTTTTTTCAAAGATTTATGTAGATTCGAATACCCATTTGGCTCAAATGGGCTCTTATGCAGTTTTCCAGATCTGGGACTAGGTCACCCAGAATGGCGTAAGTGTCCCAGTAAGTCAAAATTTTAGGATAAACAACATTTTCAGTCCTCATTCTAGTCCTCAACACATTTCCAAGTGCACACATTTAGTTTTATAGTTTTTTGTTTTGCTTCATGGTCATTTCTAGGTCATTTAGTTTATGTTTGCATACTACACTATGTTTTCAAACATTTTACATTTTATTAGTTTTGCATTAGTGATCAATATCTTTTATCAATTTATTGCATTTAGGACATTAAATTTAGGCATATTTCATTCATATTTGCATTAGTTTTGAGTGGGGACATTGCAAGTTTTGGCATACCTCTCTCGTTTTAGGTGAAAATCCCTAGATGTGTTAGAGAGCCTTGTGGTGCCGAAATCTTTTTCCACAAATTTTTTTGGTTTCCAGATTCTAATTTAAAATAGTGAGTTACATGTTAGAAACCAAGATCACCTACATGCAATCACCTGTCACATGCAAAAGACATGCAGAACCAAAGAAAATGTTATGTCAACCTCAAAGTAAAAATGCTTTTTTGAGAATTAATTATTACAAAGAGATCAATCCTTATGAAGGAGATCAAGAAACCCTAAAAGGGAAACCCTAAATGAAACCCTAGTGTGCACACTTAATAATTAATCAATTATTAATGTGCCTAAGTTTAGCTTAAGCAACTAAAGGAATAAGTGACTTAATTAATTAACCAGTATGATATAATTAATTAAGCATAATAACTTATTACTCTAACACCCACCCTTAAGATGAACTTAGGAAGAAGCTAAAACACTAGAATAAGATGCATGAAAGAAAAGATGGTTCCCAACAACTAGGCCTGATCAGGTAACCATTTACAAATGCAAGAATGAGGTAGAGAAGGAAAAACCTAGTGGGACAAAAACCCCCTACAATGAGATAACATGCTGCAAAGAAGCACTAGAAGAACTCTGTAGAGTAACACTGGAACCGAAATATGGCAAGCAAGGAAAGATTCTTCTATCTACTACTAAAACTAGATGAGAGTCACTGATTGACTCAAGGAATCATGAAAAAAGCAACAGCAGACCCGATGCCTCATAACACTCAAAAACTCCAAATGGGAACAACCCTGGAATCTATGAAGCAGCAAGCAATTATTGAAAGATGTATTACTGAAAACAAAGTGCAAAGATGCAAGATGCACCCTCCCAACTGCCAAAACATCCAAGTAATCTCCAAACAACCCATCGGGCCAAATCTAGACTAAGAGATCAACCTAGGATAGATACAAAAAAAGTGCATGGACAGCAACATAGAGCTCCTTAATACCTTTCCAACGCCGCAAAGATAGTGAAAATCAGAGATCGTGGCTAAAAGTTATGAGCCCAAAAGCATAAAATAAAAATATGAATTCAAACAGAAATAAATGTAGGTAAATAGTAAAATACTGAAAAATAAATAGCACCACTGAAAAGTGCTCAGAACCAACTTTCCAACGATATCTCGTTTGCCTGATTTTGATACCGTATGCCCAAGTTATGACCAAAAGAAAAAAATTGCTCCTTTAGGAAATATTAGGGCTAGGAGGGGCAAAGAGGGCCGTACGGCCGATGACGTCATGCTGATGTTAGCACTTAACTATGTTAAATTTCATGGCCATTTGGCCGTTGGGGAAAAAAAATGCCCCCCCTACCAGAAAAAACTTCGGATGCCGGTATATTCTGACCTCTACCGAAATATTCCAGAAACTATGGCCGAAATCACTAGGGAATATTCTTTGGCCGGCGAATCTGGGTGCGGGCCCTTGGTCCTCAATACGACCACCGGCGAAGCAGGGAAGTTGAGTTGGGCAGCTGGGTAGAGCGCTGAGCTCCTGGTTCTCCAAAGGACCTGCGCAGGGGCTAGAGTCGGCCGAGGGCTAGGCGCATAGCACCCGATCCCCGATATGACCGCTACAGACAGATCTGGAGCCCATGGGGGCTGGTGGAGGGGCCCGGTGGCGGACCGGCGGTGGATGCCAGTGGAAAAATCCTTGTGTACTGAAGGTGCCGGCACAGGAACTGAGAAAGCTCAATTTTTTAATTTTTTTTCAATTTTTGTGCATCAAAAGGCGTGTTGGGGAGGCCGTACGGCCCCCCTGGCAAATTTTTTTGCCTTCCAGACCAACTTCTCAGAAATTGACGAAACGAAGGGCGTTCTTAAGGTTTTTGGCTGCTGTGAATGCGATGGTGACCTCTATTTCTGCTCAAACTACTCCAAAAAATCAGCTACCCCCAGATCTTACAAAAAAGATGTATTTGGAAACCCTTGCATTAGAAACTCACTGAAAGGCCATATCTTCAAATCACGAACAGGCAGCTATAGGTCTGGAGCTCTAATACCACATTAGAAACCAAGATCACCTGCATTCAATCACCTATCACATGCAAAATACATGCAGAACCAAAGAAGATGTTTTGTAAACTTCAAAGTAAAAATGCATTATTGAGAATCAATTATTACAAAGAGATCAATCCTTATGAAGGAGATCAAGAAACCCTAAAAGGGAAACCCTAAATGAAACCCTAGTGTGCACACTTAATAATTAATCAAGTATTAATCTGCCTAAGTTTAGCTTAAGCAACTAAAGGAATAAGTGACTTAATTAATTAACCAGTATGATATAATTAATTAAGCATAATAACTTATTACTCTAACATTACAGTTAAATTTTTTGTGAAATTAAGGAAAATTTTCAAATGCAAATGAAAGATGATGCAATGTTATGTAAATGATTTGCAAAATGCTGGATTTTTTTTATATTTTTCATATTTTAAGAGATGCAAAAATGAAATGAATGCAAGATCTAGATCTAAGGTGAAAATGGACTCCAAAATCAGAAAAATACAATAATCAAACTTAGGTTCACCAAAATGAAATAAATAAAAAAGTAGGTGGATTACCAAAATGGGATTGATAAACCACTTAGGGTACTATTTCTCCTTCTATTCATTAGGAAATGATATCCACACAATGAAATGACTATCAACCCCTTAGGTGAATCAATTCAAAGTGTGAATCTACAGATTTCCTTTTTTTACAAGGATGGGGTTCCTGGTCAAATAACACTTTGGGGAGAAAAACTAAAGATACTAAACAAACTCCAAAATGCAATCTACAACTTGGAATAGCTAGATGAAACTCAAAATAAGCAGAACCAAAAATCAAATCATAGATTAGAGAAGCATAAGATGATGTTTACCAGTCACCAAAAGTTAGTTTCAGAAGCTGATCAGAGACTCATTCACCCAGGGGCGAATGGGTCCCGAGTTAGGGTTTGTCTACAACTTTTGGGAGCCTTTGATATGGATCTAAATCTCCCAATTTACATAGGTTTTAGGTTCGAAAAGCTAGAAATAAATTTTGTAAGTGAATTTCTATGAGATGAAAAATTTTCTGACAAATTTGGCAACTTTGACAAGTTCTTCAATTTTTTTCTTCAATAGATCTTCAAGATTTCTTCCGCCTAAATCTTAAAACACAAATCTAGAGGGAATTTTTTTTTGGGTGAATGGGGGTTTTCCTTGGTCAAATCCCGTTTTAGTAATCAAACCTTAAAATAAAATAAAATAGTGTGAAAAGAATGATGAATGAACAACTCAATGTCACAACTCACCAAACCCTTGAGTAAACCTTGAAATTTAAATCTACAACTTGCATGAAATGGCTTCAATGGATGTGAATCTTGAACCATGGATCTTGATTTGAAACAATTCTTTGGCTACTTGAATAGATCATGAACTCTACATCATCGTATTAGCTCCAAAAACATGCATGATGCAAGAATACATTGACATGATAATTAGATCTTGATTTCTGCAATAAATCTTCAATAAATATACTTTTGAATGCCTTGAAATTCTCTTGCACTTTCCCCAAAAATGATAGCTTGATAATCTTACATTTCTTACATGAAACTAGGTGAAATAACCTTATATTTATAGATATGTATCCTTAACTTCCTGAAATTCAAATATCACAAGCTGACATCTGAATATAGATTTGAATATGTTTTGATTATATTGGAAAATAGTTTTTGAAGGGACCCAAAACGATTTACATCACTTTAGAAAAAAATGTTGTTATAAGAGATAAACACATTAAAGTATAATTAGCATCCAAAAATAAACCATTAGCCAGAAAGAAGTGACCCAATATCAAAGAAGCAAAAATCAAAAAAACAACACAAACATAGAAACTATTTCATATTTTTCAAGGTGTTGGCCACCTCGATCTCCTATTTGTAGTGCAAGTTAACCATGTCCATTAATTCTTTCTTTTCTTCTTTGAATGTCTTCCTAAGGTCCCCCCTTATTCTAGTGTTTGAGTCTTTGGCCTCTTCCTTAGAGGTCTTCTTGCCCTTACCCTTGGAGTTCTAGTCCTTATCAATCATGTCCACAAAGTACAACTAATCCTCCCTAAGCTAACTAATCTTACCAAATAGAACCTTCAGGGACTTTGCACTATTTTTAACCGAGCTATGACTAACTTGAAGTAATTTATTGATATCCTCATTTGTTTCCTTAATCCTTCCATCCATTTCACCAAGGTGGTTGTCACACTAGGCTTTGAAATAAAAAAAATGAGCATTCTAAATCTACCAGTCTCTCAAAAAGAAGGTCCAAAGAAGAGCCCTTCAGCTAGTTCAACATCTTCTCCTTCACACCCCTAATTTTAATGTTGACCTTGTTGAATTCCTGCAACACCCATTTAAAAAGTTTAAAGGTGCACGTGGCACCTGAACAAGCCATATCCAACACCTGAAAAATGGAGGTATTATCATCATTGAGATAAGAAAAATCCTTAGATAGAGGATTAACCTTTAATGACTCAAGCTTGTCAAGATTTAGATTCACACCATATTACTCACACAGTCCTCTCAACTAAGGCCTCCTCATTGCCTGGATCCCAAGCACCCTCCCCATGAGGAGAAGACCGTTGAATGGGGGAGTCATCAATATCAATAGTAGTGTTTGTCGCATCCTTTACCTATTCTAGAGTAGCCTCCTTATCCTTCCTACCACCTTCCAAACCCTGCTTCTTCAATTTAGCAATCCTTCTAGAATCTGTGCATGGAATCTCCTTAACTACATTAACCCTAGCCTCAATAGACTAGTCCTCCTCATGACATGACATATTAGAGCCCTATCCATGAAGCTCAACATTCTCCTTAGACAGATGTTGATAAGATCCACTTGAGTTAATATCAGTGTCTTCCCCATCAGACAGGGACCCGCAGGAAGTTGACTTCTACATAACTAACTTCTTGGTAGGACCCTTCTTTAAATTCCCATTTTTTTCTTTTCTTAGTGATGTAAAGAAGGGAAGCAATCAACATTCCCATTTTTTTCTTTTCTTAGTGATGTAAAGTAGGGAAACAATCAACCAATCAACACAATTTCAATCAAAAACAAAAACTCACCAAGTCATAAAAATCCAACTTCTCCTTATCACATCAAACCTTCACTATCTCCTTGTAGCATTGGCAATTGAGAGAATCGAGTATATCTTTTAAAGAAGGCCCTTTCAACATAGGACCAACACCTTTTTAGATACACATTAGGGCATTCAAAAACATATATCAAAGCCTCAATAGGTCACTTTGGACCAACTCCAAACTCAAGAAATTACAATGTCCTCCTTAGCCAATCAGGCCACTTTTACAAAGCAAATCCTATGCAATCACTCCCTCAAGCCCAAAACTCAATTGGGAACTCATGAATAGTCATAAAATTCTATGAATTAACCAACTTTACCAAGTGAAACACCTTCCAAGCTACCTTACACCAAACCGTAATTCTTCTTAGATTAAGGTGAGGTTTATTGAAAAAAACCATTAGAGACCTTTCCAAACTCTTCCAACACTTCCAACACACTCAAATATACATGCACATGATTAAAATTCCAATTCCCAAACTTTATAAACATTATTTCCCCAAACTCTCATCTTAAACCACCATTTTCATGGAAAAAACTCACACAAACACCCTAGGGTAGCATCAACTCTCCACACAAACCTCCTTCCCTACTCCTAAACCCTAAGCCTACACCTGAACTGATCTAAATGGATCCATCCCACTAAGTCATAGTAGATATAGATGGTGGAATGGCCCATTTTCACATGTTGAGTGCTCTCAAAACCCTCAAACAAGGTTAACATAGGTAGGTTCAGAAAAATGACACAAACTACCTACAAATTCAATATGAGACTCTCAAACCAAGTGAAAAAAAAAATATCAACTCATGCCTTTAATGAACTCAAAGAGTTTTAGATCAATTTTCCACTGTACGATACTGTACCAGGGCTAGAAACAACAAATTACTAGTTAAAATACAGAGAATTCCAAGAAAATCAAAGAGTTTTATTATGCAACCTTCAAGATAAAATTCTCCAACCTCTTGCCTCAAGGTCACCAACCTTTTTAAAAATTAACCAATCCATTCAAATGGTTCTAACTACCTTTTGAGTTCAAATGACGATTGGACTTCTCTTGGTTGCAATTTTTGCACTCTTTTTTGACACCTTTTTACAAATATTCCAAAATATGAAAATGTGAACTTTGGGACCTCAAATACATAAAAAAATGACCTTATCCTATGACTCTGAACTCAAATCATAACAAAACATGACATTATACCCTTCACCTTCCATATGTTGCACTCTTGACAGCTTTTACAATCTTGCATTTTTTTTCATTTTTACATCATTTTGACAATATTGAAACATTTACAAAAGTGAACCCCTAATACATGTAAAATGGTCCATTTAGACCTTATTTTCCTAAAACAATAATTCAAAACCCTAAGACAACCTATCAAGAAAAAAACTATACCAAATTCATTTGAATTGAATTGGTGCTCCTACACCATACACCCAACAAAAAGAAGTTCCCAAGTCCCCTTGAGGACTGTACGCCATCAAACCATGTTGCCACCGATCATGACATGTTCTCCAACTTCCATATCCACCTGGTGACTCTTTCCAATGAGTCAAGTATTGGAAACTTGTTCCATCTCTTCCCTTGAACTGATTCCATCTTTGGTTATGTTGTCCTCCATTTGATGAGCATCTTTTGTCTGTTCTTACATCAGAAAATGTTGTCCTAACTGTCCCTGCATCCGCTTAACTTGGCTTTCTCTCCTTGGAGCTTACCTTTACCTTCTTCATCACTATTTTGCATCTTTAGCACCTCTTCCACCTACTAATTAGACCTTAAATGGCCATTTCCTTTTAAGACCTCTTTACCATCAAACTTCCAAACCTTTATATTAACAAAATTTGGTTGCTTACTATAATATAGGGGGATTTTCTACTTGCGAGTTCCCTTCACTCAGAGAACCTCATGGGGCGAACTTACCTATATTACCTCAATGGAACAACGATGAGAGTTTCAGAATCCAAAAGAGTAGGTCACTGATATTTTTTGGATAGACTATCAAACTCTTGGCCAAAGGATGGCAATGTAGAATATGGACAACACAATGCACTAGCATCCCCAAGATGCGTTGGCTTCTTGTAAGGACCAGAAAGTAAGAATGTCTCATAAAATACCTAAGAAACAACTAGCAAACTAATTACTAAGAACTGATAGAATGTAGGAAAATGATAGAAAGTGATAGAACTGAAATAAAGAAGTAGAGGTAACAAAGATAAGGAGAAGCAAGGAAATACTTATGATTGTGCGAGTGATGAAGCTTCCAGGTCATGAATGTCTTCAATACTTGCACACAAGAGGAAGAGAGAAATTGTTGGGTGGCTATATAGGGGCCTGCCTCAGTCATACGCCCATTTAGGTGTTTCCACCACCAAAAACAACCAAAAGAATGAGATAAAGAAGCAATGCATAAGGAAAGAAAAAATCACTACAAAAAAGTACTATGCTACTCACCAAATGATAGAGGAGAGGAGAGGGAAGCTTACCGCCTCCACCAAGAGCACTCAAGGCTACTTGGGGGAGAAATGAGAGGAACTCAAGCCTCTACTATGAATGGCGTGGTGCCAAATGTGCTCTACCGAGTTGATGGAGTGTGATGGTTCTACAATGGAATGCTTGGAATGCTTGGAAGTGAGTGAAAGTGAGCTTGTGAGAATGCTAGAATGAAGCCTTATTGTGATGAAGAGTGCTAAAGAGTTGAAGTGAAGTTGTGAAGAGTTGAAATGCAAGTTGAAGGAGTGAATATGAAGGAATGAGGAAGAAAGTGGTCATATTCAGGTTGGTTGGCTGAAGGAGGTGTTACAACTTTGTTGCCAATGGGAAGAGTAATGCCTCTGTTGGATCAACCATAGGAATCTGCCAAGGATGTAAGTGCCATGCGGATGTCTGTACGCTACATGGGCATCCCTGACAAAAATTCCTCCACTGACACACAAAATAGGCTCCACATGGACCACCAATAGTGGGCTTAAGTAAATTTAAGCCTCCAACTTTGGTTTTCTAAAGTGTATAAAGGAAAAAAGGGGAATTGCACCTAGGGTGAAATTTTTCTCTTATACATTTTCCCCCCACTTTAGTGAGCATGAGTACTAATGAGTGCTCGATAAAGTAGATCAAGAAGAGAGTAGGGTTAAAAAACTATACCTAAATCGTCGAGGAAGTAGTACTCGGTCTAGAGTACCTGAAGGTACAAGAGAAGCGAAGGACTCCATAGCTGCTCAAAACTATGAAGTTGGAACAAAGGTCTTATAGGCCCATGGACCTAAAAGGAGGCAATCCCCAAGATCTCTAGCATGGAGGAAGCCCGAAGGAAGCTAACTCCACAAAGTCAAGAAGTCGTGACACATCTACCTGCCGATAGAACATGTCAAAAGTAGCGACATGTCTACCTGTAGATAGAACATGTCTAAAGCAGTGACACATCTACCTACAGATAGAGCGTGTCTAAAGTGGCGACACATCTACCCACAAATAGAGCATGTCTAAAAGCGAAAACACATCTACCCATAGATAAAGAGTGTCTAAAAGTGGCAACACATCTCCTCGCAATTAGAGTGTGTCTAAAAGTAGTGACACATCTACCCGTAGATAGAACATGTCAAAAGCGGTGACACGTCTACCCACAGATAGAGCATGTCAAAAAGTGGTGACACCTCTACCTACAAATAGAACATTTCAAAACCGGTGACATGTCTACCCATAGATAGAGTGTGTCAAAAGCGACGACATGTCTACTCGCAGATAGAACATGTCAAAAGTGGCAACATGTCTACCCATAGATAGAACATGTCAAAATCGGTGCCATTTTTACCCACAGATAGAACATGTCAAAAGCAGTGACATGTCTACTCGAAGATAAAACATGTCTAAAGTGGGACACATCTACCCATAGATAGAACGTGTCTAAAGTGGCAACTCCTATACCCACAGATAGAATTTTTCTAAAGCATCGACACATCTACCCACAAATAGAATGTGTCTAAGGCAATCAGTCATGCAAAGTATAAAACTTTCAAAGGGCTCCCTCAGGAACCATTCAAAAGGAGAGGGGTCCACTCAAGGGACGCGTTGTTTGAAAAGCAAGGTCCAGTCAGGCTGACCCCAAGCTAGACACAAAAGGGTGAATGGAACGAGTCTAGTCAGGTTTCCCCCAAGCTAGACATGAAAAATTGCATTCATTACAAAGGCTTTTGAAGAAAGGATCCCTAGGGAACCCGCCGTGAAGAAGAAAGGGGGTCCACTCAAGGGACACACAATTCAAAAGCAATTTTTTTCTTAGAGTGATTTTTCATCAAGGAATCCTTTCAAAAGATGTTCACTTCATCAAGGAATTTGAAAGGAAGGTCATGCCCCCATATGAGGAGAAGTTGAAATAGTTTCCTACCTCAGGGGAAGATCTTCAAGTCCTTTCTTTATGAACCCGTGATGAAGGAAACACGTCCTATTAGGGTTCCAAGTTGAGAATGCAATTCTAAGGAAAGAAGTGTTGTAAAGACTTTCAAGAAAAGATTCATTGGAAATGAATTCATTTTCTAAAAATCAAAGTGCTAAAGTGGAGAATGTTGTCACACATAGGCGACAACTCAAGCAAAGAAGAGAGAAAGATAAAGGGAAAGCAAAAAAGAAATTACAAACAAAGGACATAGAGGGATCTAGTTTAGCGGAGTCAAATCTATCTAAGCTCATATAATAATAGGTAACCACAATGCAAGGTGAAAGATCATCAATCCCCAACTAGATCAGGAAGAATGCATGGAAAACAAAGTAAAAATAAAAATAAAAATTTGGGTCAACATGGAAGGGAAGCCTAAATTCTCCCAATGCTTTGCATCATTCCCAATTCATTGAAAATCAAGTACAAACATGGAAGAATGATGGTACAAATAGAAGAAGGTTTATGACACAAAAACCACACCTATATCCAAGCACCAACAAGGGTGACAAGGGTCATCTCGGTACACATAGCACACATATGGGGGAACACATCACAAAACACACACACACAAGATCAAGAAAAGAGGACCTCCTCCTAACACTGATCATCCAAGAGGTCATTTGCTTCCCAATCTAGATCCTCATAAGAGGAAAGAGGACGAGCCTACAAGGATGGAATGTTAAGAGGAGGAGCATCCGACCCTCCCACAACAAGGGCCAAGGAAGAGGGCCCTTCAAGGTCCTCTCCACTGAGCTCCTATGGAGTCAAAGTCAGTGATTTTGTGAAGATTTTTGACAAGGTAGGGACTTCGTCCATGGAATTAAACATGCATCCCGTAGGAGCATCATGCTTATTCTCAGTGGAAAATGCAAGCCTTACCTGAGGTTCACTGCTAAGCTCGCTGAATGACTCAGGAGTAGTTAAAAACTTAGGGGAAGTTGGGACTAGTTCTATCACAAGGACAAAACAAGTCATCACGGGGCTACCTTGTGAAGAAGGTGGACTCCTCTTAGATCCTTCTTTTTTAGAAGGACTAGCCTCTGCCTCCTTCTTTATGGGAGGAGATGAACTCCCCACAGATGAAGCTAGGGGTGTAGAGGAAGAGGAAGCTAGAACTGTAGCAGGCACGATCAAATTTTTAACCATGTCTATGGGCTTAAGGAAGGGCTAAATATCTAGGATGGACATCAGCAAAGGTGGCTCCATTGAAGAAGCAATAAATACATGTACATGTTTCATGTTAGGCACATTTTTGTTCACAATGGAAGTTGGGAGAAAATTAGGTTGAAGATAAACAACAGGAAGGGAGGAAGTAAACGTGGCAAGAGGTCCTAAAATAGGATCATTCATTTCTTCCTCCTTTTGTTGTGAAGTAGCCTACTCAGCCAGGAGAGGCTTTTGTCGGTGCTTGCATTCATGTGCAAGGTGTTTTTTGCAACTTTTGGAGTTAGAGGCTAGAGTTTGTGAAGGGACAAGAGGTTCGTGCTCAACCATAGGAATGTCCATTATGTTTGCTTCGAGCAGAGGAATGGGTTCTTGTATAGAAGCAAGGGGAGCAGGTTGAGCGACAAGAGGAGTCGACTCAAGAGCCATGATAGCAAGCCTCTTTCCACTCACTACCTTAGGAACAAGAGCAATAGGAGGCCACGATAGTCAAGACAAGGAGGATTCTCCTTGAAGGATCTTCTTCCTCTCATATCGAATAGGTCTAGGCTCTGTCAGTAGAATAGAAAGCTCAAACACGGGACGCTTAAGCTTTCACCAAGAGGGAACTAAAGGGTTCTCCTGTAAATGAGGAGCAAAACCCGATGGTACCACAGTTGAGTGAGAAGAAGCATTAGACTGAGTAGTGGAAGAAGAATAAGGAGGATCACAAGACTGCTTCTCTTCTTTCCTCTTTCGAGCCTTAGCAGCCTCGCTATCAACCTTCAAACAAGCCCTATGTGAAATAGCATAGGGAAAGGAAGGATACCTCACCTTCGGCCTCAGACATCCTTTCTTATAGTTCTGATATGTCTTATGTAAAAGGTCCATCCTAGGCGGAAGGGGACCCATGAATGTAGGCCACAAGTGATCCAAGGAGTAGCTACCACATGCAACCAGTGGTCAGTAACCAATGTCATGGATCATGTCCACAGAACCTCCATGGATAAATTTCAAACATTTATGCACAATGGAGGGTACCACATTCATTGCTACCAAACAAGGGATACCCAACTTTACACGGAAGAGTTTAGACCCAGGGATGATATCAAACAAGAGGTTTACGGACTTAGGCCCAACTAAGACCGATAGGACAATGCTACCGAAGGAGGGTACAGAAAGCCCGTCATGTGTGGGAATGAAACTCATGAGGGAAACATATCTAGCCTTGTGTAAAAATTTAATTAGCATAATCCCCTCTATTATTATATTCACTTGTGATGTCGGGTCAATGAGAAAACCTACTATGGTGTTCCCATTGATCCGTGTAGGAATGTAAAGAGGAGATGGTTCCCTATTGAATCCCATAGGCAGGTCCTATGAACTAAAGGTTATGCCAACACTAATATCCATAGGCTACACAAAGGGGATGGGTTGATGCAAAAAGGAGGCCATTACACACACTAGAAAATGCCTTCATAGAATCCCCAAAGGTTATTGGATAATATGGTGACCAAATTAAGGTTTCACCGTGCAATACCTTTGGAACCTTCGAACTATACCACCTAGGGGTTGCAGGTTGGGTTTCAAGGTGACAACCTTACAACACTCATACCTAAAACACTCCTAGAGTACGAGGAAAGGGACTGTCAGTATCGCAAGAACGGAAGCAAAATGGTTCACATTGTGTTCACCAAAAATGTAATATAGGGGGATTCACTACTCACAAGTTATGTTCACTCAAAGAGCCTCACATGGTGAACTACCCTATATTACCTCAATGGAACAACGGCAAGAGTTTCAAAATCCAAAATAGCAAGTCATAGAGATCTTCTAGATAGAATATCAAACTCTCGGCCAAAGGATGAAAACGTAGAATACGGACAACAGCGCAGTGCGCTGGCATCCCTAAGATATGTTGGAATCTTGTAAGGACTAGAAAGCAAGAATGTCTTAGAAAATTCCTAAGCATCAACTAGCAATCCGATTATTGAGAACTGAAAGAATGTAGGAAAATGACAGAAAGTGATAGAACTGAAATAAAGAAGTAGAGGTAATAAAGATAGGGAGAAGAAAGGAAATACTTACAACCGTGTGAGTGATAAAGCTTCTAGCTCATGAATATCTTCAATACCTGCACACAAGAAGAAGAAAGAAATTTTTGGGTGGCTATATAGGGGCCTACCTTAGTTAGACCATTGTTTAGGTGTTTCCACTGCCATAAAAAACCAAAAGAATGAGATAAAGAAGCAATGTGTAAGGAAAGAAAAAAGCACTACAAAATAGTACTATGATACTCACCAAATGATAGAGGAGAGGAGAGGGAAGCTTACCACCTTCACCAAGAGAACTCAAGGCTACTTGGGGGAGAAATGAGAGTAAATCAAGCCTCTGCTGCAAATGTCATGGTTCCAAACATGCTATACCGAGTTGATGGAGTGTGATGTTGCTGCAATGGAATGCTTATAAGTGAGTGAAAGTGAGCTTGTGAGAGTGCTATAATGAAGCCTTATTGTGATGAAGAGTGTTGAAGAGTTGAAGTGAAGTTGTGAAGAGTTGAAATTCAAGTTGAAGGAGTGAATATGAAGGAATGAGGAAGAAAATGGCCATATTTGGGTTGGTTGGCCAAAGGAGGCATTACAACTTCGCTTCCAATGGAAAGAGTAACACCTCTATTGGCTCAGCTACAGGAATCTACCAGGGACATAAGCATTCCATGTGGATGTCCACACACACTATACGGGTGTCCTCGATAGAAATGCCTCCACTAACACATAAAATAGGCTCCATGTGGATTGCCAACAATGGGCTTAAGTAAATTTAAGCCTCCAACTTTGGTTTTCTAAAGTGTATAAAGGAAAAAAGGGGAATTACGCCTAGGGTGCAAATTCGCTCTTATACACTTACCTTTGTCTTTTGCAACCAAAGGATAGATCACTATCCCAACCATAACCTCATCATGCCAACCTTTCTTTTCCACAAGAAATTCACCTTTTTGTCTTCTCTTCTCCAGACCTTGATACTAGATTACCACCTTCCTTTCTCTACAAAATTAGATTACCCTTCCACACAGTTGTTTCAGCACCTTTAGATCTTGAACTGACTACAAATCCCATACTCTTTTCTTCCTCAAATATCATGAACTCCTTATTTCCTATCATGACTATTCTTGTTACCTTAGTCTGCTCTTTGACATCCTCTTGCAATGGTGTTAGTATGAAAGAATTCCCATCCTTGTCAATGGTGTAAGTGTTATCCCTTCCATCATATAATGCACACCTATCAAATTTCCATGGTCTTCCAAGAAGTAGATGGCAAGAATCCATTGGAAAAATATCACAAAGTACTTTTTCCTTATACCCACCAATCTAAAACTCAACTAAAGCTTGTTCATTCACTAAAATTGACTGATTATCACTCACCCAAGATAATTTGTAAGGTGTTTTATGAGGCACTTTTTCCAATTTCATTTTTTCAACCATTTCATTTGATACCATATTATCAGTGCATCCTGAATCTACTATTACCTTACATAACTTACCTTTGCATTTGCAAGCTATCCTAAATAGTTCTCTTCTTTGAATCAGCTCCTTCTCCTTGGATGTCTTCAAGAGTTGTCTTTTCATCATCAATGATTCTCCCACCTCTAGAGCAGCAACATAACTTGGATAATTTCAACTTTCACATTCATCTTCTTGGACTATTTGAGTCCTCCTTTCACCTCTTCTCTCACCACCACTTGATGTAGAACCTAGTCTTTTAGGACACTTATATGTTGGATTCACAAACTCTTGAAAATTGTATCACCTACCTACAAATGTGTTTGAACTTCTACCTCCACTAAATATTCCTCTTGAACCTCTAAAACCACCTCTAAAATCTGCAACTTGTTCTTGTCCTTTATGCACATCCTCTTGGCTTTCATTTGATGGTCTTATAGTAGAATGTGTACCTCTTCCCCTTGAAGTTCCGCCTCTACGTCTATTTGTTTTATCTTGCATTCTTTTCATCTTTTCTTCAACCTTTATTTCCATTTGATAACACTCTTCAACAGACCTAGGATTTTCCAAAACTAACTCATCTTGAATGTTGAATCTCAAGCCCCCAAGATACCTAGAAACCTTTTCATCTTCATTCTCATTATGACTTGACCTAATACTTAACTTGTAGTATTCTTTAGTATATGTTTTCACATCCATTTCTTTTTTTCTTAAACCTTGTAACTTCTTAAACATTTGAATTTCATAGTCTTTTGGAAAGAACTTGCCTTTCATTTTTGCTACCATTTTGTCCCATGAAATAATTTTGGACTTACCTTTCTTTCTCCTCTACGATTGCTCATAATCCCACCATAAATGTGCATGAATTTTTAGCTTTTTCTTTGAAATCTTCACCCTCTACCCTTCAAGAACATCTTCACACTCAAAATAGTTGTCCAGGGCTGCAATCTAATCTAATAGCTCTTCATCATTTAGGTTCCCTCCATATTTAGGAACATCTATATTCACCTTATGTTTGTCACTCTTAACTTTCCTTAACAAATTTTCCATCCTCTAATCATCAGGATCAAGTTCTTCATCCACGTCTTCAAATTCTTCTTCCTCTTCTTCATCAGAATCACTTTCATCCTCATCAGTTCTCTTGTTTGTTTCCAGAGCTATAAATCTTTCCTTCAACTCTCTTATCTCCCTAGATTTCTTATCCTTCAATTCACTCATCTCCTTAGCCATATTTTTCCCTTTTGGAGGCATTGTGACTATATTGTCCTTTCACCTTTCACTCTTCCTTCTTCAATCTACAACTTTCAACTCTCAAAAGATCTAATCCTTGTGCTTTGATACCAATTGATGCAGAGCATGGAAGCAATCAACACAATTTCAATCAAAAACAACAACTCACCAAGTCATAAAACTCCAACTTCTTTTCACATCAAACCTTCACCATCTCCTTGTAGCATTGGCAATTGAAAGAATTAGGTATATCTTTTAGAGAAGACCCTTTCAACATAGGAACAACACCTTTTTAGATACCCATTAGGGCATTCAAAAAAATATCTCAAAACCTCAATAGGTCACTTTGGACCAACTCCTCCAAACTCAAGCAATTGTGTTGTCCTCCTTTGCCAATTAGGCCACTTTTACAAAGAAACTCCTATGAAATCACTCCCTCAAGCCAAAAAATCAATTGGGAACTCATGACCAACCATCAAATGCTCTAAATCAACTAACTTTACTAGGTGAAACACCTTCCAATCCGCCTTAATATGAAACCCTCATTTTTCTTAGGTTAAGGTGAGGTTTATTCAAAATTACTATTAGATACCTTTCCAAAATATTCCAATGCTTCCAACATGCTCAAATATACTTGCACATGATTAAAATTCCAATTCCCAACCTTTATCAACACTGTTTCCCCAAACTCTCATCCTAAACCACCATTTTCAAGGCAAAAACTCACACAAACACCCTAGGGCAGCATCAACTCTGCACACAAAACTCCTTCCCTACTCCTAAATGCTAAGCCTACACTTGAACCCATATAAAGGGATCCATCCCACTGAGTCACAGTAGATACATATGGTGGAATGGTCCATTTTCACATCTTAAGTGCTCTCAAAACCCTCAAAAGGATTAACATAGGAAAGTTCAAAAAAATGGCACAAACTACCTGTAAATTCAATATGAGACTCTCAAACCAAGTGAAAAACAATATCAACTCATTCCTTTAATGAACTCAATGAGTTTTAGATCAATTTTCCTTTGTACAGTACTGTACTAGGGTTGGAAACAACAAATTACGAGTTAAAATATAGAGAATTCCAGGAAAATCAAAGAGTTTTATTATGGAAAATTCAAGATAGAATTCCCCAACCTCTTGCCTCGAGGTCACCAAAATTTTTAAACATTAACCAATCCATTCAAATGGTTCTAACTTCCTTTTGAGTTCAAATGACCATTGGACTTCTCTTGGTTGCAATTTTTGCACTCTTGTTTGACACCTTTTAACAAATATTCCAAAATATGACAATGTGAACTTTGGGACCTCAAATACATGACAAAATGACCTTATCATATGACTCTAGACTCAAATCACAACAAAACATGACATTAGACCCTTCACCTTCCATATGTTGCACTCTTGACAACTTTTACAATCTTGCATTTTTTCATTTTTACATCATTTTGACAATATTTCAACATTTACAAAAGTGAACCCCTAATACATGTCAAATGGTCCATTTAGACCTTATTTTCCTTACAAA
Organism: Sequoia sempervirens; assembly: GCA_007258455.2. NCBI lineage: Eukaryota > Viridiplantae > Streptophyta > Pinopsida > Cupressales > Cupressaceae > Sequoia > Sequoia sempervirens. Next base: position 753,421,876 of record VDFB02281492.1, read on the forward strand.
AAACTTAAAAACCCTAAGATAACCTATCAAGAAACAAACTAGACCAAATTCATTTGAATTGAATTTGTGCTCCTGCACCACTTAGATGGGGCTGCCATAGGGGATGAGGAACCCCCCATAGTGTTATCCTCTTCAACATTCCATTCAAAATCACCATCAATACTCGTCTCCAAACCAATCAAAAAAGAATCCTTACTTATGGCCTTCTCTTTACCCTTAACAAACTTACTTGGAGTATGAGCTCTCACATGCTCCATGATGAGCAAAATGAGGCCTTCATGAAGAACAAGGGCCCTATGGTTCTTCAAGTGGGCGTAAACTAAACTTTTAGAGAAAAAAGGAGAAAAAATAAGAAATAAACATGCAACCCATATCTAAAATGATTAAGTGGCATGGAATGGTGCCCTAGAATAGTAGTAAATCGACCATCAAGAGTAACATACCACATTATTACTTTTTCCACATCAGGCCAAATATGCTTTAGGGAAGCCCATTCATAACCCCATGAGGGCATCTTTATCAGCTTTACTCATTCATTTTCCTTGAAGAATTGATCCATAGCATCATTGTTGCTCTTCCTTTCCTTAAAAAAATTATGACCATCCATCAGCAACCTAATAATGAAGGCTATAAAGTCTTCATTGATAACAAACTCCAAACCTTTCTCCTTCAATAATCTATTTTTCCAGTAATGAACAAACTCTATAGAGGCTTTGGGGTCATGGCCATGAAGCCTCTCCAAATAGGGTGTAAAATTCCCATGTCTCAGAATTCTCCAAATTTTGCGCTTTTTCTTCCATCTCTTGCAAGCTAGAGGTTCAATCCTACTCCTATCTCCACCCATATCAATTTTCAAAATTAAAAAATACCAAAGTCAAATAACACTTGTTGGATTAAAAATGAGCACAGGATTAGGAAATACATAACCCACAAAACATGTGGTAATAAGGAGGGTGACAACTGCTCAATCACCCCAAATCACAAGTTCAAAATTAGATATCATTTCACAATAAAAGCTTGGCCTCCTCGAGAAGGAGAAAGTACTCCTCCAACACCTTGAAATTATTAAGGTTGATAGCCTCATTTGCAAAAAAATCAGCCATGGAATTACCTTCCCTATAGATATGTGTGACACGGATCTCATCAAAGGATCTCAGCATCATGATAGAATCCACAATAATATGTTTGACAATCCAACTCGATTTATGTTTTCTAATTAAGAAATTAACAATATTTAGGGAGTCTCCCTCAACTCATAACTTCGAATAAGTCCTATCCAATGTAGACTTGATGTTGATGTAAGAAACTTCGGCCTTAGTGCAATGATTGGTCTAGTTTCCCAATGGGAGTGCCACCACACCCAAGAACCTACCATCTTCATTCCCCAACACCCCCCCACATTCTACAAGACTAGGATTACCCTTGGCTTCCCTGTCAAAATTTAATTTTAACTCACCCTAGGGGTGCATGCTTCTACTTAGTATTCAATTTGGCATCAATGCTAGAATTAACTAAACCAAAAGGTAAATAACTGATCTTCCAATTAGTAATCACCAAGATATCATAACCAACCAGAATAGAGGACAAAGTACACTAGGTGAAGTCCTAAAACTAAAGTGAAATTTTTTCCACAATGGCCCTCTGAATTTTGATAGACACTTTCCACTTTAAGTTTGGAGTCACGATTTTTTTTTTTTTTTCCAAATAACCCAATCAATATGAAGGACCATGGGCTCCTAGAGCATTCAAAGAGGAGAGGAAGATGAAGGACACTTCCATTGATCATAAAATTTACAAATCACACATCTATTAGGCAAAGCATATCCCCTTCTACAAAGATTATACTGATTCAACACCTTACTTTGCATTAAGAGTTAGAAAAATATATTCACCATAGTTTGAATATGTTAAAATACCACCAAAAACATAATTTAAATTTAGGTCCTAGGTCTAAGGGAGGACCCATTCACCCATGAGCGAATGGGTCCTAGGTCCCAAACCTTAGGACATATATTTCTCAATGAGAAGTGTTATGTTAAGGCATTAATTAATGTTAGGTTTCTTCATCAAAAAATGTAATAAAATAGGCCTGGATTTGAATTAAAGGGGCCAATTAAGGAAAATTAAGCTCAATTAATTAAAGGATCCCTAAATAAGTGTGAAAGTGTAAAGAGGTACACTATACAACACCAAAATAAGGCACAATTAAGTCCATTTTAATATTAATTCCAAATTAAGTGTGAAAATGTAAAAGGGATACATTTTTCTACACTACAAAACCTAAGGGTGCTATGTAGAGATTCATTTCTGTAGAGAAACTTGGAAGTTCTAACCTTGCTTCAAATAGACATTGACTCACCATAGCTCTTGTCTATTTTACATAATCCACAACCTATGATTTTCCATAAAACCAACCTTTCTAGACATTTGACTTGCTTTTTTATTTGAAATGAATTTTTTTGTGGCACCAGTATCTATTAAAATTGAGATAGGAATGCTAGAAAAATTACTTAAGACTTCTACCGAAGTGATTTGATACTCTGTTTTCCAATTGTCTACTACAGCATGTATCCTTTTTTGAAATGAAGCTTGTTGTGGAGGAAGATTATTCCCATTTGGTTGAGATTTTGTCAGGTTACTAGGACACCAATTATCATAGTGATCCCCCCACATGTAAAACATCCATTTACTGGTCCCTTCCTTTTCACAGGTCTTCCAAAGTTATTACCATTTCCACTAGTTGTATTGTTGTATTTGTTATTTATTCCTCTTTGGTATCTTCTTGGTTCATTCCACCTTTTTTTAGGTCCCTTTTCACCTTTCTTTTGAAAAAAATTCCCTTCATTGGGTCTTCTTGGAGCTTGATTATCCTGTGCCAAGTTAAATTTATTTTTATTCCTTTTTCGATAGATTGAAATAGACTTAAGCTTTTGTTCTTTCTTAATCGCTTTTCCATACACCAAGTCCATGGTTGTAGGAACATGTACATCTACTTCACCACCTATTTGGGAATTAAGACCCATAATAAACTTCCTTATCCAAAATCACTCATCCATTTGGTACATGGGCACGTACCTCAAGAAGTGGGCAAACTTTTCTCAATTTTCATTCACTAAAGAATCTCCTTGTTTAAGATTCTAGAAATCAATGAGATTTTGATCATAAAGAGTTGTTCTAACCACTATTTCTAGAAACATTCTACAAAATTTCTCCATTACATCCTTAAGGAATTTATTCCTAACTCCATTTTCTTATTCATCCACTAGTTGGATGCTTCACTTGCCAACTAGAAAGCTCCCCATGCGGCTTTAGTGACTTCAAAGTAATTTCTAATCTCAAAGTACCTTTCCATATCCATAGTCCATGCTTCAACCACATCCCTAGTAGCATTACCCTCAAATTTAGGATGTGTGATCTTCATGTCATAGGACAACTCATTGGCTAATTGCTTCCTTTTAGTTCCTTTTGACTTTGACTATGACTCCTCATCCTCTTGTTCACTAGAATGGGTGTGATCATGAGAATTCTCCCCTTCCTCTTCATTATGAGGAACTTCCTCATCATTATTTTGGATTTCTTGTTCCACTCTTTCTTTACCCCTTCATGTTTAAGGTCTCCTATCCTTGCTTTTGTTTCATCCATTATAGACAAGATGTGATCCAACTTAGCTTCCTTATTATCAATACCTTGTCCCACTTCTTTAATTTCCCCAATGTTAGTTCATTTCCTAACCAATTTTCCAAGAACATTTTTACCTAGAGGTTTCATTTAACTAGATCTAAGAAAGTTTACTTAACGCTCTACAAGCATTTAAAGAATAATCATTCATATAAAGAATATCATAAATAACTTTTAACACAAGCTTTTCCAAAAACATGTTTTTATTTCAAATTGAAAAAGGATTTCAAGATCCTTAATTTTATATAGAATGACTATTTAGATAGTCTAAGGGAGTGTATCCCCCATATTCTCTTTTCGATACATAACTTCATGGGGTATATGTAAGGAAAGCTAAGTGCGAAAACAACTCTCCTAACGTCAAAACCTTAGGGAAGAATGCAGAGATACTTTTAAATTTTCAATTATAGTCCAATTAAGATACACTTGAAAGCAATAACATAAACATATAATTAATCATACATAGACGAACACCAGATTTACGTGGGAAAACCCTTATGGGATAAAAAAACCCACCACACCAAGAGAAGTCACTTTGTATTACAGTAATAAGAATTACATACAGAGATTAGACTTATCTTTCTAATGTCAGTTTACAATAGCATTCACAACGATCAACCTTGCTACAAAATATTCAACACTCAGAATTGCATTCACTGATCACTCATTGAACTGATCATCCAACTGTTCATGCAACCATCGAACCATCCAACTAGCCAGAAAACATCTCCAATTCCTGATTATATCCATGACACCCCTTTCTGTCGAACTTCCTCTTAGTAACGGCTGCAACAGTCCAACTGCTAGCGGTTCCCATTCTACTCTCTGACTAGTCATAGACTCACCACGTAGGACAGTCATCACTTGGTCAAAGGTGTTCACAATGTATTCACATGTCGGTGAGACACTAACTGTGTCTCCTCGATGCCACAAAGCTAGATCGTCATTATCGCCAATAAACTTCACTATCGGCAAGATGTTATACCATTCTCATCGGTGAGACAATCACCATTTGATGAGACATCACACCAAAGTTCCAAAGTCACATAGATGTTAGCTTTCCATTCGGTGAGACTATCACTACTCGCCAAGACATCACACCGATTTTCACAAGTTATTTTGAAGTGTCCAACAGTCAGCAAGACTTACCGCTATCGCCAAGAGATTACACTAAGCCTTCATGTCATACTGAAACAAACAACCATCGGAGGACTTACGCTATCGCCAAGAGGTTACAACGATGTTCACACCTATCGGTGAGAGAACCCATTGTCAGCAAGACTTCTTACCGAGACTTCCAAGTTACCCTAATGAGCATCGGTGAGACAAGCATATGTCGCCAAGAGTTCATAGCGAAGCCTCCATGTTACCCCGAAGACTCCAAGTGAATGCTATTGGTAAGACTACCCATATCGGTAAGACTTCATACTGAACGTCCAAGACTCTCCCTGACACCGCTTGTCTCCCAGAGTCTCCCTGATATTCGATAAGAATGGCCTATTAGCCAGAGATCTCCCCTTAGTAGAAGGTTATAGCAAACACCACAAGTCACAGCGAAAACACCAGTCAGAAAGATAGTGACAAGGTCTTGGCAACATGAACAATCAACAAGATTACTAAACTACCAGTCGGCCAGACAACAGTAAAGTCACACCGAATTTTCTCTTTCAACGGTTTTAGCCTGTGGGATTGAGGCACATATTTCCAACAGTATAGCCCTTATATTTTTTTCTAATTTCTATCTTCAAAAGGATAATATATGTCCGATCTATCCTAAAACACATAATTTTGGGGAACATATTCCTCTAATTTTCCACTTGAGGCTATTATAATAATTTTATCCAGAGGTATAACACAAGGGTCCCTAAATAACAATGTTGGACTAACACTACATTTTGAGGGCATATCCTTAGAAAGTGATAAAGAGTCTGACTTTGCTGATGAGATAGGAGGTAAGTAGTTGAAATTGGAATCATATTTCATCCTTCTCTTTTCTTGGCTAATTCATGAAAGGGTGTGACTGATAGTATCAGTATCACTCAACCAAATGGTATTGTCATGATTGGTTCCGCCAATGTTATGAACAAGGGGTTCTCTTTCCTTCTTGGCTCATAGGTAGTGCCCATTCCTGATTATTAACTTTCTTGTGGTCATCTTGAGACATACCATCTTGACACAAGAATTTCCAAACATTAGATTCTCATAATTTTGGATTGGAAACATAGTGAGAACATAGGTTCCAAAGCTAAACCTAGTAGCTCTGATACCACATGTAACATTCCCATTTTTCTACACATTAACTAACTCTATTTTTTACCCACAAGTGAATAGTTTATTCATCTAACCTTTAAGAGCAATAAAAAAATTATTTTCCTTTGAATAATTAATGCATATTTGTAACATAATTCAAACTTTCCCATTGCATATGAAATAATTCCTTTCATTGAATAAAATAGTAATGATACATAATTTCCATATGACATTTCATATTTATAACTTCAGTAGAGATAGATACAAATTACAAACATAGCTTAAATAAGCTTACAGAGTATATAAAGTACAATGACCTCCAAGAGTTCCCCCTCAAATCTTGGCTGCCAATTGAAGAGGAGAAGCATCACTCAAGTTATTTTTTGCCAACCTCAGACTTACTGTGGTCCCCCACACATCTACCTAACTAGTAAGATGGCCCTACTCTTCAATGAAGAGATTGGTTTGGTAACCTCATTCCAATGGCCTATTTTGAGCTTGGTGTTGTTTCCTATACATTTATAGAGTGACATATAATGGTTACAACTTACATGTATGAACATCCCATTCCTAGAATGTAATACTAAATCATAGTGAAACTGACAGTGTAAATAGTGGCTACTTACACTACTTTGTCTAAAGTTTCCATTACCCTTAACTTAGATTAGACATCACACATTCAACCACCTTCCTAGCTTAATTTGGTTAGAATGACCATTATACTATATAATTAGGCTACCCCCTTTCCCATGGATCTAAAAAATCCCAAGAATATCCCACATAACCTCACATAACAATTTAACTTTACTACCAAAGTGATTATAGCAACTTCCTACGCAATGCTACATATGTCTAGAATAGACATCCTACATATAATGTAGATAACTACACATAGTATAACTATGATGCACTCAAATAAACTCCCATATATAGGGTATATAAATACATAGCCAATAAGATATTTTCTACAAAATATTGCATATCCATGAAACAAGCAATCTCAAAAAACACCACAACATATTCAAAAACATTCTTTTCTCAACATAGTAAATAAACTAATTTATCCTTTCCAACATAAAGACAAAGGTATAGAAACTAGCATGGATGAATAATGCTCCAATTGATTAAACTACTTCCTAGTATGAATCCTCAAGATCAATTGAAACCTCCTCCAAGATTCACTTGACTATCTTCTTCTAAATTCTCACTAAATCTCACAATAATCACAAATACGATATACCAAAATAACTCTCAACTCACAAGCTCTCAACTCATAGAAAAATACCATCAAGATAATAAGAATGATAAATGTATCATTTTGTAGAATGGACACCTCTATTTATAATAATTTGTGATCAATCGAAGGCTACAAACAATAATTATTTATGCCACCTTTTTTCCTCATGCAACAACTCACTCACAGGTTTGCAACACATGATAGTCTTCTAGCTAATTCAACTTGATATTTGAGATAGAAAACTCAAAATAGGTTTCCCAATTCGAATTCCATTGCAATATGTTGCCAAGTTTACACTTGATTGAGTCTAAAAACTTATTTGCTGGCCTATTCAAATTCAAAGACTTCTTTTACATTCCAACTTCTACCAAATATAGTGTTGCCTCTTATTCCTTAGCACCACCTTCATAGGTGCAACCTTTGACATATTCTTATGTTTCAAACAATATTTACTTCCCTACTAAAATTTTTAACACAACTGCAAGCTTTCTACGTGTTATACTTAAATGTTTGACTTGGTCATATTTAATTTATTCGCTAGACTTAATATCACTTAAATTTTTGCTTGAAGCTTCATGTGCCCCATGTTATAATATATGCCTTGCTCCATATTATTTATCAATAATGATCAATGCTATCTTATGCACTTAAGGTTTATATTAATAACTTCAATTCATATCTATATATATATATATATATATATATATATATATATATGTATATATTATATATTATATATTATATATACACATACTTATCTTTCATATTATATATATATATATATTCATAAGGTCTACCAAATACATTAACAAACATATTTATATAATATGTAAATATAAAGAATAATATTATGCATATACATATATGTATGATTACATAAATAAATATATGTATATATGCATCCCATGTATGTATGTTGATCAACAGGATTGTATGAATCAGTGTTTTATAAAGATGTTAAAATAGAATTGTGTATATATGTATTTGTCTAGTATATATATATATATATATATATATATTAATATGTATATATATGTCAATTTAGTCCAATCGGTATTCCCATGCATATGGGAAATTCGTCCATGAGCATGAATAGGTACATCTACCTATGTATACTCATGTATGTATTCTCTCATATGTATGAGTCTATTGTAGACATGTACACATATACATATATACATCTAATACATATATCTCATCAATACCACAAGCAGAATACAAGGACAGGCTAACACATGACATCAAGACTATTCACAATTCTCAATCACAACATTCACAACAAAGATTACTTACCTTTTTCCAAAACTGACTTGACTCTCTATGACCAATTAGTATGTGATTGTGTGAATACTTAGTTAGGCTTGTTAAGGGTTACCAGAATAGTTCTTCTCTTGAGTTATACTTCCCCTCTCTTCTAGAGGATCGAACCTATTCCTAAACTCAACTTATCACATCATAACCATTGTTACCCAAAACCAACATAATCATATGCATCATACATTTCATAGTTAGAGACATTATAAATTATCAAACTGCATCAATCATTAATTCTTCATTTTTCCATTTAAGATTAAATAAAACATATTCATATAAAGATTCATAAAACTCATTCATGTAAATATCCATAAGACACATTCATTTATTCAAGCAATTTAACCAAACAAGGTATTATTAAATAGGTAATATTGCTTGGGTGTAACCAATCATAAATTAATAGCATGAAATGCATGTCACCTTGAAGACTTCTTACTCTAGTAGGACCACAAATATTTGTATGCACCAATTCCAATAATCTGGTAGAAGATTGTTCTTTGACTTTGAAACTTCTTCTTTCTTGCTTTCCAACTTGACATTCCTTGCAGACAACATTGATATGCTTTGTAATCTTTGGCATATCTCTCATAGCTTGAAATAAACTTATTCTCACTAGGGTATCAAAATTAATGTGACACATTCTTCTATTCCATAGCCAACTCACATTGATCTAAGTCATGAAACAATAACCATCTACACCTTTGAGTTGATAAACATTTCCATTTGTCCTTCTTCCAGTAACAATCATACTTTCAAATCCTTTTATGATCTCATAGCCATCATCTTGAAACATAAGATTGTATTATTTTCTACACATTTTTCCAACACTCAAGAGGTTATATCTTAAACCCATATAAATAACATCATTAGTATTATTCTTTCCATCAAAACTGATTGAACCTTTTCTGCATATCTTATAATATGTATCATCACCAAACCCTAACAAGTACTCCATATTTTTCAAGTTTAAAAAAATTAATTTTATCACTAGTCATATAATTAGAGCATCCACCATCAATAATCTAGTAGTTCTTCTCTTTTCTAGCATGGAAAGCATATACCAAAGTTCCTTCAATATTTGTACTTGCTTCAAGAGCACTTTCCTTCACACATCTCTCAAAGTTAGTAGAATTAGTTTCTTCTTTTAAATCCATGAACAAGAATTCACCATCCTCATCATCTCCATAATCAAATCCATCATCAAATATACTTGCATCTTCTCTAACATGATAATTTTTCTTAATCATCTTACCTTTGTTCTTCCTTTTTTTTCATTCAAAGCTCTATTTGGACATCTTGAAGCATAATGAACTATCTTTCCACAACTAAAACATTTGAAGGAAAAATTACCTCTATACTTTCCAATACCCTTTTTCGTTCTTCTCACAAAGTCAGCTTCTGCATCATCAAGATCCTCCTAATATGATTCCACATTCTTCTCTAATTTTCTAGTCTTAAAAGCAATCTCAACTTTTACAATACTTGTACCAAATTCTCTAATTTCAAAAGTAGTTAAAGAACCATGCAATTGATCTTTTGTATCTTGATTCAATTTTTTTAATTCTTCAATAGTAGAAACCTTATGACTATAAGCTTTAGGAAGAGTTTTAAGTACCTTCTTTACTACTTCTTCTTCTTTCAATTCTCCACCAAGACCTCTAATGTCATTGAAAAATTCATCCACCTTCTGCAAGTAGCTTGTGATGTTTTCATCTTCAGACATTCACAGGGTCTCAAAAATGATCTTTAGATTTTGCATCTTAGCTTGCTTGACCTTATCATCTCCTTCATAAATGCTTTCTAACTTTACCCAAATTTCTCTAGCATTTTTCAAATTCATAACTTTCACCAATTTAGAATTAGCAAGACCACTTAAGAGAGAATACCTTGCTTTTCCATTATTTTCATAGGCATTGATCTCATTATTAGTATTCAAACCATTTGTAGGTATAGTATATATAGTCTCAATAGACTTCTAGATTTCAAATCCAAGAGAAACCAGATAGCCTTCCATCCTTATCTTCTAGAATGCATAGTCTGATCCATCAAATAAGGGAACATATTTCTTTTGTGCCATCTGAAATCTATCTCAAGTGGTTAATATTTCTTCCAATGAATCTTTCTCTAATGCTAATTATTGAATGCACAAGACTATTGAGAGGGGGTGAATCAATTGTACCTTAAAACTTCAAAACCCTCACAAAAATTTAGATCCACATTAATCTAATTAACCCATAATCTATTAAAGTCATTTATCATGAAAAAAAATAACAAAAATAGAACCAAATCAACACCATAAAAAAAGAAACACCAGATTTACATGGAAAAACCAAGAAGGGAAAAACCACTGTGAGGATTAGATCACAATATAAAGTAATAGCAACACTAGTTACAAAGGGCTCACTATCGGAGGGCTCGCTACCCAAAAGAAAGAAAGGCTCACTGCCAAAATAGAAAAGAAGATAGAGAATTGTGTTACAATTAGAAAACCACCTCAATGCAATAGAAAAATCCACCAAAACATCACCAACACCTTCACAATATTACTGAAGAATTGTAGACACCTTCTGCTTACTACATCTAGTAATCTAACATATGAAAGCTTGCACTACACTGAAAAAATTTACACTCTACAACTCTGCAATTCACACCATCCACATCACACACTTCTATCTTTATATCTCTCAAAAACTCAACACTTATTTATATCATCTTCAACATTGAAAACATTCTCCAAGGTCGGTTATTCACCTCAATTGTGCAAATTCAAATTAGGTTGGAACAAAAATATTCTCGTGGTGGAAAGGAATGAAAGAAAACCACAACAGACCTTATCGAGGACCTAAATTCACTCATACATGCCACACCATGCTTCCAAAAACACCTAAGAAAATTTTCAATTAGTGTAAACACCCAAGGTTAGTGAAATGTGTGTTAACACCATCAAACATTTAAGTACATGCTTCCTCAAATTAAAAGATGACTCATGAACACCACACCACATTTGAACATGATCTATAATATTCCAAAAAAACCTTGAAATCTAACAAATTCCTTCACAACAACTTTCACCTAAAGAATGTACACACCCAGTACACTCAAATAATTATGTCATATACAACAACTCAAGAAATTGACTTCCAAAGCACTAAACCTCAAAAAACTTCAACTAAATAAATATATAAAAACTATCAACATACTTCTAGATCCAAAAGACCTAAAACCAATCTATGAAGAAATTTGGAGCAAAAAAATTTCTCCCAGAAACCTCTACAATACATAGTGCACACACTAGTGGACACACCTTCCTCTACACAACAATCCAACACACTAAATTTTGAATGCAACACCCCTAATCAATAAGTCCAAATCACACAAGAAGATCTTCAACATAGAATAAATGAGGAACCAAACTATAAAACTACTTTGGAACATAGAACACCACTACAACACACTGTTTCCTCTTTTTATTCAAATTTTCTCAAAATAAATTGGAAACCAAGCACCAAAAACACATCTTCAATATTTATTTATCACCACCAATCCAACTGAAAACCTAGAAACTCAACCATACATCTATAGACTAAATCTTATCAAAGAAACACTAGAGGTTGACACCAATAGTTTACTAGTGACGACATAATGCAACTAATCAAAGCATCATTAGAGACTAACATTAAATCAATACCATTTTCTCACACTCTTGCAATAATCTCTTTCTCATATAGTTGACACCAATGAAAACACATGCTTATTGACATCAATCACAACACCAACTACACATGCTTGCAACAATAATGTTATCCAAGGAGGCTTTTACCTAACAAAATTCTAATATGACCAAAATTTAAGCAACCTTATCCATAAAATTCATTGATAATTCTTTAGTAGGCTCCTAATGGATCAACATATTCCATTGATGTTTCAAAATCTTCTCATTAATTATTTTAGTAGCATCTACTTTAGTCTTATTAAGCTCTCCTAAAAATGGGCCACAAGCTATAAAAACTTCATTGATTTGAGCATTGATCTTTTTACTTCTAGCTCCACTTGTATCACTATTTATCTATGAAATATGAGTGCATGCAACTAGTATAAGGCTTGTTAATTGATTACTTCTTTAGGATACCCTCTTTTACTATCGCTTCATTCAGGATCTTCTTTATAACCTCAATCTTGTTAAATACCAAGTCATGGTACTTCTCATTAGTACTGCAATCTTCAACCAAATTATCTACCTCCTCGAGGGTGAGAAAATTATTGTGCACTTAGATGGAAATGTCAATTAGCTTATTACCACTGTCAAAAATGTACTATATCCAATTTTTAGTAGACTGAACCCAAGACCTCATCTTCTTCATTTTATCTACTTCATCTATGGATAGCACTACTAGAGTCAAGGATTTTCTTAGTGTACTATGAATTGGATTCATTAAACATTGGATGAAACTGGTGAGCTTGGCCACTTGGGATTTCAACTCAACCTTAGTCACTTCATCCTCCTTCATCCTTTTCAAAATTATGAAAAATGACCCATGAAATTCATCTATTTCCTAGGATCTATTTGTGGGACCAAGTTTTATTGTTGAAATATTGAAATCTTTTGTCAAAATGGTATGATCATTTTTGTCTATAGTAGGATTGGCTACATGCAAAATTATTGACCCTAAAGCATCTTTGGTCATGTGAGACATTATGTTGGCCTTTTTCTTCTCCTAGGGATTCTCTATTATGCTCAAAATTCCCTCAAATCTTATCTTGGGGATCTTGATAATTGGTTTCTTATTCTTCATTTGTGTAGGATTTTATGGTGAGCTCCTCAACATCCCACAATCACTTGGAAGAAAAAATAGCTTCCACAAGATAAAAATGAAAGAAATATCATGCTCTGATTATAGATGCAAGAATTCTAAAATGAATATGATTGTTATAATGTACATATGATGTCTTGCTTATATAGGAAAGGTATGATGATGTACTAGAATTAAATGACATAAGACAACATTAAATGACCTAGGACACAAGCATTAAATAAAATCCAATTAAATAAGATAAGTGAACTAATTCTTAACTAGAACGATTCCTTCCTAGGACCTAAGTGGAATTAACATGTAAATAGGACCTAGATAGGTAAAAAACATATTTAGACCAACACCCCCCCTTAAATACAACTTAGGGAGAATTTATGCAAATGACACAAAGATGGGTCTCATCTACGAGGCCATGTTAGCTAGCAAGGTACATATGCAAATGCAATCTCTCAAAAACATAATAAAAAAGGAGAAAACCTAGTGGGACAAAACTCCTCCCCAAAAGAGAGATTATTGGTGTGGGTTTTTATTTTTCTAGTGGGTTAATTTATTTTCCCTTAGTCTTAATTTTTTCCTACACTTTGATTAAGCTTGTTTAGGATAATAAAGTGAGTTTATCATTTATAACTAGGAGACAAGTGATGTGGTGTCCCCTTTCTTAAGGGGTGGAACACTTTCCACTTTTGGTGGTCATCTCCACTTTTGGTGGTTAATTCCTATTGGTTGAATTTTCTACCTCCATCATCTCCTTAATTCTATATAAACTCACTACCTATCTTGTATTTTCATATATTATTGCATACTCTTGCATACTTTGGCATACATGCACCTTGATGCATGCAGTCATTATTCTACAAAATTTCTTTGAGCTCCTAATGCAATCTTGTCATCTTGACATGTGTACATCTCTTGGAATCTCAAGTCTATAATTGTGTTATTTCATTTACAATTTTATATCTTGTCTCTGTCATAGAAGATCTTGGTTATTCAATCTATTTCATATTTCTAACATGTTTGTAGACATCCAAAAATTTCTTGATTAATATCGCACACCTGATTTGATTACTAACACCAATTCTACTATGATTCGATCATTTTCATTTGTTTAATTAAATAATGCCAATTGTTTAATTAAATTCACCATTTTTCCTCTATGAATCGAATAATTAATATTATTTTCTTAATTCATTCTTCTCATGCTAATTTTCATCTTATTTGACTAAGTAATGCAAATTATTTAATTAAATTTCCTAAGCCCTCTCATTTGATTAGATATTAATTAAATTTCATAAATCCTACTTTGATTAAATGATTTCTTAATTGTTTAATTAAATCCCTAAATTCCCTCCACTTGTACAATTAAATAATTTCTTAATTATTTAATTAACTAATTTTTTTCCATTCCTCTAATATTGAAAGAATATTCTTATGAAATATTCCTTTAATTTAAATTCAAACATTTCCCTCCACATGGAAATACCTTGCATGTCTCCTCAAATTATGGGATTTGTGTTTGTCTCAATCAATTTGTGCCCTTGATTAATATCATTGATCCGTGTCATTATTCAATCTCATCCATGGATTTGATCTTTGATCCATGTCACTTTGTCTCTTTGAATTATATCCATTGATTAGCCAATTTCATCCTAGCCATTGATTCATTCAAAAAGCCTATAATTAGTTCTCATTTTCATGAAAATGATATTCACAAGCATTCAAGTAAATTTACTCTACCAAAATTCATACTCATCCATTATCCATTTTTAAATCAGTTATCTCACTTTTGCATCCATTCATCAACCTATCAACCAATTGAAGCTTTTGAACATCATGGATTAGGAAAAGGTTGAGTATTCCACATCAATCCAACACTAATCACCCAATGGGATTAAGGTTTGCATCTAGTTAGGATTTCTATTTGAATTTCATTTTTCTTTCATGCTTTAATGGAGTCTTAATTAGGAATTGTGATCTTGTTTGACAGTCTGATGCATATGCATAACAGTCTGACACATTTGCACTAGCAGTTCGATGCATTTGTAGGTAAAGTGGTGAGTTCAAGTTTTAGGGTTTCATTTGTATTTCAGATTGCTTTGATATCTAACCCTAACCTTTTATTGTTGTTTTTTTTTGGTTTTCTAAGACTAACACTTGCAGGAAAGTATGGAGCAAAGCCAAAGGTGTTTATTCGCACTTAGAAAAAGGAATCCAACCCCAAGCCAAAGTGTTTCTTAACACTCATGTGAAGGATAACCTTGGAGATTTTATTTTCTCATGATTTAGCATAAATCTTACACTTACATTGGTGATTTAAAAAATGAACAGCAACAAATTCTCACATTTACTTTAGGTTTCTAAAATGAACACACAATTTTTCTTGGTTTAAAATGAACACATATTTGTTTGGGCTTAAAAATAACATACAAATTACACATTCTGATTTGGTGCAATTAAAAAGAACAAGATTGCATGCTTTGTCTTGTGTGTGGTAGGATTATGATGTGTATCCTCTCCCCTTGCACCTAGTTTAATCTTGGGTGAAGATAAACATCCTCAATTTTTATTCATGTACATTGTAACCCCATAAGGTTGTTTCTACATATCCTCTCCCCTCACACCTAATGCGATCTTGGGTGAAAAGAAATAGTAACACCTTCTCTTTTTTCTTTTGAGTATGATTCCTACCTTGAGACACATCCTAATGGAGAACTCAAGGGTTTGACCTCAAGTGGAATTCTTGGGTGTGCTATATAAATTATCTAAGAGTGAAATTTGTAGGTCAATCTATGCATGTAGTGCTCTAGACTTGCGTGGGTTTCCTAATGCGATGTCCAAGAGGTTCGTGGTGTTCACCAAGTTCTACCCACTAGAAACCTATGTTGTAGAGGCCTAATACTTTTGAAAATTTTCTCAAAGGTGTGTAATGGAATAGTATTTTTGTAAGGAAGCTAATGTAGTGGAACAACTTCCTACACTAATCTTTAGAGGAGAATAATGCAAAACTTTATAGATCTTTAATAGTTAAAAAAACTTAAATAGAAATAAACATCAATATCATGCATACCATGTGTGCGAACCCCAACCTTAGTACCTACAAAACAACAAGAATAAACAAGTTAAACAAGAGATTGCAAGCCAAAACAAGGATTCCCCATGAAATCCATTTACAACATTCAAACTAGGAAGAAAATATTGAAGAACACAATGGAAATGATAAAACAAAGATTGAATCCTAATTTAAATGTGCAAACTCATGATCCCATGGGGTAATTGGTGCCAATTTGATGTGAAAATTGGCCCTTTCCAAAATCCTAAGATGCAAGCTTTGATGTGTTGATGAGATTGATCCACTTTGTTGATGAAAGATGAGAACTCCAAGCCAAAATCTGCAAAAACCTAACTATGATTCTAGAATGATTGATGAAATTTGAGGGATATTTTAGCATGGTAACTTTACATGAATTGTGGATGATCAAATGAGGATATGATCTCTTTATTTATAGAATTCCAAGATGGATGAATGTCCAAATTTGAGCAATGTGGGACTAACATTCATCCAATGGTATGATGCCATTTTTTAAGCTATGAATGGATGAAGGATGTGCAAGATTTGGGGATTGTGCCAATAAATGCATAATTTTGAATTTCAAATTTGTTGAAATGACTTGCAAGAGGGAAGGGAAAATGCAATAAATGACACTTGGCTCAAGGAAAAGGACATGTAAGATGAAGTTATTGCCTTGTTGGATGTACATGTTGACTTGGAATTTTTGAATTCAAATTGAGAGAATATTCCAAAAGATGCCTTGTGAGGAAAATAGAGACTTAATAAATGAATTAAATCTATTTTCATGTGCAACTTGCATTATCTAAAGGATGGGACATGAGATGAGATTAAATTAATTAAGGGTTGATCAATTTAATGAGAGAGGTTAGATGGTGTGACCTATTTGACTCAAATTTATGGATTTATTTAAATCAAATAAGAGATGAATATGATAAGAGGTTAATTAAATAAGGATTTTGATTTATTTAATTAAAAGAGATGGTGTTAGACTAAATCAAATAAGGTTTTAATTTATTTAATTTAATGGATAAACTTTAGAGATTTAATCAAATCAACTGATTATGTAATTAAATAGGGATAATTAGATTGGATGGATTGATTTAATTAACAAGAGAGAGTGACTTAATTAGAAAAAATGATTTATTTAATTAAGGGATGAAAGTTGATGAATTTAATCAGATAAGGAGATTTGATCAAATGGTTAGACCGAGGGATGATTTAGGAAGAAACAATGTTAGTAAGCCAGGATCAGATGCACCATGTCACTCGATATATTTTACGTGTCTACATTGTTCCCCTCTTTGAAGCAATGCACTTGTTGCGTTGGTTCAAAGAATAAAAAATCTTGATCGAAGCCAAAAAAAATCATTATTTAAAACTTGCCCCACTGTTCCCTAGCAGGAGAGAATATGCCAGATAATGCCCCCTCAAGAGATTAGATGAAAATTCCAATTTTTTGGGTGATCTCGCAAAAAAAGATGACAAAGTACCCAACAGGTCCGAAAAAGGCTTTAGGAGGCTAAAAATGTGTCTAAATGCAATAAAACATTGAAAAACAAGCCTCAACTGGATGAAAACAGGGTCGGGGGTCCAAAACCCTAACAGGACAGCCAATCAGGGTGAAAAAATCCTAATTTTTGAGCTTAAAAGGGGCCCGAGGGGTCACTCTCAAGTCATTTTCAAACACCTACAATAGTGATCTTGAGATTTGAGCTGAGACCTCCTGATGATATGTCACAATGACAGCTTCCCCTACACATTTCGGATCAAGTTCGGATGTACCAGTAGCCACCTGGCATCGGGGCACCAGTAAGTGGTCCTTACCCTAGCTTCGTCTTTCATTTAATGCTTCAATTAATGCTTTAAAGAGTTGGTTTGCCTACAGCGTCGCTATATAGCACCGCTCAGAAGACAAACTGCACCGCTCGGTGTGATATTGTGCTATTGTGGTGTAGTTTGTAGTTTAGAAACTCTGACGCTGAGCTTGGGGCCGGCGAGGTAGTTTGGGAAGTGTGATGCAACGTTGCTAATTTTGCTCAAAGTGCATTGCTGGGAGGGAAATGGCACCGCAGCAATGCAATTTGGCTCTTTTCAGCCCTAGCATCAGAGTTTGATTAAAATTAAATTGCGATGCCATCACGGGTTGCATCACTGGGGAACCGTTTTGAACGCTCGATGGAGAATTTTTTCAAAAATTTTAATACATTGACCTTCCTTGATGCAAGACACAGCGAGGGAGCTCTACTCCCAGGAGCATAGGTCACAAGACCTAGCTGGCTACTTGCAGGACCTAAGCGACAGGGACTAGGATCAACTCTGGATTGTGGGGTTGTGGCACATTGCATACGCTACACTGATCCGCACTCACCTAGGGATGTTATTAGCGCTAGCGGAGAGATAGCATAGCGAGATGTCCTCATTTCATCTTCCCACTGGTGAGGCCACCATCACTCTAGAGGATGTTCAAAAAAATTTATGATTGCCTATCCAAGGTCGTCGGGAGATCTTTGATATGGACAAGGGACATGAGGCCTACTTCCGAGTCCTTGCTATAGATGAAATTGTGTTCTACGAGGGGCAGATAGAGCTTGAGCACCATAGGATCCTGGCACCCCCTACCACTGGCTGATTGCAGCCATCATCTCAGGCCTTGTTGCCCCTGACAGGCGAGGGCGATATTTCAGTCCCGACTAGGGATATTGTTGGGAGTGGATGGTCCAAGACAAGTCAGTTCATTTTGCATGGGGGCCTGTTCTACTAGTTTCACTATACCGAGACCTTCATGAGTATGTTTATATGGATGGGAGAGCACTGGGAGTAGAGGTGACCCTACTTCATGTTTGGGAATGGGAGAACATTGATGTGCTTCAGCCGCATGTCATTTTAATTCTGACGGGGCCAGATGATCCCCTCGTGGCACGATATAGAGGAGGTGTATCCTTCACCCACACTGGTGAGCATGAGATTTCCTATTGGAGGAGATGTAGGTTTTCACTTGGCGCCCATACCTTGGTCGGCCCAGATGGGCCGACAATGCTAACCAAATATTCTACTGCCATCAGGACCGGTATATGTAGGGGTGAGAGCATACCATGCTCAAGAGGTACCTACCTAGGCACATGCAGCGTCAGTTTGGGGAGCTGCAGGATCATCCAGATGATGATTACGTAGTTGTCTTCACCTGCACCATGACACAAGTCTCATGGGGGTGATACATTCCTACTTCAGAGGTAGTGGACAATTTTTGACAGTTGGTAGCCCATCCATGGGCTTATGATTAGGGGTTAGCAGATTTGGGCACCACTCAGGCCTAAAGAAGATTGGTTTCGGCCTTCGCTTCGGTTCACAATACTAGGTGTAGTCCCAGATGTGTGGAGAGTCAGGGGTAGAGGGGGAGGACGAGGACAGAGAGCTGAGGTTTGATAGGATCTGCCACTTGTGCCTCTAGTCCATCCAGATCATAGGGACGTACACATGCAGGACCAGCAGCAAGTGCCACCAGTCCCACCACCGTGAGTTGAGGATCCTGCTTGGGTACAGCCGCATGCACAACTAGTAGGACAGGCAGATGCACAGGACACCTTGATTGCACAGCTATAGGCCTAGGTCCAAGCCATGATAGCTGAGAGAGATTAGGCAAGGGTCAAGAGAGAGCAGCTCAAGGTCGAGAGGGATCAGGCCATGCAGCAGAGACAGGTTGCAGAGCTACAAGCAGCTACTAAGTTAGGCCACATACAGTAGATAGAGAGCATGACTGCCTCCTCCTTCTAGGGTACCGTATCAATTTTCTCTTACAAGGATGCCATTTGAGAGGCAGAGTATTACCAACGGTCTTATCACAAGGCCATACCTAGAGCAGAGTGGGTCCCAGAGTACTTAGAGCGGGCCAACCACACACCAGTAGAGGGTCACGGTGATAGGGGTGAGGGCAACATTCACAAGGACCGAGCTTGATCGAGATGTTATGATACCTTTTGTGCCTTATGGGCTCATTTTTTATAGCCCCAATGGGCCTTTTGTACTAATTGACACATATGTACAGTGATCTGATTTATTCTTTGTACTATGACAGTTGCGTGATGATATATATTTATGAGCCAATGATGATTTTGATGTGATACAATGCGTACTCTTTATGTATGATTTTACTTCTATATATTGTGGATGCTTTTATTTCTAATGATGTATGCGTTATGATTATGACTAATAGATCTATATTATGTTAAGTTATGATATGCAAATGTGATAATCTATTTATGATAATGCGAATGTGATGGTCTATTTATGATAATGCAAATGCGATGGTCTGATATGTAATGAATTTTGTATGTTTATGCCTATGTGGAATGATTTATGCAATGAATGTTTTATAATGTTATTTACGAGATGACATGGATGATGAATTATAAATGTGATGGTTGTGATATGATACGAATGAAATAGTGCAAATGAGATGGTTTTATGAGATGCTTAGAATAACAAATATTATTATCTTAAATGTATTAAATGATGATGTAATGTATGTGATGCATTTGATGGGATGCAATGTTATGTTAATGCATATGCAATATGAGTGTAATGTGAATGTATTGTGGTGAGATAATGTCATAATGTTATGCAAGTATGTATGCAAATGAATTAAATGCTTATATACCTATTGTTTATGATTATGCAAAAATGATTATGGAATGCTTCCATAGATGCTATGCAATGATTTATATGATAGATGATAATGTAGATGGTTATGAAATGTGATGGATGCTTGTGATAATATGTTTATATGATAATGGATATGCGATGTATATATTTCCTATATGATATGTTTATGCAATATGCTAATGATTTGTGGATGTAGGATCGATGACGATGATGGTGATGATGATTAATTGCCATAGTACCTTGTTAGTGGGGTTAGCAAGGAAAGAAGAAATTATTTCAACAAGACACAAGATGATGCAAATGCAAATGATGATGATGATGATGATTTGCCAAAGAATTGGGATTTTCAAAGGGCCAAATTTTCTTATGTTTGATAACACGTGGTACGATGCATCAAGGTATAAAGGACCAGGATGGTGTGGTACTTACTATGATGGACTTTGACTCAACAAACAAATAGGAATATTCTTGCTCACACCTGACATACGAAAACCTTGCTAGGATGCACTTCAAAAGTTTCAAACACCTCAGACCAAAACACGGAAAGGTAAACCTATCCATGCAATAGTCAACAAGTTTCCCTAGACCTCTTCTATACATACCTAACAAAGAAAGTATTCGCCGAGGTTATATTACAAGAACGTCCAACAAGCATAGCAGACAAGAGATAATGATCATTTCCCCATTCCTATTTCTCTAAATCCCCTGTTGGGATATCATCGAGAAGTCCTTGGAATGAGCGCAATAAGATAAGTCAAAAGATAAAGAAAAAGTAAACAAACAAGTTGATGTTCTTCAATACCGCTAACCAAAGAGGAATGTGTTTTTAAGGATAAGGACTGAAACTAATGCCAAAAGACAATGCCCATTGTAGGGAGGATACATCCTAGGACATGTTAATGGATGGCAGCATGTCATTTCATTTACCCAAAGTGTTCCTTCTAATAAAAAATGCCCATTGTAGGAAGGATTCATCCTAGGACATGATGTTATCAGATGATTGATATGGGACCGATTGGATGATGGGCTACCGACACAAAGAATTTGACCAACTTGTTTACATACTGACTTAAACCTGAGACTTGATGTTTTTGAGTTTTACTTTTAAGCTCCTAAACTTGTTTCTAACTGTTTCACCAAAGGTTGAGGATGATGATCAGTTTATTATAGATGATGTTATTGCGGGTGCAAGCGAGATGAGATGGATGGATTTTTTCAAATATTTGGATTTTTTTGGAGTTTTGCAATGTTTTGAGGCTGTTTTTGCTATTTTTTAGGATTTTCAAGTGTTTTGATTTTTGAATTTCCAATGTTTTTGGGATTTTCTAATATTTTGACCAAGAGACTAACCTAAAGACCTATCCTAGGGGCCTCAGGGGCTCATCAACAGATTAACCTTGCCTACGTTATGCACGTAGAGACCACGTAGTTCGACTGACGACTTGACCGATTTACAGATGATGATATACATGATGAAATGTTAATTTATTTATGACATACTCCTAAAGGACTAACCTAAATGTCTCGGGGGATGATCAAAGATCAACCTTGCCTACGTTCAAGCTCAAAGACTACGTAGTTCGACTGACAACTTTGTTTTCGACTTTTTGACCTATTTTTGGGATTTTGATATGTTTTGATGTTTTTGAATTTTCTGATTTTCTGATATTTTTGGGTTTTTTTATTTTTCTGATGTTTTTGGATTTTCTGATTTGAGGACTTTAAGATCCTACATGAATCCAATTTGACAAGAACATGCCCCCAGTGTGATGCAATAGACTACTTCAATAAAGGCAGGACAAACTGACTGTGAGGATGGGCCGAGTAGTACTAGGAGGGATTACGATACAAAAACAAGACCAAGCTATGGTGTGGATGCGAGTGGATGAGTGATGGATGGAGACCTCAATGCGATGAATGATGGAAGAAAATGGATGGATGATGCAGAACAAGCCGTACAAATCTTGGTGGATGGAAAGTGCTTATTTACACAAGGCGCCTATTTTCCAGGTTTTCACCATTGTACTTGCCCAAAGTGCCACCAAAGTGGTTTTCATAGAGGATGATTTTTTCTCTTTACTATTTTTTCTTATCCTTTTTTTTTTTTGGATTTTTTTCATTTTTTTGTTGTTACCAAGACACCTGTTTGCCAGGTTTTTTCCAAAGTAACCATTTATTCAGGACTTTTTCTAATTTTTTGGATTTTTGGTTCTATACCTTGAAAGATTTAAGCATAAAATTTTTTGAAATGAGAGTTATTCATGGGATCTTGCAGAGGTTCCCCTTCAGGTGTTGATAACTGATATGCCCCTGACTTATAACTTGTTGTGATGATGAATGGTCCCAACCAATTGGGTTCAAATTTACCTTTGTTGCTTGGGTTTGGGACATTCTTCTGATTTTCTTTTAAGACCAGTTCTCTGACTTGGAACATCTTGCTTCTGATTTTCTTATTGTAGCTTCTTTTGAGTCTATTCTGATAGACTTGCAAATTATTCAAAGCATCTATACGTCGCTCATCCAGTAGCTCCAGCTCATTTAGTCTTGATACTTTGTATTCTTCATCTGTGATGAAGTTTTGCAGTCATATCTTGAGGGATGGGAGCTCGATCTCAATGGGGAGTACAACTTCTGATCTGTAGACCAAGGAGAGGGGAGTGGCGCCTGTGGGTGTGCAGATATTGGTTTGATAGGCCTAGAGGGCAAGATTAAGCTATAAATGCTAGTCACGACCTGCATCATTGACTGTTTTCTTAAGGATTTTCATAATGGTTTTGTTTGTAGCTTCTACTTGGCTATTACCTTGGGGATAGTACAGGGTGGAGAAGGGATGTTGGATTTTGAATTTCTCACATAAGTCGCAGACCTCCTAATTTTTAAATAGTGTCCCATTATCTGAGATAATGGCATGTAGAACACCATCACGACAAATGAGATAGTTTAGGATGAACTTAGAAATCTACTTCCCAGTTATATACATCATGGGTATGGCTTCTACCCACTTAGTAAAGTACTTTGTTGTGGTTATGATAAATTTGTGGTCGTTAGATGAGGTGAGTGTGATTTTCCCAATGAGATCGAGTCCCCACTGCGAAAAGGGCCATGGTGTGATGATAGGATGAAGCTCTTGAGTTGGAATTGTAGATACCTTCTGGCATGATCATGTGCTTCTCGTTCCATTGTGGGCCAGTAATACCCCATCCTTAGAAATTTCTTAGCTATGGTCATTCCACTCAAGTACGAACCACAATTATTTTTATGTACTCCAGTTAGAGCGGTTAATGCCTCCTCAGCATTTAGACAGTGCAGTAGGGTTCCTTCTATGATCCTATGATATAGGGTATCACCTAGGATGACAAATCTAGATGCCTTTTTAACAAACATTCATTTTAGGTTTGAAGGTAGGTTGGCGGGTATGACTCCTATACAAAGGTATGTGTAAATGTTGTGGTACCAAGGATCACCGGGACCAACGATTTCGCACACAAATTCTGATTCAGGTACCTTGAATATGGACACAAGAAGTTGCTCTATCAAGAATTCATATTTTGGAACATTGTGAGGGATGTCCAATAGTGACCCAATTGTTGCCATGGCGTCTGTTGCTCTATTGTTGGCTCTAAGAATCTGTTCAAATGCAATTTTGATGAAGGATTCTTTGAGAGTCTCCACCAATTTCTTGTAGGGAGGAGCTTGTCATCCTTGGTCTGATATTCATCGTTTACTTGATTTATGATCAATTGAGAATCCGCGTATACCTTGAGAGCTATGATATTCCACTGCACTGCTACTTTGAGGCCTATGGTCAAAGCCTCATATTCCACAATATTATTGGTGCAAGGAAATGCCAGTTTATATGACCTTGGTATGCAATCCCCTTGTGGGGTGATGAAGAAGACACCAACTCCTAATCCATGTTGTGTGTGTGAGCCATCGAAGTATAGTTTCTAGTGGTTAGCTACATTGAGATTGAAAATGGATTCATCTGGAAACTCTGAGATGAGAGGGTTCTTTGAATAGATAGGTGCTTCTGCCAGTTGATCTGTAATGACTTGTCCTTTGATTGCTCCACTCGACATACTCAATGTCGTACTCTAACAATATCATCACCCATTTTTTCATTCTTCCTATGAGCATTGCCTTTGATAGTAGATACTTGAGAGGATCAATTTTGGTGATGAGTTTTATTTTATGTGCCAACATGTAATATCTGAATTTTTGTGATGCAAACACTACTACGAGGCATGCTTTCTCAATGAATGAATAGTTTGGCTCATGACCAACCATTGTCCTGCTGATGTAATAGATAGCCCTTTCCATTCCATTTTTTTCATGCTGAGCTAGGAGAGCTCCAAGGGTTGCTGTTGTTGCTGACGCGTATAGAATCAATGGATTTCTTGGGATGGGTGGCATTAAGACTAGTTGTGTCAGTAGATATTCCTTGATTTTGTTGAATGCCTCTTCGCACTTGGTATCCCATTTGTACGCTACTCCCTTGTGGAGTAGGTGAGAGTATGGGTTATGTTTGTCAGCGAGTTGTACTATGAACCTTCTAATGGATTGGAGACTGCCTTGTAGACCTCTTAGTTGTTTTAGTGTCTTTGGTGCTTCCATTTTGAGGATTGCTTTTACTTTTTTTGGATCCACCTTGATGCCCCTCATTGACACTACGTATCCTAAGAACTTCCCGATTGTACGCTAAAGACACACTTCTTTGGGTTTAGTCTGACCTTGTAGTCTATCAAAGATGGCACTAAGGGTTGCTATGTGATCTTTTCTCTTTCTTAACTTACCTAGAATGTCATCAACATAGTCTTCAACTATTTTATGAATCATGTCATGGAATATCAATGTCATGGACCTTTGATATGTTGCTCCTGCATTCTTTAGACCAAATGGCATCATGTTCCAGTAGTAAGTCCCCCATGGACAAGTGA
The DNA here is from genome assembly GCA_007258455.2 of Sequoia sempervirens. Classification (NCBI taxonomy): domain Eukaryota; kingdom Viridiplantae; phylum Streptophyta; class Pinopsida; order Cupressales; family Cupressaceae; genus Sequoia; species Sequoia sempervirens. The sequence continues at coordinate 753,447,829 of VDFB02281492.1, forward strand.
AAGTTGTCTTATGTTGATCTTGTTTTTCTATCATGATTTAGTTGTATCCTAACAATCCGTCCATTAGTGACAACATCTCATGTCCCGCTGTCATATCTACTATCATGTCAATATTTGGAAGCGGGAAGTCATCTTTCAGACATGTCTTATTCAAATCCCTGAAGTCTATGCAGATTCTGATATTTCTGTCGAGTTTTGAAATAGGTACCAAGTTTGATACCCATTCTGGATAGTCTATTGGTCAGATGAATCCTACGTCTAATAACTTTTTTAGCTCCATTTTGACCAATAGGGCAATCTGAGGATGCATTTTTTGAAGCTTTTGTTTGACAGGCTTTGCTTCTGGATACACTGCTAAATGGTGGACCATAGTCTTTGGATCAAGTCCTAGCATGTCAACATAACTCCATGTGAAGTTTATCTGTCTTTCCCTTAAGAAGGCTACTAGGAGCTCTTGCTCTTTTGATAGTAGTGATTCCGCATAAAACATGATATGCAGGGTCTCCTCTATTCCTAGATTGACTGGATTGCATTTTTCTGCCAAGACTAATGACTTTTCCTGATGAATAGCTCTTGAAGGAAGATTAAATCCCCCATCCTCGGGTACCTCAGAGAGGTTTTCACCATTGGATGCATCCTTTATTTTTACTTTTTTCTTGTCAAAGAGTGCCATAGTGTGGTTTTCAATCAAGGACTTGGACATTAGTCTTAACTTCTCACTTTTGCGACTGAAGGATTCAATCGTTTCCCCATAATAGGCGTGTGTGTCCAACTCTATTATAAACCTTTCTTTGTGATCTCCATCTAGAATGTTATTCCTTAATCCCATGAATTTCGAGAGTGCCTCATTGTTTTCAAATGTATCAAGAACTGGTGGTCCCCATTGGTCGTAGTTGATCAGTTGGGGATATACTAAGCGGATTTCATGATCTTGTTGGTCTAGTTCAAAGGATAGGGTACTAATCATGCAAAGAGTGGTATCCTCAAATAGCCTAGGTAGATTGGTCATGGTATCCTCATCATCGCTACTATTATATATGTCATTATAAAGTTATGTATGTCTCTACCTATGGATATTGGTGAGTGTACTTCTGCTATTGTTGGCTGAGGAGAAATATTAACCATTCTAACTGAAGGACTTTGACCACGTATGGTTATACTCAGAGGGGTACATCCAAGGCCAAGGTTTGTTATCAGTCGCATCTCTGGCATGATAGGTATTATGAGCCCATTGTCATTTTTTCCCAGTCTTTGATTTATGTAGCCGATTGTGAGCATCATTTGTAGACCCTTGCTTCTTTCATCCATTGGTAAATTAGCTGCTGGTCTTTCATCTTGATATAGCATATGTGATGGATCTATCTCAATAACCTCCTGGCCAAGGTCTCCCCATCTTGTGAATTTTGGATAGTCTTCATGAGACATTTGTGATGTGGAAGCTTGATTTTCTTGTGGACATCCCTGTGATCTAGGAGATTGTGGTAACTCTCCTACCACAAATGCATTATTAGGGAGCTTGTAGCTTCCACAACCATCATCCTGGATGATGAGCTTGATGTCGTAGATGGTGGGAATGGTGGGAGTGGTGGGTGTCTCTGTCACAGAAGTGGACGCGAGAGTGGCAGGGTCAATGTATGGTGTGGATGGGCCTTCATCATTTTTTGGTACTTGAGGGATTTTATAATACTTTGCTTCAAGATTTTTGCAATACGAGAAAGGTTCGGGATCTCCATGGATGGTAACTTCTTGTCCATTATGTGTAAATTTCACACATTGGTGGAAAGTTGATGCTATGGCTTTCATCACATGGATCCATGGGTGTCCTAGGAGGATATTATACAGAAAGTCAAGGTCCAAGACCTGACAAGTGGTTTCCATGAGAGTCGGCCCTACTTGAATAGGGAGTTTGATCGTGCCTTGAGATAATCTCTCTTGATTGTCATATGCTCTTATTGTGATACCTTTCCCTTTGTCGATAGAATCTTCTGATATTTTCAACTGTTTGATGAGGCTGAGAGAACAGATATTCAATCCCGCACCTCCATCCACCAAGACCCTTTTGATTCTTCTCTTATGTACTATGGCTTCCAAGTGAAGCACACAGTTGTGAGATGGTTGGGCGGGGAAATCTTGGTTAGAGAATGTAAGGAGATTTGGCATAATGATGTTTCTGACCATAGCTTGGAATTGCTCTGCATCAAGGTTTACGAGGACAGTGGATGAGGCCAACGCTTCTTCAAGGATTTTCCTATGGGAAGATGAGATTTTTAGTAGCTCCATGATGGATATTTGTGCTAGAGTTCTCTTGAGTTGATCTAGGACATTATAGCCATTTGGAATGGCTCTAGATGTAGGGATTTTATTTGGTTGGGATGACCCTACGATGGTTACTTTACCACCTCTTGTGGTGACTCCACAATTGGTATGGGTGCCCTTGATGGTGATGACCATGCAGCTTTCATCTAGGGAGGTGACAACTATTTCATACACATGACTTATGTTTGAGTGGGTGCCTTTCCCTTTATCATTTTTGTTCCCTTTTTTACCATGATTCAGCATCAGATTCGTATATATCTTAAGATCCTGATTTCATGTAGGTTGTTCCATGTTTATGATTTTTTTATCAATGAGATCTTGAATGATGTTTTCCAATCTCATGCAATTATTTTTCGTATGGCCTTTGATTTTATGGAACTCACAAAGTTGATTCTCATTGTACCAAGGAGGTTTTACATCTAGTTCTTGATAATTCTCAAATGTAGGAGGCTTGATGAGTTTTTCGTCTATCAACTTTTTCATTATGTCCTCAAGTGGTTCCCCCAAAGTGGTGTACTTTCATTTGGGATAACTATTGCGTTGGGGTGGTCCCCTTTGATCATTGAGATTATTGACTATTGGGTTCTTATTTGGTTGGTGTGTCGTGTGATGATTGTTGTGATGTTGGATTTGGATTTTCGATGCGGGTGTGTGTTGGCAAGGAGATCTAATGACCACCTTAGCATCGATGACACCATCATTTGTAACATTTTTTTCTTGCCCACGTGCAAGGTTTATCATTGTAATTGGATGGTGGGAGATTGTTTTGATGTTCAGGGTATGATTTTGATTCCACGGGTTGAGTCATGAGGGCTCTTTCGATGCCGAGTGCCTTGGGAATCAATTGATCATATGTGGTGATGCCCTGAACCTTGAGATGCAATGCTAATCGTCCTTTAAGGTTGGATATGATGGTGCAAACTTGTTCTTTTGGCATGGTCCACTTGCTCTGACTAGCCTTGGATCGCCATCATTGTAGGAATGAGGCAAATGATTCTCCCTTTCCTTATTTCAGAGCTGAAAGTTCTTCTAGACTAACATCCATTGCGATGTTGCATGCATAGTTCTTAATGAATGCATCCATGATTTCTTGAAATTTTCTAATGCCTGAGGGTAAGCGAGAGAACCATTCCATAGCGTGGCCTACCAAGCTCCTAGGAAATAGCCGCGTCAGATAAGTATCATCATATGCGACCTCCATGCAATGAACCTGGAATTCCCTTATGTGATCTTCAGGGTTTCCCATCCCTCGATATTTTCCAAATTTGGGGATCTCAAATCCCTTGGGGAATGGTTTCATTACTATGCTCCTATCAAATGGATACGGACACAAGTTGTTTGGTGTCAGATTCGTTGTTCACTCTGATTGAAGGTCGAACACTTGTTGCGAGAGCAACCTGATTTGTGTTGTCACATCATTTTGTGGATTAGGGGGTGGGATGAAAGTGTTTTGGGGTGTTTCTATCATGGGTTGGATGGGTGGGTTGGTCGGTGTGTTGTTTGATGGTATCTGTATGTTTTGTCGAGCGAGGTAGGCTTCCACTTGCTTTTGTATGAACAACGCCTATTGTTGATCTTGTTATTGTTGTACTAAGATTTTTGCTTGCTGTTGCACTTGTTGTTGTTCCAACAATGCTTTTTGTTGTTCCAACAAAGCTTGTTGTTGTTCCAACAACACTTTTTGTTGTGTTTTTTGTTCCAACAATGCTTGTTGTTGGGCTGCCAATTGTGTTGCTTCTTGATGCTCTTGATATTGCTTTAATGCTTGCTGATATGCTTGCAATTACGCTACTTGTCTTTTTGCAAGAAGTTGTGCTTGATATTGGGTTTGTTGTGCCAAATATTGAGCTTGCGCTTGTGCAGCTTGTGCTTGTGCTACTTGTTGTAATAGAAGCTGTGCTTGAGTGACCTTTTATGCTTGCAATGCTTGCATGGCTTGTACAGCTTGAGCGGCTCATTGTTGTTGTTGTAATAAAGCTTGAGCTTGCACGACCCCTTGCGCTTGTAATGTGGCTTGTGCAACTTGCACAGTTTGAGCAACTTGTTGAGCAGCTAAGTGTTCAATTTTTTTCTTTTTGCACTTGTTGGAATCCCCTTTGAAAAGCAGCTTACAATGTCGCATTGTATTGGTTTGATGTGGTGGAAGTTGGTGGTGGTGGGGGTGGTGGTGGATTCAGAATGGCATTTGTGGTGAGTGATGATGTCGTGTTGATTTGTTGAGTGTTGGATGGTGGTGTTTGAGAGATCATGCTTTGCGATGTTAGGGGTGTGTTTGATGATGTTGCAATTTCTTGTGAGTTTGTCACCTATTGTTGTGATATCAACGAAAAATTTTGAGCATTTGGCATAATGCTTTGGTTGATATTTGGGATGTTGTTTTGATCAATACTTGGTAAAGGGGAAGCCCTAAACTAAGGAGTGGTGTGGATGATGATGGCAATGGTGGAAGTGGTGGAAATGTAAGGGGTGTTAGTTGTTGTGAAAATGTCTTGGTGTCGAATATGCCCCCTGGTTCGAACATATCTCCCTCTTATTTTGAATTTGTGAAGAGAGGTGTTTGAGGTGTTGCGTGAAAAAATGATGATGATGGATCATGATGGAACGTGAGAGGAACATTTTTGTGTAATGTATTTTGGGGTATGTTTTGTTCCAAGGTGGTGTTTGCATCCAATTTTTGATTATTAACAAGGGGGTGTGCTTCAAGAGCATTAATGAATGTGTTTCCCTTGTTGACATTAGGTTGGGTTGGAGAAAAATATGTCATGATTTGCAGAAGGTTTTGAGTGATGTTTTGAGATGGGGGTGTAGATGAAATGGGAATGGTGGATGAGATTGGAGGAAAATATGTCTCCACTATAGTACTCACATCAAAATACGAAGGTAACTTGGCCCCTTGCTTTGCTAGCTCAAGCATGTATAATGAATGGTTGAGCCTCATCATGATGTTGATGATTCTATGGTTGTCTAGATTTTGAAGCATTTCAGTCATTTAATCACGAGACATTCCAAAGGTAAGATCTTCTCCTTGGTTTTCCTCTTGCATATTTTGTGATGATGAGAGGGTCAAAGGATTACTTGATTCGGTGGGATTCATTTCTATGTTTGTTTGGCTAAGATCACTTGAAGCGGGTGTTTCTTTGTTGGCTTCCATACTCTTCTCGTATTGAGATCTAGTTAGAACCATAAAACAAGGATCAATTTTTGAGAATATGGGAGATCAATCTCTTGATTCTTTGGATTGATCTTCATTTTATGCCCAAGGTAAAAACGTTCTTAGGCTATCTTGAGGATCGAAAGGTGATGATGTGATGATGATGTTTAGGGATGGATGATGCAGATGCTATGATCCTTTGGTGAATCTTGAAGGAGATACTAGGCTCTTGGGATTTTCGGATGTGTTTCAGATTTTTCCTTGATCTTGATTGGTTTTGATTGTTTTGATTTTGAACAAAAAGACCCTAAGATGTTGGATGATGATCTAAGGGATAGATTTGCTCAAAGGATGATGATTTGAATATGTGCGGGGAGAAGGATGCATCTACCCATACCTATTCAAACAAGATGATAGTTTCACTGAGTATATGAAGAAGGATTCATCTACATATACTAAGCTAGACAAGATGATTTTATAACTTTGACTAAGCATATTCAAAAGGATGCATCTACACATACCTAGCTAGAGGTGGATTTTGATAATGTTTTCAAGGTTTTAGTCTCAAGGATTTTTGATGATTTTTCCAAAAATCCTAGCATTAAGGATGATTTCAATATTTTCCAAAAGGTGATGGTGAGATGACTCTGTTTTGATGTTTTGAAGGATGGATGAAAATATTTTGACTTTTTTTTATCCTAAGATGAACCTAAAAAAAGACACTTTGTTTTTCCTAGACCTAGGTATTGAAGAGTGTACAATGCTCCTATAGACCTTTATAACCAAGAAATGATTTCATTTGAACATTCATTTTCTAATTTCCAACCAATGATTTTCGCTTTGGGATTGTGATTCTTCAACACATATGAAAGTTCATTTTGCTTAGCTTTGCTTAATGGCCTTATTTTACCAAAAACACTTTCTTTGATTACATTTTTCAAACTAAGATGTCCAATGTCTTAATTCCTTCAATCCCCACAAGATATGTTATGTGGAAATTCAATGAACTTAAGGTAAGGGTTTTCCTATTGTTTACTTAAGGAGACAAATCGAGATATAATCCAATGTTTAGAAACCTCTAAGGATGTGAATCCCAAGGGCAAGCAATAACATATGGATTGAGTGAATTGTATTTGTTTCCAAAAGGGTTTGAAATTTGGACGATGATGTTAAGTGTTGGTTTTCAAGATGTTTTCGATTAAGCAATGCATTTTGTAACCCAAGAATAAGTACAACCCTATGGATGTGAAAGACAATATTTGTTGGATTCCCACCCGGACAAGTCCAGCTATGCTTATCTCTAGCGAATGATTAGATGCTTGACCCCACTAGCTCCTCTCCATGACACTCACTTATACGGGGCAGCCAAGCATCAACACCCATGAAACTCCCATGGCATGTTTTCCATTTCTACTAAAAGACCATAAAAGTGTGGGGTGGCTTCAGAATGACCATTCTTGCACCAAAAAATAGATTAAAGGATTTTGGAAAATTCTAGCACATGGGTTTTAATAAGGACTTTCCGTTCATGGAGATTGACCCATACGACAAGATTCCCCTTTCAGATCCATCTTGTCAGAATCAACTGCATGATATTGGCATTTACTCCAATACCCACATTTATATACCGGTTGGAAATACTCTTGGCTTTAGAGTGTTACCAGTTGAGTCATTCCCTTGGGTGAGTACTTTTTCCCCAAGGTAGGCCCTCTAGGATAAACAAAAGTGAATGAAGAACAATATTCATAACTCGATCAATCTTTGTTGGCAACAAAGAGAGAGAATATACGCAACAATGCCCCCACTCACACTTGCACAAGATGTTGTTCAATTTTAAACCCAAATCAAAGTGTGGAGGTTTTTTTTTTCACCCTAAAGTCATGAAAAAGGCCTTTTGATTCTCAAGACCGCTATAAAGCGAGAGAGAAGCGCATACGTTCTTTTTTAATGCCTTTAGTTTAAGTAAGCCTTCACAAAAAACAAAGTTATACTTGTTCTTTTTAAATCTACAAAGCAAAATGTGAGTTCTTTTTAAGCACCAAAAGACAAGTGAGAGACATTTTTTTTAATTGTTTAACCAAAAACAAACTTTAGTATGTTGTTGATCCTATTGTTCGTTTTAGCCCCTTTGCAAGAAATGGAAAGATTCTTTTTAAACCCAAATGAAAATTAGTGTCCTAAGAAAGAAAGGATAACAATTTCGTGAAAAAGTGCTAAGCAAACACTAGAGTGTTTAAAAAAACTTTGACTTGATGAAACATCCTTGTCATGCTTCTCCTTTCTTCAATTTTGATTTCCAACCTTCAAGGAAGAAAAACCAGTCAGATTCTGGAAAATACAAAGACAAAAGGTAGAAAACATAGAACAAATCAATCATTAATCAAATAACACATGCTAAAATTAAATTTCCCCCTTTTACTCCCTTCCAGTGTCGCAACTCATAACTGTGTCGCAGTTTGATTTCTGAGTGATGCTCTCATAGTGCCGCTTGCCAGTCAGCGTCACTCTGTGTTAGGATAGAGAGCTCAACTGCTTCGCACTTTTCTCCCAGTGTCGTACTTTTCTTCTAGCATCACAGTTTGATACTTTTTGAAAAATTTTGTGAGTCAACAAGCCCAGCGATGGAGTTTATAATTCAAAATTTCTGGGCGAGAAGAGTCCAGCGTCATACTTTGAGTTTCTCATGGTGCGATATAGCGATGCTGAAGAGACGGCAATGCCAAAACAATGACGTTGAGCTTCTAGCATTGGAAATTTCTGTGTATGAGCAAAAAATGCAGAAATTTTGGGAAAAACTGATTAGAAATGGAATGTCGCCCTCCTTCTGGGGCCAAATGTGTGAACCCCAACCTTGGTACCTACAAAAAAGCAAGAATAAACAAGTTAGACAAGATATTGCAAGCCAAAACAAGGATTCCCCATGAAATCCATTTACAACATTACAACTAGGAAGAAAATATTGAAGAACACAATGGAAATGATAAAACAAAGATTGAATCCTAATTTAAATGTGCAAACTCATGATCCCATAGGCGAATTGGTGCCAATTTGATGTGAAAATTGGCCCTTTCCCAATTCCTAAGATGCAAGCTTTGATGTGTTGATGAGATTGATCCACTTTGTTGATGAAAGATGAGAACTCCAAGCCAAAATCTGCAAAAACCTAACTATGATTCTAGAATGATTGATGAAATTTGAGGGATATTTTAGCATGGTAACTTTACATGAATTGTGGATGATCAAATGAGGATATGATCTCTTTATTTATAGAATTCCAAGATGGATGAATGTCCAAATTTGAGCAATGTGGGACTAACATTCATCCAATGGTATGATGCCATTTTTTAAGCTATGAATGGATGAAGGATGTGCAAGATTTGGGGATTGTGCCAATAAATGCATAATTTTGAATTTCAAATTTGTTGAAATGACTTGCAAGAGGGAAGGGAAAATGCAATAAATGACACTTGGCTCAAGGAAAAGGACATGTAAGATGAAGTTATTGCCTTGTTGGATGTACATGTTGACTTGGAATTTTTGAATTCAAATTGAGAGAATATTCCAAAAGATGCCTTGTAAGGAAAATAGAGACTTAATAAATGAATTAAATCTATTTTCATGTGCAACTTGCATTACCTAAAGGATGGGACATGAGATGAGATTAAATTAATTAAGGGTTAATTAATTTAATGAGAGAGGTTAGATGATGTGACCTATTTGACTCAAATTTATGGATTTATTTAAATCAAATAAGAAAGGAATATGATAAGAGGTTAATTAAATAAGGATTTTTATTTATTTAATTAAAAGAGATGGTGTTAGACTAAATCAAATAAGGTTTTAATTTATTTAGTTTAATAGATAGACTTTAGAGATTTAATCAAATAAACTGATTATTTAATTAAATAGGGATAATTAGATCAGATGGATTGATTTAATTAACAAGAGAGAGTGAATTAATTAGAAAAAATGATTTATTTAATTAAGGGATGAAAGTTAATGAATTTAATCAGATAAGGAGATTTGATCAAATGGTTAGACGAAGTGATGATTTAGGAAGAAACTATGTTAGTAAGCCAGGATCAGATGCACCATGTCACTCAGTATATTTTACGTGTCTACACCATGACATAGTGATTTTCATGGGGAAAACCATTTTAGGATAAAAACTCCGCACTCCAAAAGTAGCCCAATATATTATTCAAAAATCATAAAGATTACAACATACTTGTAGAGACAACTTCTCATAGGAGTATCACCACCAGAGATCAAGAGACAACACGAATACTATCATACTCTCAAAATACATTGTCGTCTACAATCGTAGTACAACACCCTCATAAAATAGGGTTACCTTCTAGGGAAAGACATGCCAAAAAAATATCCACCATTAGATTTAAAACCTAATAATTAACAATCTAGATTTACAATATACCACTTATATAATGTATGTTGGCCATTTAGGAGTTTTCTAAAAAATTAACAAAAAATTGTTTACATGCACCCCACTCCTCCCTATTGTGCCCTCAACACACACGCCCCGTTCAGAATGGGGACCCTCTCTTTCCTTCACCTTGTTGGGTCATTTTTTTGTTGCCTCATTTTGTGTGCCCCCATTTTGGTGTCCTAAATGGTCAGTGTGCCTCCAAAGTCTCATCTCAAGTTGACCATTTTTCATCCCCTTCAAATTTGTTAAGTCCTAGGTCCTCACAGAGTTCTTTAATGGTTTTCCTTTGCCAGCAGCCTTGGGGCTCTCTGAGCCCGTCATGGTGGGTTTCCCTTACTGGATTTTTGGGTTGCATTTATTATTTTGAAACTTCCAGGGGACTGCATCCTTCCATCCCCTAGAGTCTGCCATCTTTATTTCCTTCCTCATTTCTCCAAGGGTTCAACTAACTGTCCTTCACTTGCATCAGGCCCGCTTCGTCGGATCTCCCCACTTAGAACTCTGTTGTGAATTTTCTCTTCCTGGACGGTCATCCCCCACAAGAGTTCTGCCTACCAAACCCTGGGACCCACTTTTCTGGTGATTTCTCTGCTTGATGTTTAAAATGGTCATTGGCTCATGTCCTTTTGGTCTTTGGGTTCTGAAACCCACACCACCATTTTTGAAATTTGAAATCACCAATTCTTGAGCCCATTGTACATGCATTAATTGGGTGCATTAAATGCAATTGGGGGTATAAATACTTATGTTGACCTATCATTTTCATATGTCAAGATTAGCTAGAGCAATTGCAGAGACCCAGAGCTTTCATTGATTGTCGCCTTCAAGCTCGTTGCCTTCATTCATCATTCCTTCACAGATTCAATAACTCTATTCCCATAATTCTTGTGGTAAGTTCACCATGCACCCTTCCTCTGTACTTTTTGGTGATTTTTTGTTGAAATAATGGAGAAAATGGGATGACAATGCATTTATCTGATAGAGGAGGATGAGGCCTAAAAAACCCATGTGATGAAATCTTGAGAAAACAATCAAATCACCCTCGCATTGAATCTGGAAGTTCACTGCCCTAATGCCATTCTTCCTCATAGAGCATTAGTTCCCTCTGGACCTGAGCTTCCCCATTGTGATAGAATAAACTTCAAACAAAACAAATTCAAAATGGAAAAATCTCTTCTCAGGTTCGTGATCCTGGATCGCCCTTGTTAGATCGCCGTTGGAATTTAATGAAATTAAACTCCTGCCTCCATCCATGCTTCCCAGGCCTACTCCCATAGGATTCCATCTAGGGATGTCATCTACCTTTCATTATTTCCTGAGCGTCATCCTAGCTCCATCCATCTTAGGCTCAGGATTCATCCCTCCATTCACTACCTGAGTTAGAAGTTCAAATGGCCACATCCTTAGCGTCCCCCAGGTCTCGGTCCATGGAGTTCCATCTGTGGACCTCCATTGTAATATCATCATTTTGTACGGCTATTAGAGGACCATATTTTTCCCTCCAAACTCTAGACATATCAATGTTGAATGAGTAAAAATGGTAAAACCTAAGTGTCTTAGCCTTCGTCGGGTCCCCTTCGCCGGACCTCCACCATCGGGACTCTGTCCTTTTTTGGCCATCGCAAAAGGAAAAGCTAGCCCATCATTCTAACCTCCAAGGCCTGGTACTCTAGTCACTGATGGAACTCTTAGTTAAGAAAAATGGAAGCAAATTCTAAGTCTGGGTGTGGTCCACTGGGTTACTCCCACTGGACTTCCACTCATTGCTCGCCATTCTAAATGGCCATCCTCAAACAGCTTCCCGGCCCTCTTGATATGAACACTTGAGCTATAAAGGAGTATTTTGCATCATCTTTCACACTAACGGGTCTCAGACCCTAGAACTCTACACCCGAATGTCATTTCATCAAAGCCGTTCCAAATGGAAAAACCCAAATGACTTTCCCTCCTCATGACTTCGAGTGCCCTAATGATGGTCCAAATGACCTCCAATCTGAAAACAGATTTTGACCCACGTGCTCAAATTGAACCCTCTCCTATATGAACCTTTCAAATCATCTTAATTTGAAGGGAGGAGAAAACATGCAGATTGCCCTGCCCTATTTGCCCTTCAAAACAACCCAACCTGCCAATGAAGTCCAACCCCTAGGACCCGGGATGTCCAAATTCCTTCCTGCAAGCTACTAACAATAATCTAGAATAAATGTTAGAATTCTTGAACACTGTATTATCTAATCTGACTACATCCACATGGATTTTTGCTAACACATGCATCTTCATACTTTATTATGCTCATCACGCCTTTGTTTGTAGGATATATGGAATCGGGTGTAGGACCCTCAGGGGAAGCCATAGAGAAGGATAAAGGGAGCAGAACAAGTAGAGCTCCTCATGGAAAATAATACAAGGATCAAATGAAGTACTAGTTCCAAGGGGAACCATTGCACTCCAAGGTCACTACATAATGGAAAGAGATTACAAATACCAACATTGGGCATGTTGACATAGGTGAGTTTAAATAAAGGGTTAGAGTCAATCTAACAACAGAAAATACAAGGTTAATCAGAAGTAGCAGAATTGCTAAGGCTATAGGCTTTCCTCCATCTCTTGTCACCCCTATGCGAGTAATGGCTTGTAGGGTAGCATATCAACCAGAGACCCAAACAATAGTGGATAGGGGCAAAAACATTCTAGCCAACATGTCCCCTAGGGCAATAACCAAGAAATTCCACATCCTTACCTTTAGGGAAATGGAAGTATTGACCATCACAAATTGTAAGGAAATGTGGGACAAAGAACCCTTGCAATGCAAGAAGCTCATAAATCAATATTGGCTAAAAGAGAGGTAGGGCAATGCTACTAAGGTTCCCCAGGATCTCTTTCACAGTGATTTCCATGAATATTATCACGACCTCGTAACCCTACTGAGCAAAGTGATGTGCCTTCCCACTGTTGCATACTTCCAGGAATGGATGTCTACTTTGTTGAAAAGATTCTTTGCGGAAAAGAAGATGATGTCAGAGAGACCACATTCTACTAGGGTGAGATAATTAGTGACTGCTTTCACGAACAATTCATGAATGTCAAAAATACCTCCAAGTTCTATATGACATCCTACCTGGTCAATTCTCTGGTTGAACAAAGGAAATACAGTGGCTTGTTCAGAGCTCCAAATGAAGAACAAGGTAGAGAGCTAAAAGTCTATGATAGGTACCCCCAGCTACAGTTAAGAAATTTCAAAAGGGATTATTGTAGAGTAATTGATGCTTTCATAGGTCATATAATCAAGCTCCTTGGGGGTGATTTTGAGAGGAGAGTCTCCCATAGTGCTTGGGCCTTCCTCAAGCAATATACTTTCCTATTTATCTCGTACACAAAATTTACATACATCTGTGCCCAAGGGTTTTTAGAAAGACCAAATAAGCTGCCTTGGTATCCTAACAACTAGATGATATTGTTGGAACTCTCTCAATAGCTATGACATGTACACACCTTTCCAAGTAGCAAGAATATGGCTAGGATTTCGTATCCCCTTTCTTTTGGCTAGGGGATGTATGAACTACATACCTCTCAATGTGTAGGAAACTCAGAGAAGAAGTTGGCCGAATATCACTTCAGGCTTCACACCGCCCGACCACGAATGGACCCATATGGGAATATCAAGAAGGAACATGGATCTGACTATGCCCATTTGTATCATGTTGAAGATTTATAGGAAAATTGTAAAGATGATAAGGAGGTATGGATGAGGCATTATATGTGGATGACCACATACTTCATAAGAAGGGTGAATCTATTCCTCGTGCCTAATCAAGTGGAGGAAGATGAAATCACCATCATGGATCCTCGATATGCTGTAGTTGCCAACTTGCTACTTCCCTTGATAGATCAGGATGAGCAGTAGGTTGATGACCTCGATATTATAACCAAGCTCGTCGAGGCTCACACAAAAGAATGGGTTAATGGGTAAGTTTCCCAATTGAAACAACAAGGGGGTCATCCTGACCTACAAGGGGCTCACAGCAAGCCAAGTGAGACAGTTGGTGGGATGGTTGCTACTTCAATAGGAGAGACTTCAAATTCCCCTCCACTCACTCGCTCTAGGAAAAGAAAGAAGACTGAGGAGCAATAATCCAACCCAAGGGTGTATGCAAGGAAGGCCTCAAAAGGTGAACCTTCCAAGAAACATAAAAGGTTGGGAAATACTACTACAATTCCTATTATACAGGAAGATCCACTCCACAAGGAAGAAGAAATGGAAACAGATCAGCCAAAGTCTCCACCAGCTACTTCCATTGTTGTTGCCCCTCCCCCTATGTCTCAGGCCATGGTGGCTACCTCCCCACCTATAGTGGACATCTCAATCCACCTTGCCTCTTCTTCACCCACTAGACCAGTCATGGTGATTGATTCTTATCTAGCCACAACCTCTCCTCTTTCTTTTGCTTCCATGTCTCCAACTACGTCCCTCTCATTGGCAACAACAATTGTATCTATGCCAACACTCTCCCTTCTAGAAGCATTCTCACGACATATGCGGAGTGAACCCTCTAAAAATTTTGAAGTACTATTGAATCCTACCATCCAGGCTTCCCTAGCATAGGTTCTCACCAGTGTTCCTATCTCAAATCCCCCAACTAAGTCTCCCAAAATGAGAGCTGCAATGGAAATATCTGAGGAATTGGAGAGATGGGAAATGGAAGCCGCAAAGGCATTGGAGGAGGAAGCAAATGAATACCACAAACATCTAGAATATCAAAAATTTCAAATTGACAAAGTAGTCCATGAAGGAGAAGAGACAGGATCCTCTAAAAGTGGGGAGGAAGAAGAAGATGCCAGTTCCAAATTTATTGCAAAATTTTTTGATCTTGACTTTGACGAAGAGTTAGCTCAAAAACTAAAGGATGTTAGAGAAGAAATAAAAATACCACCTTCCAGAGAAAGAAGGAAAGAAGATGATAAGATGGAAGAAAGCATGGAACCTAAAATAGGTGAACAACAAGAAGAAGGCCCCAAACATGATGAGGAGAAGCATCTCTCTGAAGGGTAGGGAGAACTAGAATAGAAAGAGCATGAAGATGTGCCACCTCCATGTGAGAAAGAGAATATAGAAGAAAATAAACTAGAAGAAGAGGTTCAAACCAACAAGGCCTTGAGATAGAGCAGCCAGAGGAAGAAGGGGATGTTGAAAATGAAATTCCTAAAGAATGCTTTCCCACTAAATGCTCCATCAACCGCACGGTGTTCATCCAAGATTCTGATGAAGAAAAAGAAGATACAAGGGTAGAGAAAGAAACCTCTAAAAATAAAGAGATTGAAATTAGGAAAAGTGAAGAAGAAGGTGATCATGAATCACCTAAAGAAAAGTTTCCAATTCTGGAATGGTTGGAAAAGCAACTTGAAAAGAGAGCTCTTGTCCCAAGTAATCCAAGAGCGAAACTAAAGGCCATCTTAGGCCGAGCAAAAATTAGCACCAAGAAAGAGAAGAAGCCCAAAGTTAGATCCAAGGTGACAATGGATGCTTCTGGATCTTGAACTATGCAAGTAGCCACACCAATGGTAGGGAAAGAAGGGATAAGCTATAATATGTCCACTATTGACTTGGGGATGGCCACTAGGGAACAGAAAGTGGACCACTTTCAGGAGTCTGTCTCCATGGTAGTACACTTGATTCAGCAGGATAATATTTTAAAGGAAGAACTCAAGGAACAAGTGGTAGATCTAACAACTTACATCCACCAGTGGTCTTCAACAAACGAAATTCCTACCACATCTTTGGCCCCACCATAGTTTCTTTCCAAAGAAAAAATAGACAAACTTGAAAAGAGAAAGAACATGGATAAGATCACGGAGAGCTGGTTTCAGAAGGTCTTATACATTGGAAATATGGGCATCAGTCATGCTGTTAGAATAGCGAACAAGTTCTTGGAGTTACAAAGGTCTCTTGAAAGCACAAGGAAATTTTGTACAGATTTCTTGGGGATATACGAGTCGACTTACCCAAAAATTGAGGCCATCCTCAAGTTTCCAAAGAAAACTTGGAAGGAGTTTGCATTTAAAGAGGATGATCATTGGATCGTGGAGATGTGGAGGATGGATTTTGAAAATCAAAAGGAAATATTGGAGCAAGTGCTCAAAAAGGTGGATCTGGATATTGAGTGGGCTAAGGAAGTCAAAGTAGATTTCATATGGCACTTAAATCTAATGACGGACTATGATATGCCTATCATGCAAATTGATCCTAAGAAGATAAAGCCTCATTTCCAAAAGAATATGGAGGATGGGATGTTTGCTAAGATCACCACCGATTTCATGATTTTTTCAGCACAATCCCTCACCCAATCTGAGCTATTTAGGGACCACACTGCCAAATATGATAAAGATTGGGAAAAGCTCACTGACTGGTCCAAACAATGGGGCTACTAAGTGCTACAATCTCATATCATGGAAATTGATAAGCTCCAACCACTGATCTTGAAGTTCATGGAGTACGCCACTTTGAAGAAACAAGAGGGAAACCCTATTATTGATGAGGAACTCCTCAAGGAATAGCTGCAACAAAGAGAAATCAACAAAAGACCAAATGGTACAGTGCTGCCACTAGAAGACAAAATAGGGACAAGGACAAGAATGTATTTTAAAATGTAATATATTTGGGGGGTAGGTATAACCCTAGTTTGTAGTAAATCTTGGCCACACTATGCAGTTCAATCTTTTCCATTCATTCTACTTTTTGGACACTATAAATAGGGGGTCTCTTATTTTCAAGAGAGAGTTGATTTGTAATGACATGCCGCAGAAATTTTAATAGAAATACATTGACTTTGGTGGGTTTTTGAGTTTCTTTTCATGTTTCATGATTCATCTCCAATAATTAGTTGATCTAGTTAGATTTACATTGTTGTTTAATTAGTTTCGGGTTGCTTTGATAGATTCGGTAATGTTGTTTTGTGGTTGTGAATATTTCTACTATGTAGATGCCTTCCTAATCCATACCTTTTGTTGTTTGCTATTGATAGATAGCTGTGTAAAGTTATTCTAGACTTAAATTTAAAGTTTCCTTAAACTTTTATCTTTGTTCATGCATGTACATGGTGAATGAATGGTAAAATATTTGCAGTCCTTAGAAGATAGCACAAATTTCATGATACTGTGAAATTTCTGGTTAAGTGAAATTTTGTTTTAAGGAAGTTGTCCATAGTAGAAACCTCCATGATCATTGTTAATGGTTAGTAGTAGATCCAAGAACCCCCTCTCTTCCCAACCTTTTTCCTTTTTTAAAAATAGCCTATGCTAAGGTTCATTGCATATTGTAAAGCGAAAACTGAAGGAAAACATTGAGGTTTCAGACTACTACTTCAACTTGTAGCAAAGTGTACATCAACTTCCATCCTAGAAAACTCAATTTACAAAATCCACTTCATTTCATCTAGCTTTGTAAGTCTGCCTAGTGATTACCAGCAAAATTAGATCAAAAATCAACTGAGGAATTCCATGCAAGTCATGACCTAACACCCGAGAGACCTTGGGGCGATTTTCAACAACTTGCTATTGGAAATCTCCTTTCAAGAGACATAGTGCACCTATGCATTACCTATGTTGAGAAGTGCTTAAAAAACACATAAACACTCCCCTCCACCCCGTACACCTATCGGTGTAACTAGGAAGTATATATATTCATATATATATCCTATCAATAATAAACTTCATATAATTGGAAGGTTGAGACACATTTTCCCAACAATTGTTCAATGAAGTTACTTTCCATGTACTAAACATAGTTGAGGTGACAAAATCCCTTGCAAGGAACTTTTCCTCCCAAGGTAAGAGGTGTATTGTGTACATGAGTATACTATAATTACTCAATCTATGGGCAATCTTTATCATGTGAGCCTAATTTGAGAAGATAAACTTGATCTATCCACTAAATAGGATGTGCAATATGGTGTGTTTTTTATGTTGAGTCCTTGTAACACCAATTAGTGAGTTCTTGTGGAAGAAGAACACATACAAATCACTTGATCACCTCATTGAGTTAGTTTTACATGTTGTTTACTATGTTTTCAAAGTCAAACATCAAACAAATAAGGTAAACTTGCATTTCAAAGATCCCCTAGGAAGATCAATACATTTGTTTAATAGTGTGACACCTTTTCACAAAATGGCACTTTTGTTTTTGTTAAAACAAAACTTTTGTTTGCACATTGGTTCTTTTGCATAGATCGACATATTTTCCAAGGAAAATAAAATTTGAATAATGGCACCTTTGTTTAGATATTTTGATGCTTCTATCAAACATCGATGTTTTTACCAAATATCAAATCCTTTGTAAAACAATAGTTTGGTGCATTTGTATAAACATTCCAACACATTTCATGATTTGAAAAATAGAAAACTTTCAACAAATAAAATTGATTATATTTTGGTTTCTGAACATCAAATTGATCTAAAATTGGTTCAAACTAAAACAAAAACCAATCTTGGCTCACTTATATCACTCATCAAACAACACTCAAGGTTCATGTTCTTCAACACTTTGGTCTTGCAAAAAAAATCTTATAGGCTTTTAATTAGGTTCAACAATAAAAGAATCAACATCAGACATAAAAACATCAGCCATCAACACACAACTTCAAATTTTTCCACCAAACCTTTTAGAGTAAGTTTTAACAACATCAACTAGTTTAGCTCTACGTTTAGAAACAATCTATTTCTAGAAATTTAGTTGGATTAATGCACACCTTTTGGACAAACACACCTTAGAGTCACAATTCTACTCTTAATATTTGCAAGTTCATAAGCATCAACATCAAAACACATCAACCAAAATTGAGTCTAGATTATAGTTAAAAAATTGAAAATATCATTCACTCATCCACAACATCATACATCATTGTCCTAAAAATATTAGAGGTTCTTTGTTAAAGAAATTTGAATCAACGAAGGGATTACAATAATATCATTCACAACACACAACTCCTAGGGTTGATACACATTTTATGGTTACAACAAGAGCACAACACAAGAAAAACATGGAATCAAACCCTAGTGGTTCATATATACCCATCAGAACTAGTTATAGTGAACCAATCTTTGGGATTCCAAATTTCAATCCTAGAGTTTTTCCCACTCCACCACACAATCCACCATCTCAACCATCACAAGAAACAAGGGTTCAAATAGAAGACATTATAGACAACACCCATAACTTTACTGTCAAAGAGTTACTTGAAATGAAACAAGATCCAAGAGTTCATCACATCATAAACACCATGTTGAGTGTACCCTACTCAATACATGATCACACTTGCAAAAGGAGGAACAAAAATCCCCTCTACTTTTGATGTGAACACACTTAGGGAACAATCATTGTCAAATGTTACATTTATGGGTCAAACTTCTCAAAATGAACCTTTGGTCCATAATATCATCCAACCCATACCAAAAACATCTTCATAACATTTACCAAGTCAACCAACAATCACTTGAATGAATTCAACTAATCTTACAATTCAACTTGTAAATCCCCAAAGTATAGGGAATTATGCAAATTTGGGCATTCAAAATGTAAATACCAATGTTCCATCCACATTTCATGCTATTCCTAGTACAAAGAAACCTCAAAACATACCTCAACAACCACAAGGTTCACAACATATATCACAAAGTCCTCAAAGTCAAATTCAACAACCTCAAGGTTCACAACACATATCACAACAACCTAAAGGTTCACAACACATATCACAAAAACCTCAAGGTTCACAACACATACCTCAACAACCTCAAGTTCATACAATATCTCAAGGTCCTCAAAGTCAAGTTCAACAAACTCAAGGTCATAAAATATCACAATAATATCTAGCATATCAAAATAAAGGTATTCAACATGTATGTAACATCAACCAATGTCCCAACATCAATTGACACAAAATCAAGGAAATCCCCATCAAATGTACGGTTATGCCTTGCATAACCACCCCATTTTATTCTAGAACAAAATGGGTCCCCCTCTTTCTTTTTTCTTTTGTTTTCTTTGCCTTTGTTTGTCTGGTTTCATCTTAGGAGTTCTTTTGTTTTCCTCCTAAGTCTGTCTTTTGTTTTGTCTAATTTTGGTTTTGCTTCAGCCTAAGTTGGGTTTCTTTTTATTAAAAATTGAATCAAATGATCAAAGTGATATATTTTATGCTTTGAGGACTAATGGAGGCATTTTTTTTGCAAGATTGAATCGCTCATCTTAAGATATCTCTCAGGGAAGTCAACTAGAAAGCATGCCTCAATCCCATTCAACATAAAATTCCTCTCAGAAGAAAGTCGTTGAGACCTTTCAGGTTTCTTGCCAACTGGAGGGGTGTATTATTCATTTGGGATCCACTGGTCACCATGACATCATAGTTGCTGTAAGGTTTTATATGTCTCTCTGCTTGAGAATAAGTCTCAGCGAAAGGGGATGTCATCGGGGGATCTTGCCGAGAAAGATTTATGTTTGGCAGGAGGTCTAGCCGAAGAGGAAAAGTCTCACCGAAATGGATTCTCCCTTCGGTGTAATGTTTGGAACTTGGTGAAAGGTCTTGCTGACACAGCAGGGTCTTGCCAAAACAGCTTCGAGTTCAGGGAGAAGTCCTGCCGACAGAAGGAGGTCTCGGTGAAGGATGGTAGCATCGGCAAGAGGTCTCACCAATAGGTTGGACTCTTGCCAAAATGGAACAGGTCGGGGAGAGTGGTTTACTTTCGGGGAGATGTCCTACTGACACGGGGGGAGTCTCGATGAAAGATGTGAGCTCGGTGAAAGGTCCTGCCAATAGATAAAAGTCTCCCTGATAGTTGTTCAAAAGGCCACATCGGGGAGAAAGATTTATATTCGTCATGAAGTCCCACCGACAGAAGGAGGTCTCGCCAAAGGGTTCTCCCTTTGGTGTGATGTATGGCCGACTACAAAATGTCTCAGTGAAATGGGCGTGACTTTAGTGTAATGTCTCGGCAAAAGGGGCATGACTTCGGTGTAATGTCTCGACGAAGGAAGCTAGTCTTTCCGACATGAAATGATATCGACATAATGTCTAGCCGACCCAAGGATCTCTTGCCGACTGGTGAAACCTTCAGTATAAAGTTTTGAGCTTGGAGAGATGTCTCACTAATAGATAGAAGTCACACCAAAAGGTGGGAGGATTTGATATAACGTCTCACTGACCGAGGGAAGTTTTGTTGATAATGGTGAACCTGGCGATGAAAGGGGATATCGATATAAATTTTGTTGCCCGAAGTAAGCTCTCCCCGACCAAGTGAAGTCTTGCTGAAGTGAAATAGAGGCTCCTGGATGAATGATTTGTCATCGCTATGAAGTCTCAGCGACCAAGTGGAGTCTCCCCAAAATAAAATGAGCTCGCTATAACGTCTGTCCGACCTGATGGTGTCTCGTCAAAAGGTGAAGGGGCTCGATGAGAGGTCTTTCGGATAATGGGAAGTCTTGCCGATAGCAATAGATTTTCCAATGGAAAAAGGGATACCCATATGACTGATGAGAACTCACCATGACCCCTGGCCGATAACGATTGTCTTGTCGATGGTTTCTGTGGATATCAATATGACTTGTGCCACTCCCTATGAGGTCTTACCGACCATCGTATGCTACGCCGATGGCTGCTATGAGGTATGATTGCATCAAGGAGACATGATTAATGTCTCACTAACATGCAATCCGATGTGAACAACTTTTGACTGCCTGGGAATCCCACGTGGAGTGTGTTCGCACAATCAAAGAGAACTAAGGGCGAACCTGGTGCAGTTTGACCGATTAACTATGAACCAGAGGAAGATCAACAGAATGCGACCGGTGTGGATCTGCTCTATGAACGAGCTGATGGAGCAGCTCGGTGAATACTGGTGTGGAGATCTAATGAAAAGCCTCATGTTGCTTCCAGAGGTGGTCAACGTGCAGAAAGATCTTGAGCACAAGGAGGCCAAAGGAAAGAACCACGAGTCTTAGGGATAGCTGGGATCGCTACTGGTAGAGGTGGATCGGCATTAATGATAATGCTTTAGAGCATTCAAGGCAGCCCTTCAAGGAAGTTTGAAGATGGACATGGAGACTAGAAGTAAATGCTATAGTTGCAAAAGATCTGAAGGCTTCTCCTAAGGGCGATCCTTCATCGACATGGACAGTAGGGATTCATATTGAATGCAACATTTACTCTATTCAAAAAAGATCTGAGTGTTGACCCTTCTGAAGGGAGATATTTTGTGAACCCTAAAACAGGGGCTGACTTTCTTTTGGGTACATTCTATATATATGGCATTTTTTGCCTCTTTTGAAGGGGGTACGAGTTTAGGTAGAAGTTTTAGAAAAGATAGAGGAGACAGAACTGCATCCTGTTTCTTTGTAATGGGAGCTTTTTTTGTCTTCTTAGTTAGGAGTTAGATTTAGAGTAGGCAATAATGTATCTTTCAAGTTCTTAGTGTAGATGGAAATAGTCTGAAGATATAGGTTTTTTGTACACTAGTGATTGTGTCAGAGTTGTAAATGTTGCTTATCTGTTTCACTAACAGTAGAAGCAACTAGATTTAAATCTACTTCATGTTGTGTTCCTGAATGGTATTCATCTTCAGTTAATCATTTGATTTGAGAAGCTTTCAAGGAATGAAGTTTTATTTTATGTTTTTTTTAAATAGTGATTTGCAATCTGTTGTTAAAGTTAGCACTATGAATGAATGAAACTGTGTGTTAATCACAAGTTAATTTTGTTCTGCAGTTTTAGTTAGGAGTTCCTTGAAAGGTAACAAGTCTAGTTAAGTTGGATGAATTATCATTCTCTTCGGTTCCAAAGCTTTGATCTATATTTTTCTATTTCTTTAAAAACCCCAGTTAAAGTAGGTTTGAATTTATGCTTGATCTTAGAACAATCCAGAAGCTCAACACCAGTAGGCCCCTTGAACATTATAGTTCACATCAATCACTGAGTGAAATCAGCACAGTTGAGAACTAATTACAAAGACCTTGGGAGTTAAGATATCCATGTGTTATTCTTTCTCTTTCAGGAGAAACAGAATAGCAATATTCTGTTTGCATGTTGTTGTGCCACTTGGACCATCAACAAAAACTAGCGCTAGAAGGAGGGAATCCTTGAGTAATTTTGGATTGTTGTAAGTTGGAGTGGGTCAGATCTTGGAAAACCCAGCTCTGATGGGCAACCCTTTATGTATTCCTGGGATTTTTAATGAAATTCCTTATCATATGCATAATAGGCTTCCATTATCTTTCGCTAACAGTGGAAAAATTGCTAAAGATCATGTTAAGATTTGCAAAGATTTGATGACTCTTCACTGGATTCTTCATGAAGATATATCCTGTCAACTTTTTGTCAAAACACTTCAAGGTACAACAAGGAAATGGTATGTTAATCTTCCACCAAATTATATTTGTTCATGGACGGAGTTAGAAATTTTATTTGTGGATCAGTTTGACCCTTATGCACGAACACAAGACCCATCGTTTGAATTTGCAACCATAAGAAGAAAACCATCGGAATCAATTTATTAATTTAATCACAAATTTTTGTCTATGTATCAAAGGGTTCAATCTTTAGATTTGGTTGTTGATGATCATATACTAATAGAACATTATTATTGGGGTTTAAACCCCTCATTTACAACCAAAGTTAGATGTTGTGGTGAGGCTACATCCTTGCATGATGCATTGAACAAAGCTCTCTTATTGGCACAATTTGGACATGACACTAGAAATTCAGATAGCCAAACTCAGGGTTATAATCCTCTTGTGCTGGAAAACTACCATCATCTTCAACCTTATGTCACTTCACCCACCATCCCTACCCAAGTGCAATCATTCGCACCAAGTAGCTACAACCTTCCTAAGGTTCCAAGCACCACATTCCCCAACATGCCATATCACGTCAATCACACACAATACCACTAGGAGAACTTCTCTTGGAAAAATCCAATCACAGAGTTAAGTACTCCACTTGTCAATGAAGTTGTGACCATATCATCTCTTTTCGGTCATATTCTAAAGCATAGTCCATTACATCACAATGAAGTTGTAGATGAAACATTTGATGAGCCAAAATATAATTTTGATGACTTGTTTGGTAAAAAGCATGAAATGGATGTAAATTTAGACCATAATGGAAATCTCAAGATAGAATCTAGCTTTGTTGAGAATGTTAGTACTAACGATGGCTTTGAAGGAGATGAGGTATTAATGCGGGATTGCTATCATGAGAAATCAACAATATCTTCCAACGATTTGAACAACTCTTCTAATCAAGATGAGAATCAGGGTGATGAGGAATGGACAAAGGAACATGGTTCGAGTTGGATTGATATCCCTCATATGCAAAATCGAATAAGGGAGAAATTAGAAGAGCTGGGAGATCTAAAACTATCAGACATTGTTGGGCCAAGTGGATGTAGGATACATCAAACTAATCAACACTCTCAGATGGATTGCCACGTCTTCCTAGGAAGGATGGAGTTGTATTTCAAGCTACTAATCACTAGTGAAGGAATACATATGGAAGATCCTTGGAGTATGTATCCCCTCAATGAGGAGGATGAAACAACTAGCACTCATGAAAATGGTAATCAGTCCATCCAAATGATGAGGGTAACTGTGTGAACAGGTTTAATTCTTCCCTATCTTTTGATGACCTTGATCCTTGCATTGAGATGGATTCAACAACTGATGAAACTCCTCCACCTAGTGAGTACTTGATAGAAGTGGAGAATGGATTCATCGATGCATCCATAGTTTCTTTCATGATGGTGAATGAGGAAGAAACACACTGATGATCATGTTTTATGCACAATAACAGCCAGACAGAATATAATATCCTATCTCTCTTGAAAGGTAAATCTCTATTGGAAAGCTTCAAGAGATAACCCCAAGGTCTCTAATGTCAGGTCTTGACAGTGCATAAAAAAACTCAGTAACAATATGTGAAAATGCTGGTAATCATAATGGGACCTTACTACGAGCAAAATGTTGAATCAATTTTATCAGATTTAAGAAGCTGGTGAGCCTTCAATCCAAAATTTAATCCAATGATTAAAGAAATAGAAAAGGATAAGGGTTTTAAAGAGAGTTCTAAATCTAATACTACTTCTAAAATTAACAATGTAAGTAACCAATACTCGAAATGGACCAACCCCTCAAAACTGATTTCTACTTGACCAAGATATATCTACAATCTCACAGAAAATAGTGCAATCTTCTGAGGTGTTAAGATTTTCAAATCATGAACACTCACTCAAACAACCCTTTTGCAGTTGAAATGAATGAACCTTCACAATCGAACTTAAGTACAAGGAATATGAAAAGTCCAGGCTAACTTTGCAAAGCAACTAACAATCAGTTGGTTGCGAAAAGTATGGACTGAGAGATTGCTGCAACATTTAAGTATCAGATCACAAACATTATCAAACCAAATCTAATCTAGATATTTACCAACTCAAAGCAATTTTTAAAGATGGAATGGAAAAACCATGCAAAACAAGAGAGCACAAATATGGCACCAAATAACAACGTCACTATTTGCATTCGAATTGTTCACTGTAGCAACAATTTTAGCTTTCTGCTACAATATTTGCTTGAGGGCAACTACCTACTAACTTACTGTACTTCTAACTAGATTTTCTCTATATTCTAGTTACAAATTTTGATCTTCTAATTATTTCTAACTATTCTAACCCTTTACAAAGAGGTCAAATGCCCAATATATAGAATTCCCATAAAATCCCGTCGGCAGGTAAGGGTTTTGCAGCAATAACTCAGCACAACAACTTGGCCAGGAGAGTCTTCGAAATAGGTCAAATAGGCATTAAATGCATGTCCCGTTGAGGTCGGCCCAAGATCCGCAATGCAACTCAGATGACGTGCGGGAAGATAATAGGGAAGCACAAATTGCGCCGCAGCCTATCATTAGCTCTCTTCCCTATTATCCCCACGTCGATCTGACTCTTCATGTAGCTTCAAGAACACTCCATCCAAGTCAGCCATAGGTGGTACTGGTAGAACCCTAAGTCACCTCTCCATGGACACAATCTCATCCCTTGAGTGTTCAACCGACCTATCCCAATCTACCTTGTATGCCACATATTTATCAATAACTACGAGATAGGTGGCCACATCATCCAGTTGGTGCTTAGAAACAGAACCATCATCAAGTGGTGCATACACATCATTCCACCATTCTCTCAATTGTTCCAAGCTCAAGTACTTGGGCGCGATCTTTCTTCTTCCCGTCATGATTTTGAAGAAGGCAATGGAACCATTGTAAATCTCAGTCAAGGTGTCATCAATCTTCTTGCCTCATTTGTGAATCTTTTTCAACACCTCCTACCTAATTTGCAGTGCCTCGAACCACTCCCAAGGTTCGATAGCTCTAGAGGAAGAAAGAATCCCATCGCTTACCAACTTGTCACAAGTGTATTCCATTAGAGTTCTAGTTTTCTATAGAAGGAGGTCTGTATCCTCAATATCTTGTGCCAACACTTGTTTTAACCAATTAGTCACCATAACAACATCTTTCCCTGTTGATAGGATCTCCTTAATAGCCTCATCACCCTTTTCTTGCACTTATTTCAACGAATTCTCAGTGGCAAGGGTGGAAGCTTTCATCTTTTCAAGCTCAGTTATGGTATCCTGAGGCAGAGGATTAATAGAAGAGGAAGAAGGATTAATGGCCTGCAGTGGCTTCATTAACTCCTCCAAGCACTTCCTAAGATTTTCATTTTCTCTCTTCAGCTCCTGCTTGGCCTTTGTTTCCTTCCTCAATCGATCTACCATAACTACACTGGAGACCTCATAGTCCTCAATATCCTGCTCAACCGATGTAGGCCCGAGATTAAAAGTTTGTATATCATAATCACTTCTGGCCACATCATCTCTGTCTTTGTTTGGAGCAAGCGTAGCAATATGAACCACTTTGTTATGTGCCTCATCCCTCTCAACTCATGAGATCACCCTAGCCTTCCTTTTCCCTTTATCTTTTCCAATCTTGGCCAATAGTATGTCCTAGTTCAGCAGACTATCCTCCACTACCACTTGTTTTCTCTTTATCTCCTTCTCTAGCCAATTAGGGATAGTAGACCCCAATTGCACCCTGCTCTGCCCCACTTCCTCTTCCTATCGATCTCCTTCTATTTCCTCATTCAAGTTTTGTTCATTAGGAATCTCATCATTCTTACTTTCTTCCTCTTCAACATGCTCCTCTTCATGCGCAGGCGAGGGAACCTTTTCTGCCTCTTCCTCCCTTGGAGGAGATTCAACTACTTCATTTGTGACTGGTGACTCTACATATGTGGCCAAGGGAGATTGCATTTCTTTCTCCACTTCTACCTCTGCACTATAGAGTTCTCCCTCATGGAATTCCTCATCCTCAGTAACTGGATGATCATCAACACCCTTTGTCACACCTAGTTCACTCTAGGTTTCATGAGCGGGAGCTGCATCACCATGTTGCTCGTCATGAAAAGCCACCAAAGGTAGGTCAACCTTAGGCACACTGTCCCTGGAAGAAGGATTCCTAGACTTCCTTGCATACACTTTGGCCTTCTCCTCTGAGCTTTCAAGATATATCACTGGTGGGGAAACTTCTTCCCCAACCTTGGAGGCGGCCTTCTCTAATAGTTTGAAAATTCTCTTCCTCTTCGACATAGGAGCATCAACCTCAGGACTCTTCTTAGACTTCTTAGTCCTTGTTCTCTTCATGGCTTTTGGCCTCCTCTATTTTTCTACTTCCTAGACCTTTGTTTCTTGTACACCCTTAGATTTATTTTTGACAGGGGAGTCCAGTTTACCTTTACCTTTGGGATCCTGCTCAGTAGATTCTTCAGAAGTGGAGTGGGAATCTAAGTCTCCCATTAGGTTGTACGTGCACTTCACTCCTTTGTTTTCCAACTCCCATACCGTGTGTTTGAACCACATTTTTCTAACCTTAAGAACTGGATCCATCAGTTGCTTCAGTTTTGTTTGCTCCTCCTCTATCCAGTCTATATCACCAATTGGTTTGTCCTTTATCACTTCATAGGCATGATCCTGGATTAGGTTCCCATCATCTTCCAATTGATCAGGCACTGCTCTTACATTATATAATCAAACAGCATCAACTGGAAGTCGGGAGAATTTCTTCCTTCTAACCTCATATTCATCACTGTAGTTGGCCCAATAGTCCTCTAAATCAACCTTATGACTATACTCTCTACTAGCCTTCTTTTGAGCCTCCCCTGTGATGTCAAATCTAGATCTCTTGGAGTGGAGAGACAAACCAAGAGCACTCAATTCTTCTTCTAAAGCTTGGGCAGAAGCAATGGAAGGACATACCTCTCTAGTGCCAATCCTTAGGGGAAAATCTCCACCAAATCTTGTATTATGTTTGTCTTTCTTGACAATGGCATCAAAATCACAAATATGCCTAGTGACTTCCAACAATATGATGTGGTCAGTGGGATACCTTGGAAGTCTGTACGGGGCCTTCTGGAAGCCATCAATATGAATGTAAGAGAAAGTTGGGAACTATATGAACCATGCTC
Source organism: Sequoia sempervirens (assembly GCA_007258455.2). NCBI lineage: Eukaryota > Viridiplantae > Streptophyta > Pinopsida > Cupressales > Cupressaceae > Sequoia > Sequoia sempervirens. The sequence continues at coordinate 753,476,289 of VDFB02281492.1, forward strand.
CATACTTCTTGATGAGCTCCTTTGCCCAATCTGAAATTCTAACATGCTCTGCCTCTTGAAGCATTCTGGTAATGTGCATGGTAAATGCATTATTTTCCCTCCTGTAGTTTGAACCTCCCTAGTGTAGCTGAGGGAAAACTTCATAAATAATATCTTGTCCAAAAATTCCTTTTGTATCCAATCCTCTATAGGGATGGAATCTAGCTAGTGCATAGACCAAATATGAGGTCATTGTGAAGGTCTTTGTCTGCAACACATTGGAAAACTACTTATGAATTACTTGGCTGATGACCCCTACCCAATGGTAGTCAACCTTCTCCCATTCCATCCTCACAATCACATGGCACATCCAATTCTCAAATGTACTAGCACTCCTCAATCCAAGCACCCTACTAAGAAAGGTGATGGCACATAGTATTCCTTCTTGAATTTTTCTTTGTACAGCTGTTTAGGCAACTTGGAATAGTGGGACTTGGGTTTCTCCAGCCAAGAGTTGATTAGCTGCTATGACTTCACAGTCTGGTCATCATAGAACTCCTGGGCTGCCTCAATGGTGAATCCCACCACATGAGATCGGTCAGGCATGTCGAAGGTTTGAACAATGGAGACTGGGTTGAGATTAGCAACAACTCTCCCTTGAGGACCAATTATCCTCTGTGTATCCTGATCATAGTGCTTGGCGCACTCAAGGACCAACTCATAGCACTCCACTGTAGAGGGGAAACCAACAACGTGGAACAAACCAAATTCCCTCTTTCTTCCGGCCACCAAAGGAAGATCATCAGCCACCATTCTTTCTTTAAATTCCTCATAATCCCAGAGGCCAACATTCATATCAGTGAATTTTTACCAAATAGAAGTGATCTTGCTTTCAGGAACCTTGCTCTTAATGTCCAGCTTGATCCTCTTGGCATCAAAAAATAAGAAACTAGCTGTTGTTTTGCTTGATTCAACCTGCATTCAACATGAAAACATAATGAGAACCACAAGAAAGCAAGGTTAACCCATCAAAACACCACTGGAATGCATCCCTCATGGTCAAGGTGTCATTAAAATTCATATAAAATGATCCCAACAAATTTTGGGTTTCAAAACCATCTGTGGAATCTAAGCTAGAGAGGAATTCGAGAAATTCTAGACTAATCGGATTCCAGTGAAAATCCCAAGAAACACCTACTTAATCATTAAACTTGATCATTTTTAGTCAATAAATCACCTGAGAGATTCAAATATAACATGAAATAATCATCAAATGCATCACAAATTATAAATGGATTCAATTATTTCATGTTCCTTTACATTTCATCAAGTTTTGGGAAAATCCATGAGGGACGGATTTCCGCGAGAAATGAGTCAGATGGGAGTCTTCAGAAAATTAGGGCAACAGTGAATTTTGAAGAAATCTGGTACTAGCGGACATCCACGGTCAGGGCCAAGTTTCAAACCAATGGGAATTCCTGGAATGAAAGCTTCAGCAAAAGTTAAGATCTCACAGAGAAGTCTCGGCGACATTCAGGAGTTACACTGAAGGAAATCACTAGGGAAGGCTTCACCAAGAGTCAATTGTTTTGATGTAATGTCTCGACGAAAAGGGTCATAGAAAACATATCGGTATTAGCCAAGGGTGGTCAAGGTAAGGTACTGGTGAATGATTCATGTCTTGCTGACTAATGGGTTTAAACAATTACTTCGGCTAGATAATAGTTTATCGATGTGATGTCTCAACGAAGGCAAAATGTCCCGCCAATAGCACTCGACAGATTTTTGGCATGAGAAGGATATGGTCACCATGAACGAAAGGACTTAGGAGAGTTTCTCGGTAAAACATTTGAGTTTGGCCAGAGGTCCTAGTGAAAAGATGGATGTCTCCCTAATAGAAAGACTTCGGCGAAAGCGAACATGCTCGGTAAAAGGTCTCGCTGAAGGCGAAAGTCACAGCAACACAAATGAATCGGTAAAGCCACTGGATCCCGCCAAGACTTCTTAGTGACTTGGACTTGTCTTGCAGAAAGTGAGTATGAGTGAGCACATCGATGAGACATCTCCTCATGGGGTGAGGTCTCAGCGAAAGTGAAAGGTCTTTCCAAATGATATGTATGAGTGATTTCATCAGTGTAAAAGTGATAGTGTCACAGCAATATAACATGAACCTAGGAGGACCATTTAGACAAACCTCAAGGTAGTCAATATGATATCTCAGTGATCTTGAATGGTCACAGCGAAGGGAATATAGAAGGGACGGAGAGTCCCGATTTCATCTAGACACTGAACCGACTATGGATTTTGACAAGTTTAACTTAGGGCAAGTCAGGGACGGACCTCTCATGAAATTTCTTCATATTCTAGGCCAACCATAAAATGAAATAACTAGACATGGCACTACCCTAGGTCCGAACCCTATTCATCCGCCATTAGCACATAAACAAGCTCAAAATTTAGTTGTTTCAATTACTAAGTCGCTACTAGGATTAGCTAACTACGCTCAGGTAAGATTCATCAAAATGTGGATAGACACATGAGTTCAAGACTTACCCAAGGGCTGAAAAATGAGGAAAAACCAACCAACCCTAGCACGAGATGAACACATACATAGGAATTCAAATCCCACAAGCCTTCACAATACCAATGTGACATTCATAATTTTCAATCAAAGGCCAGGCAATCAAAGACATACCATTACAAAGCAGGAATTGACCTCAGATGCAGTAAACGCAAAGCCCAGTGCCCACAAAGAACAGAGGTGAGAGCACACAAGAAACAACCACCAAATCAATCAAATCAAAGCCAAACGCCCCAAAATTTCAACCAGATGCTCGCATGAAAGCACTTTAGAGCACAACAGGGGAAAATAAGAAGCAGGATGGCATAAAAGACCTCAAAACCAAGTTAAATACACTTCTCTGACCATGCACGGAGCCATTAATGCAGTCGATAGGACAGCCAAAGAAAGATTTCGGGAATCCAATAATAGTGCAGAATCCTGGAAAATTCGGCCTACGCGAAAATCTGCGAAGACCCAAAAGTCTCGAGCAACAAGGTTCAACCAGAATCCAAACGAGATCCGGAAAAATCTGACTAGGGCGAAAAATCCTAAATCAGGGCAAAAGCCTGAAATTCATCCAGAACTCAAGATTTTCAATGAATAACCTGGAAACACTTAGGCATTCAAAATAAATAATTAAGCACATGCCTAACTAAGACAAAACCTCAAAAGAAAGGGCCAAAACACCAAAACCGAAAAGAAAGAGGTCCCTACTTTCAGCAGAGCGTGTGTGTGAAAAATTGCACAACAAATGGCAACTTCTACTGGGAAAATGCTCCAGAGCATTTGATGATGAACAGGAATCAAGAACCCAGAATCTCTAGTTTCAATCTCACCATCAAATGAACAAGTTAGAATGTAAGATTTAAAGAATTAGAACTAGAGGATGGATCAAACCTTCCATAAACTGAAAATCCCAGTGTGTGCACATGAGTTCATTTCCTTCCTTAAGTTACTACAGAAACTGAGTTCAGTCAAGTCGGGCTACGTAAGGATTCTAACTTCAAAAGCAACCTGGATAGGGCCTCACTGCTAGTCAGGCATCTATAGCCCTGACGAAGTTATCATTGTGACTCTCGTGGACATAGCTCTACTACCAGCCAGGCGTCCATAGCCCCGGTAGAGATATTCAGGTATCCCTGATAAGTTGAATTTATTCTTTTGATATTCAATATTTTATTTTTCTTTTCTTTTGATATTCAATGTATGTCTCTTTCATTTCAACCTGTGAACAATGAAGTTCACACTTAGGGCTAAGAACCACAGTGGCACTGAATCAGAAATAGGATTTTTCACTTGACAAGACTTCACAAGGGTTCCTATACTAACATCAGGATTCTTAAGATGTATGAAAGATATAAGATTTTCATAGTACTTCAAGTTCAAATCCACACCAGTGACTCAATCTTCTATAAATCTGACATTAGAACTATTTGCAATAGCAAAGATTTTAACCATCCTTTCAAGATGCAAAGCTAAAGTTCACCCAGGAAATACTTAGAACAATTCTAGAGAAGACAAATTTTTCATGCAAGTGCAACACACCCAAGCGAAAATAGAGAAACCCCCAAAGCAAGAGCAGAGAAAAAACAAAACAAACCAAAAGAAAACCTACACTAACCAAAACAAACAAAAACAAAGCAGAAAGGAAAACCCTAATCTAACTATATACAAGACCAGAGCTAAAAATAGCTCAAGATTGGAAATAGTGCTTCAAATACTGCCCATTGATAGGTAGTGGAATATCCTCTCCAGTGAGAGTTTTCAATCGAAAAGCGTTATCTCCCAAGATTTTTGAGATCTGGTAAGGTCCAAGCCAAAGTTTATCAAATTTTCCATGCTCTCCCTTACGTTCATGGGCTTTATTTCAGGAAAAATCCAAGTCAGAAATCCTAAAAATTTTAACCTTGGACCTCTTATCAAACCATCTCTTGACAACCCCTTGGTGTTTAGCGAAGTTCTCCAGGGCTTCATTCCTCTTTTCTTCAAGGTGCAATAGTTCAGCAAGTCTTGCCTCACGTCTATCTCCCTCATCATAAAATTCATTGATGAACTGAAGGGTAGGAATTTTCAATTGTATGGGAAACACAAGTTCTAACACATAAACCAAGTGGTAGGGTGACATCCCTATGGAGGCTTTATGTCTTGTACGGTCTACGCAAAGGGAAAATATAAGTTGGGTATGCCAGTCTCTAGGGTTCCTACCTAATAACTTGTGGATGACAGTCAAAAGATTCTTATTAGATGACTCAGCCAACCCATTACCCTACGGATAGTAATTGGATGCAAATTTTATAATGATCCCATGATCAAAAGCCTAGTTAGAAATCTTTAATGATCAAAACGCAAAACCATTATCAGAAACTAAAGACATGGGGTATCCAAAATGATTAAGGATACCAAATTCAAGGAAGTTAATCACTACCTTGGAAGTACACTATTTGCATGCAAGAGCCTCTATCCATCTTGTAAAATAATCAGTAATAGTGAGAATATACCTGTGACCAGCAGAGGAGGGTGGATTGATGGGGCTAATGAAGTCCATTCCCCATTGAGCAAAAGGTTTTACCTCAACAACCGACTGGAGTGGGAGAGCGGCATACTTCTCTTTGGTGGCCACCGTCTGACATACATGGCACGTCTTGACATGACTTTGGGTGTCTTTAAATAATGTAGGCCAGTAGTAACTGGCTCTAAGAATATGGTTTGCTATAGATGGTGCTGACCCATGGCCTGTACCATATCTGTCATGGAATTCTGACATCATTCTTTCAGATTTTGCCCTTCCTAGGCACCTTAAGTACACACCTTCGTGATTTTTCTTGTATAAAACAACCCCTTTTAACATGAAACTGCCACTCTTTAGGTGCAGTTCTCTTCTTTATACTGAACTGAGATGATTAGGGCACCTCTGGGTCAGGAGATAATGAACAACATCATCATACCACTCGCCAGGAGAAACATCCCTTAAAGTATAAGCCTGAGCTGTAAGATCAGGGCCTGTCTCTGCCATTGTTTTAGTGAGCCCCTTCCCTCTTACCAGCTTCATGGGCTGAATTTCCATAGCATACTCTTGTAGCATAGTTACCCACTTGGCTCTTTTTTCTCCCAGTTCATTTTGTATCAAGAGCAGCTTGACTGTAGGGTCAGGAACTATAGCAAAGATCTTATTTCTGAGGACGTAATGTCTGAATTTTTTGACTGCCCTGACTAAGGCATAAGCCTGCTTCTCCACATTTGGGTACCTCAATTCTGCATCCTTTAATGGTGTGCTCATGAATGTTATGGGGTGTTCATTGCCTTGGTTAGATTTCTAAGTTAGAAGAGCAGCGCAGGAGTGGTCGGAAGCAAATGAATATATGTAGAATGGTTTGGCATAATCAGGACTTACTAAGACTGGAGCTTCAGCAATTGCCTTATTTATCTCTGTGAATACTTATTTTGCTTCTGCATTCCATTCCACCTTGGCCTCCTTCTTCAACATCACATTCAGTGGCTTAACTATCTTAGCAAATCCAATGATGAACTTCCTGACAAAATTGATTTTGCAAAAGAATGACTTAATTTCCTTTTTTCTAGCAGGTGGTGGGATCTTAAGAATAGCCTCTATACGTTCTAGATCAATTGCAATCCCCTTTTCAGAGATGATATTCCCTAGTAGCTTACCTTCGGTAACCCCAAAGATGCATTTCTTTGGGTTGAGGGATATTCTAAATTCTCTACACTTCTGGAAAACCTTGCACAGATCTGAGATATGGTCACCTCTTTTCTTTGAAAATACCATCAGGTCATCCATATAGATGATTATGCACTTCCTAATTATATCTTTAAAGGCTAGGTCAATTGCTCTCTAGAACATAGCTCCAGCATTAATCAAGACAAAAGGTATTCTTCTATAAGCAAAGGTGCCCCACTTAGTGGTGAAAGAAATCTTATGTCTATCCTCATATTGCACCATGGCCTGGTTATATCCTGAGTAACCATCCAGAAAAGACATCATCTGAGATTCGTTGACAATCTGGAGTACCTCATCCAGTGATGGCACTGGATAATTGTCTTTCTCTGATGCTCGGTTCAGGTTCCTGAAATCCACGCATAGTCTGATTTTGCCATTTTCCTTTCATACAAGAACCAGGTTTGCAACCCAAGTAGAGTGTTTGACTAGAAATATGATTCTTGCAGACAACAGCTTCTGCACTTCCCTTTGTATTACAGGTTCCAGTAGAGAATTAATAGGTCTCTGCCTCTATCTGAAAGGTTTCACTCCTAGATTAAGAGGGATAGTATGATTTATGACTGATGTATCATAAATCTTCAGGTCTTCATAACTCTAGGCTATCACATCTGGATATTTGTGCAAGGCATCAATGATTCCCTATCTTTCTTCTGGGGTGCATACTTTGCCAATAAGAATATTTTTTACATCCTCCTGGGATCCCATATTATACTTGTCACATTGTCCACTAATAGACTCCTTCCTAGTGTCATGATCTTGATCTCTGATCTTGTCCAGATCAAAGATTCTTTCCAGTTGCACCATTCCCCTAGGAATAGTGTTGGTCTTCAAGTTGATTACCCCTTCCAAGTCTATCTCTGCCTCTTAAGGTTCAATTTCATCAATGATCTGTGAAGCAAAAATGTTTGTGTTTGTGACAAAGTCAATAATATGCTTGTCATCCTCAAACACCTGGAAACTAGTAACATTATCAGGAACTGAGGGCACTGGGGTTAGTTCCACTATAAACTTCTTCAATCCAGAAAGAGATAGGGACTGCAGAGTGTTGGCTGCCTAGGCCAAAGAATTAGCTATCTAGTTTTTATTCTATGGAATCAGCTGAATGTTGAAGGCATCAAATCCTTCAATAAGGTCCCATACTTTGTGTCTATAGTTAGTCATTCTTCTGTCATGGCAAGAGTACTACCTTCTAACTTGTTTGACTACTAATTCAGAGTCTCCATACACTTGTAAGATCTTAACCTTCTTCTTCAAGGCCATCAACAATCCATGAACTAGGGCTTCATATCTTGCTATGTTATTAGTACAATGAAACTGGAGTCTATGCGCAGCAAAAAACATCTTACCTTTCGGGTTGATCAGCTCAAATCCTGCCCCAGCTCCTTGTTTTGATTTAGAGCCATCGAATCTCAGAGTCCAACATCCAGCAACTGTAGAGTCTCTTACTATATTACTTGCACCGCTACTGCTGGATAGCTCCTTAGAAGGCATCATTTCTTTTTCTTCATGGTTTTCCTGGACATTGATTGAGACCACAGGGGTGGGATTAATATACTTCTGTATTTTTTTTACTACAGTTTGGCATAAGCAACAATCCAATTCTGAATGTGGAGCATTATGTACCCTGCACCAATTGGGCAGAAGTAGCTCTTCAAAGTTCATCATTTTCCCTAATTGAATCTATCCCTCAATACATTTTTGAAGGAACTCTTGAAAACTGTCTAACAGAGCCAGCTGATTATCCTCTGGATCATCATTACTTTCAGCTGGTTCACCATTGTCCTTAACTGGTTCCACTAGGGCTTCAACACCACTAGATTCTGTCATGAGGCTGTGAGACATTGTATGCAATATGAGGACCTCCTCCGAATCTAGTTCTTCAAGGGGAACGGAAAGCATGTAACTACCCATACTTACTTCTAACACCAAAATTTCAGTAGAGATTTTCTGATACTCTGTAATCATGTATTTCATTATGGGTTCTCGTTCAATTCTGATCTGATTCAGTACCCCTTTCCAGGGAAGCCACATATGGGAGTGGTCAGTTGACACATATCCATTTAGATCCCTAGTAAATTCCCTTCCCAAGATTAGGCCATAGGCTTCAGGGATGTCAGCCACTTGTATATTGACAACTTGCTAAATCCTAGGATCATAAGCAATCTGTAGGTGAATCATATTCAACTCTCCTACAACATTGACTTCGGTCCTATCCAACTGTGTGACTTTCTTTTGAGAATCAGCAAGGTGATACCCATAGCTCTATAAACACCAAGGGGCATGACATTGGTTGAGGCACCAGAATCTAGCAAACAATTATGTAAATTCTTGCCAAATACACGGACAAAAATCAAGAATGGGGGAGTATTTGTTTTTCTTTGAAATAGAGTCAAGGGAGTATCTACTTGGACAACTTGAGATTTGTCCCTTTCCTTCCTAGTGTCTCTAGGGGGCATATGAATTTGATCATGAGACTGGTCCTATCCTCCTATTGGCTGAGAACTAGATGCTTTATGGACATTCTTACTAACTAATTTATCTTGCAATGTAGAATTTGCATCATAAGAACTTAAAACTGCATTCCTAATGGATGGAACTCTTAATAGCTCAAATGCAGATAGATTTACCTTTAGCTTCTGGAGTTCTTCAGCAACATACATGGCCAATTGTTCTTCATTTAAATCAGTGGGGGTCTCCTTCGGGTACTCCATCTTTTCTTTACTTGCCTCAGCACTTCTTCCCTTTGGTACATTAGCCTATCCTCGAGATAAATATTGCCTGGAAACTAGAGGCAATGAGGGATTGTTACTAGCATTGGGGTCTTGAGGCATGTTGAAATTGTTTGGTGGGATGGAAGTAGTAAAGGGGCCTCCTGCCTATGGGCACCTGTGTGGTAACTCTCTTAAATCATATCTCTTGACAGGTCTCTAGAAGGTTTGCACTTCTTCAATGTAAGCTTCCTTTTCATCCCGGGGACCATTATCATTCACCAGATTCTCATCAAATAATTGTGTCATTTCATCTCCATTGCATACCTGCTCTGTTTCTTCCTCTAGCTAGTCAGATTCTTCTTCAGGTACATTGTCCTTACTTTGCAGAAAAGGAGCATGGTTCAGCACCAACACTGGTGAATCATAAGGAATAGAGGGTACAATTTCTTGACAATTTGCATTATTCTCCACCTCATACTAAAAGATTGAGGCTAATGTTTGGAACTCTTGACAGTCTAGCTCTGAATGTTGACTAGTCTTGTGGAGCTTACACCATCCTGATAAAGTAGCCTCAGCCAGATATACACCACTAGGAGGCTTCTTTTGATTAGCTGGCTGACTGGCTGACTGATTGACAGATTGACTGATTGGTTGATCCAATGGGGTGGGAACTCCTCCATTGTTGGGACCAGTGTTCCAAGTCCTACTCTATCCTGACTAATATATTCTTTCGAATCCTTGTCCACCACCTAGTGCTCTGTCAAAGTTCTGACCTAATGGTTGTCCCTTATCATAATTATGCCTTCTTTCATTATTATATCCCTGGTCTTGATTATAACCTCTATCCTATTTATATCCTCTATCATTGTTGTATCCTCTATCATTGTTATACCCTCTGTCTTTACGTTTCCCTCTGTCAAAGTGTTGTACTTGTGGATTCTCTCTATTGTAATTGGACTGCATATTCCTTTGAGCAACTTGCAACTGACTGTTCTAGTTCCTCAAGTAGTTCACCTCCATATTTAGCTTTTTTATTTGTTCAGACATCTCATCCAATCTTTTCTTGTCAGGATTACTATATGAAGGTTGACTCACACTATTCTGGGAATGTCCCACTGCAGCATTAGCATTTAATGATTGGATCAATACCTCAGAATTTTGCAGGTATGAAGGATAACTAGCCTGAGGCTAGATATGTAGAGGTTGGTTCATGTTTTGTTGAGGATAATTAACTATGGATGAAACTTGTCCACCAAGAGGTCCTGGGTAAGGGACCAGAAGCAACTGAGGTATTTGGTTCATGATCAGAGTATGGTTCGCAAAATCTTGATTGAGGGCTAGAACTTGTCCAAGGTGAGCAACGGGTCCTAATGAGGGTAAAGGCCCAGACAGATGTCTTAAATTTGTGCTAACTTTTATAGCCTCTACATATGCGTCTAGTAAACTCCCAAGGGGGTTATTACTCCATTTCATAAAAGTAGTTGTTAAACTATCAAGTCCTTTGTAATAGACTTCTAGGGCAGTGGCTTCATCAACAACATACAAGGTCTATAATCTGGTATAGGCATGATGAAACCTATTGTTGAAAGACCCTATGGGCTCATTGACCTCTCTTTTTACATTGGTGAACTAACGGTAAAGCTCATTAGAACTAATGGGGATTTGAAATTTTTGCAAGAAAGCAGTTTCTAGCTCAGTCCAATGTTGGATAGACCCGGTGGGCAAATGATTATACCAATAAAATGTATCTTCCCCTAATGAATAAGGAAATATCCTACATGCTACATCCTCATGGTTTATACCTCTATCTATAAGGCTAGTCTGAAAGATTCTAATGTGCTCTTCAGCGGTTCTATTAGGATCATTAATATGGATTTTTGAATAGAAGTGTTCAGGGTTCTTTGGCATAACATTGTAGATAGCAAAACTCAGAGGAGATGGGTTAGTTTCCAAGAAAGCCATTGGTGGAGGTGGGGGTGGTAATGGCTGATTTATCACTGGATGAGGTTGTGGACTAGGAATGGCCTCAGACTCAAATGAACTTGATGAAGATGGGGTTGATGGAGATGTGTGAGGTGGATGGGATGATGATGATTCTTCCCTTATGTTGGTCCTCCTTGACCTAGTAGGGCCTGGTAATTCCTAAAATTCTTCCTCTCCTAGAGCGGATCTTATTCTTCTTCTGAATCTCTCATGAGAGATGGCGTTCAAAAACTGATCCAGCTTGCTTATTCAGGGCCCTCCCTCTAGCGCCAGTTCCTGTTGATCATGTTTTTTGCACAATAATAGCCAGATAGAATATAATATCCTATCTCTCCTGAAAGGTAAATCTCTATCGGCAAGCCTCAAGAGATAACCCCAAGGTCTCTAATGCCAGGTCTTGATAGTGCATAAAACAACTTAGTAACAATATGTGAAAATGCTAGTAATCACATTGGGACCTTACTACAGGCAAAATGCTAAATCAATTTTATCATATTTAACAAGCTGGTGAGCTTTCAATCCAAAATTTAATCCAATGATTAAAGAAATAGAAAAGGATAAGGGTTTTAAAGAGAGTTCTAAATCTAATACTACTTCTAAAATTAACAATGTAAGTAACCAATACTCGAAATGGACCAACCCCTCAAAACTGATTTCTACTTGACCAAGATAAATCTACAATCTCACAGAAAATAGTGCAATCTTCTGAGGTGTTAAGATTTTCAAATCATGAACACTTGCTCAAACAACCCTTTTGTAGTTGAAATGAATGAACCTTCACAATCAAACTTAAGCACAAAGAATATGAAAATTTCAGGCTAACTTTGCAAAGCAACTAACAATCAGTTGGTTGCGAAAAGTATGGACTAAGAGATTGCTGCGACATTTAAGTATCAGATCACAAACATTATCAAATCGAATCTAATCTAGATATTTACCAACTCAATGAAATTTTTTAAGATGGAATGGAAAAACCATGCAAAATAAAAGAGCACAAATATGGCACCAAATCACAATCTCACTATTTGCATTCGAATTGTTCACTGTAGCAACAATTTTAGCTTTTTGTTACAATATTTGCTTGAGGGAAACTACCTGCTAACTTACTCTAATTCTGACTAGCTCTGCTCTATGTTCTAGTTACAAATTTTGATCTTCTAATTATTTCTAACTGTTCTAACCCTTTACAAAGAGGCCAAATGCCAAATATATAGAATTCCCAGAAAATCCCGTCGGCAGGCAAGGGTTTTGCAGCAATAACTCAACACAACAACCTAGCCAGGAGAGTCTTTGAAATGGTTCAAATAGGCATTAAATGTGCGTCCCGTCAGGGTCAACCCAAGATCTACAATGTAGCTCAGACGACGCACGAGAAAATAATAGGGAAGCACAAATCACGCCGCAGCCTATCATTAGCTCTCTTCCCTATTATCCCCGTGTCGATCTAACTCTTCATGTAGCTTCAAGAACACTCCATCCAAGTCAGCCATAGGTGGTACTGGTAGAACCCTAAGTCACCTCTCCATGGACACAATCTCATCCCTTGAGTGTTCGACCGACCTATCCCAATCTACCTTGCATGCCACATGTTTATCAATAACTATGAGGTAGGTGGCCTCGTCATCCAGTTGGTGCTTGGAAACATAACTATCATCAAGTGGTGCATACACATCATGCCACCATTCTCTAAACTGTTCAAAGCTCAAGTACTTGGGCGCATTCTTTCTTCTTCCTATCATGATTTCGAAGAAGGCAATGGAACCATTGTAAATCTCAGTCAAGGTGTCATCAATCTACTTCCTTCATTTGTGAATCATTTTCAACACCTTCTGCCTAATTTGCAGTGCCTCAAACCACTACCAAGGTTTGGCAGCTCTAGAGGAAGAAATAATCCCATTGCTTACCAACCTTTCACGTGTGTATTCTATTAGAGTTCTAGTTTTCTGTAAAAGGAGGTCTGTATCCTCCTTATCTTGTGCCAACATTTGTTTCAACCAATTAGTTGCCATAACAGCATCTTTCCCTATTGACAGGATCTCCTTAATAGCCTCATCACCCTTTTCTTGCACTTCTTTCAACCAATTCTCAGTGGAAAAGGTGGAAGCCATCTTTACAAGCTCAGTTATGGTCTCCTGAGACAGAGGATTAGTAGTAGAGGAAGAAGGATTAATGGCCTGCAGTGGCTTCATTAACTCCTCCAAGCACTTACTGAGATTTTCATTTTCTCTCTTCAGCTCTTGCTTGGCCTTTGTTTCCTTCCTCAATTGATCTACCATAATTGCACTAGATACCTCATAGTCCTCAATATCCTACTTAACTGATGTAGGCCTGAGATTAAAAGTCTATATATCATAATCACTTCCAGCCACGTCATCTCTGTCTTTGTCTGCAGTAGAAGTAGCAATATGAACCACTTTGTTATGTGCCTCATCCCTCTAAACTCGTGAGATCACCCTAGCCTTCCTTTTCCCTTTATCTTTTCCAATCTTGGCCAGTAGTACGTATCAGTTCGGCGGACTATCCTCCACTACTACCTGTTTTCCCTTTATCTCCTTCTCTAGCCTATTAGGGACAGTAGAACCCCAATTGCACCCTGCTCTGCCTCACTTTCTGTTCATGCCAATCTACTGATATTTCCTCATTTAAGTTCTATTCATCAAGAGTCGCATCATTCTTACTTTCTTCCTCTTCAACATGCTCCTCTTCATGCGTAGGTGAGGGAACCTTTTCTGCCTCTTCCTCCCTTGGAGGAGATTCAACTACTTCATTTGTGACTAGTGACTCTACATATGTGGCCAAGGGAGATTGCAATTCTTTCTCCACTTCTACCTCTGTACTTTAGAGTTCTCCCTCATGGGATTCCTCATCCTTAGTACCTAGATGATCTTCAACACCCTTTGTCACACCTGGTTCACTCTGGGTTTCATGAGCATAAGGCATATAACCATGCTGCTTTTCATGAAAAGCCACTGGAGGTAGGTCAGCCTTAGGCACATTATCTGTTGGAGGAGTCCTAGAATTCCTTGCATACACTTTGGCCTTCTCCTCTGAGCTTTCAAGATTTATCACTGGTGGAGCAACTTCTTCCCCAACCTTGGAGGTGGCCTTCTCTAATAGTTTGACAATTCTCTTCCTCTTCAGCATAGGAGCATCAACCTCAGGAATCTGCTCAGACTTCTTAGTCCTTGTTCTTTTCTTGGCTTTTGGCCTCCTCTATTTTTCTGCTTCTTGGACCTTTGTTTCATCTACACCCTTAGATTTAGTTTTGACAGGGGAGTCCAGTTTAGCTTTACCTCTAGGATCCTGCTCAGTAGAGTCTTCAGAAGTGGAGTGGGAATCTAAGTCTCCCATTAGGTTGTACGTGCACTTCACTCCTTTGTTTTCCAACTCCCATACCATGTGTTTGAACCACATTTTGCTAACCTTAAGAACTGGATCCATTAGTTGCTTCAGTTTTGTTTGCTCCTCCTCTATCCAGTCTATATCACCAATTGGTTTGTCCTTTATCACTTCATAGACATGATCCTAGATTAGGTTCCCATCGTCTTCCAATTGATCAGGCACTACTCTTACATTATATAATTGAACTGCATCAACTGGAAGCCAGGAGAATATCTTCCTTCTAACCTCGTATTCATCACTGCAGCTGGCCAAATTGTCCTCTAAATCAACCTTATGACTATACTCTCTACTAGCCTTCTTTTGAGCCTCCCCTGTGATGTCAAATCTAGATCTCTTGGAGTGGAGAGACAAACCAAGAGCACTCATTTCTTCTTCTGAAGCTTAGGCAGAACCAATGGAAGGACATACCTCTCCAGTTCCAATCCTTAGGGGAAAATCCCCACCAAATCCTGTCTTATGTTTGTCTTTCTTGACAATGGCATCAAAATCAAAAAATTTCCTAGTAACTTCCAACAATATGATGTGGTCAGTGGGATACCTTGGAAGTCTGTACGGGGCCATTTTAGAAGCCATCAATCCGAATGTAGGAGAAATTTGGGAACTGGATGAACCATGCTCCATACTTCTTGATGAGCTCCTTTTCCTGATCTGAAATTCTAACATTCTCTACCTCCTGAAGCATTCTAGTAATGTGCGTGGTAAATGCATCATTTTCCCTCCTATAGTTTGAACCTCCCCAGTGCAGCTAAGGGAAAACTTCATAAATAATATCTTGTCTGAAAATTCCTTTTGTATCCAATCCTCTGTAGGGATGGAATCTAGCCAGTGCATAGACCAAATATGAGGTCATTGTGAAGGTCTTTGTCAGCAACACATTGGACAACTACTTATGAATTACTTGGCCGATGACCCCTGCCCAATGGTAGTCAACCTTCTCCCGTTCCATCCTCACAATCCAATGGCACATCCAATTCTCAAATGTACTAGCACTCCTCAATCCAAGCACCCTGCTAAGAAAGGTTATGGCATCATAGTATTCCTTCTTGAATTTTCCTCTGTACAGCTATTTAGGCAACTTGGAATAGTGGGACTTGGGTTTCTCCAACCAGGAGTTGATTAGCTACTGTGACTTCATAGTCTGGTCATCATAGAACTCCTGGGTTGCCTCAATGGTGAATCCCACCACATGAGATCGGTCAGGCATGTCGAAGGTTTGAGCAATCGAGACCAGGTTGAGATTAGCAACAACCCTCCCTCTAGGACCAATTATCCTCTATGTATCGTGATCATAGTTCCTAGCACACTCAAAGACCAGCTCATAGCACTGTACTGTATAGGGGAAACCAGCAACGTGGGACAAACTGGATTCCCTCATTCTTCTGGCCACCAAAGGAAGATCCTCAACCGCCATTCTTTCTTTAAATTCCTCATAATCCTAGAGGCAAACATTCGTATCAGTGACTTCTGACTAGATAGAAGTGATCTTGCTTTTAGGAACCTTGCTCTTAATGTCCAGCTTGATCCTCTCGACATCAGACAATGAGGAACCGGCTGCCATTTTTCTTGATTCAGCTTGCATTCAACATGAAAACATAATGAGAACCATGGGAAAGCAAGGTTAACCCATCAAAACACCACTAGAATGCATCCCTCATGGTCAAGGTGTCATTAAAATTCATATAAAATGATCCCAAAAAATTTTGGGTTTCAAAACCATCTACAAAATATAAGCCAGAGAGGAATTCAAAAAATTCCAGACTGATCAAATTCTAGCGAAAAGCCCAAGAAACAACTACTTAATCATTAAACTTGATCATTTTCAATCAATAAATCACCTCAAAGATTCAAATATAACATGAAATAATCATCAAATGCATCACAAATTATAAAAGCATTCAATTATTTCATGTTCATTTACATTTCATCAAGTTTTAGGAAAATCTGTGAGGGACGGATTTCCACGAGAAATGAGTCAGATGGGAGTCTTTGAAAAATTAGGGCAATGGCGGATTTCAGAGAAATCCAGTACTAGAGGACATCCACGGTTAGGGCCAAGTTCCAGACCAATGGGAATTCCCGGAACAAAAGCTTCGGCAAAAGTTAAGATCTCACGAAGAAGTCTTGGTGACATTCTAGAGTTACGCTGAAGGAAATCACTAGGGAAGACTTCACCAAGAGTCAATTATTTCGATGTAATGTCTCAACAAAAAGGGTCATAGGAAACATATCGGTATGAGCCAAGGGTGGTTGGGGTAAGGTCCTGGTGAATGATTCATGTCTCGCCAACTGATGGGTTTAAACAATTACTTTGGCTAGACAATAGTTTATCGATGTGATGTCTCAGCAAAGGTGAAGTGTCCCACCGACAGCACTCGACAAATTTTTGGCGTGAGAAGGATATGGTCTCTGCAAATGAAAGGACCTAGGAGATTTTCTCAGTAAAATGTTTGAGTTTGGCCAGAGATCCCACTGAAAAAGATGGATATCTCCCTGACAGAAAGACTTCGACAAAAGTGAACATGCTTGATAAAAGGTCTCGCCGAAAGTGAAAGTCACAGCAACACAAATGAATCGGTAAAGCCACTGGATCCCACCAAGACTTCTTGGTGACTTGGACTTGTCTTGCCAAAAGTGAGTATGAGTGAGCATGTCGATGAGACATCTCCTCGCGAGGTGAGGTCTCAGCAAAAGTGAAAGGTCTTGCTGACTGATATGCATGAGGGATTTCATCGATGTAAAAGCGATAGTGTCACGGAGATCTAACATGAACCTAGGAGGACCATTTTGACAACCTCAAGGTAGTCGATATGATATCTCAGCGATCTCGAATGGTCACAGTGAAGGGAATCTGGAAGGTACGGAGTGTCTCGATTTCATCCAGAAACTGAATCGACTATGGATTTCGACAAGTTTAACTTAGGGCAAGTCAGCGACAGACCTCTCATGAACTTTCTTTGTATTCTAGGCCAACCATAAAATGAAATAACTAGACATGGCACTGCCCTAGGTCCGAACCCTATTCATCCGCCATTAGCACACAGACAAGCTCAGAATTTAGTTGTTTCAATTGCTATGTCGCTACTAGGGTTAGCTAACTACTCTCAGGTAAGATTCATCAAAATGTGGATAGACACATGAGTTCAAGACTTACCCAAGGGCTACCAAATGATGCAAAACCAACCAACCCTAGCATGAGATGAACACATACATAGGAATTCAAATCCCACAAGCCCTCACAATACCAACATGACATTCATAATTTTCAATCAAAGGACGGGCAGTCAGAGACATACCATTACAAAGCAAGAATTGACCTCAGAAGCAATAAATGCAAATCCCAGCGGCACCCACAAAGAATAGAGGCGAGAGCGCACAAGAAACCACCACCAAATCAATTAAATCAAAGCCGAACACCCCAAAATTTCAACCAAATGCTCGCATGAAAGCACTTCAGAGCACAACAGGGGCAAATAAGAAGTAGGATGGCATAAAAGACCTCAAAACCAAGTTAAATACGCTTCTCTGACCACACACGGAGCCATTAATGCAGTCGATAGGACAGCCAGAGAAGGATTTCAGGAATCCTATAATAGGGAAAAATCTGAGAAAATTTGGCCTACGTGGAAATCCGTGAAGACCCAAAAGTCTTGAGCAACAAGGTTCAACCGGAATCCAAGTAGGATCCAGGAAAATCCGACCAGGGTGAAAAATCCCGGATCAAGGGAAAAGCCCGAAATTCATCCAGAACTCAATATTTTCAATGAATAACCTGAAAACACTTAGGCATTCAAAATAAACAATTAAGCACGTGCCTAAGTAAGACAAAACCTCAAAAGAAAGAGCCAAAACACCAAAACCGAAAAGAAAGAGGGTCCCTACTTTCAGTGGGGCGTGTGTGCGAAAAACTACACAACACACACTTTGATGGGTTAACACAAGAAGATGACTCTGTTGATTTAAGTAGTGAATGGATTGAAATAGATAGCACACTTCAAGATGAGATTGCTAATGAATCTTTTGGTCAAAGGCAAGGACTTAAATTCCAAAATGAAATTCTAAGGGAAGACGTTCGAGTAGATGTGCAAATTAGTCAAGTGTTCCCTGAAGAAATTCATGACGGGATACATTTGAATGAAGTAGAGGAGTGCCAAGAAAGCGACCAAGAGGTTATCTCGAAAGTTGAATATCTTCAATATGATGAAGACAATGAGACAAGGGAGTATTTTCTTGATTTTGATTCTGTTTACTCAAATGTGTTGGTTGAAGAGAGTCCTTGCTTAGCATCCATAAATGAATTTGATCTTAATACTGATAAATTTGATGTTGAATGGCATGTTCTTGTTGATGATGTGCAGGAATATGAATTAAGAAAGTGCTTTCCTAACTTTGACTCCGTGCATTCAAATGAGTTCAAAGGAAATCCTTTATCACCATGTGCCAGTACTCCTGACATCAATGGTGATAAGCTGGACGCAGATTCTCAAACCCTTGGAGGTGACATGTTTCAAGAGAATGTTGAAAGTAAGACTTCATCTCAAGAAATCCATAAAAAATTTTACTCTATACCCAAGATGAATACATAGATGTTGGTTAGTGAATATCCAAGCCCCAAGACAAACCTTGCTTCAGTGGTGTTCCATGAGCTGAGACCTTGAGAGAAGGAGTTCATACAACACAAGTTTGCATCAGTAACTAGAAATCTTCTAAATCAGGTGGTGTCCTTTCATTATCCTTTGTGTTTCAATGATTTTTAGTTTGATCATGGTGTTGGGGATAGTAAAACGTGTTTGTGGGTAAATCATGACAAAATTGAGAACCCACAACTGATAATACTTCAAGCTTTATACTCTCAGAATGAACTTATTGCGCATAAACTTCATATTTTTTAGTATAAAGATAAAATTGCTAGGTTTAGAACTGTGCCTAGTAAGTTAAGATTGTTGCAAATAATGAAAAATCAGTCAAGTCAATGTACATTTTTTTACAGTTTTATGTTTATAGGGATTAGCTTTGGAGTTAGTTTAGGAGTAGGATTGGTTAGTGTTGGTTTTTGGTGTAGTTATTTTTCTTTTATTCTTTTGTTCTTTTGTTTTCTTTTTCCCATGTCCTCTGGTTTTTCTGTTCTGTCTATGAATAGTCTATTTGTTTTTCTGTTTGTAAATAGTTTGTCTATTTATTTTTCTATTTGTAAATAGTTTTGTTGTTTATTTGTTTGTCCTTTCTTTTTGTCCCTTCGTTTCCTTTGATATTTGGTTTCTGTCTTGTTTTTTCTTTGGGGTTTATTTGTTCTTTCCTTTTTGAAATAGTGGGTTGTTATCTAAAGTATACTTTGGTTATTAGGAGAGAAGTGGTTTAGATATTTTTAGGATTTTAGTGGATAATTTTGTCCTATATTTTTTGCTTTATGCCCATTGTCAATAAGAGTTGTAGAAAATCTTGAAAACAAGGTGCAAAGTAAATAATCTTCATTAGTTACCTCTGAATCTGTCACAAATCATCAAGATCATCTCCTCTTGTAATGGTATATTTGTCCTAGGATGATAGTGATGTAAGATTTGAGTGAAAATTCTAATCTCCCAAGTGCTATTATGAGGTCCATGGTAGTTTTCAACCCATAACAGATGTCTAACATCTGACATATTGAGAAAAAATTGAATGAAATATCTGAAACTCCAAGAGAAAAGAAAAAAAAAGAGAAGAGAAAAAGAATTATCTACAAGAAAAGGAGGACTCAATATGAATGGGTGATTCCAGTATCTCTATCGGGGCTATGGATGCCTGGTTGGTAGTAAAGAAATACTGTGAGAAAACTAGAGGTATCTCCATCGGGGCTATGGATGCCTGACTGGCAGCGGAGCAATGCCCAGGATATCATTGCACAACAGCTAAAGGAAATCAACTCATGTAGTTCAAATCTTGCACATTGTTGTTCAAAAGATGAGGAAAAATTTATAAAAGAGTGATGCACCATTAAGCACACACTTAGATTCAGAGGTAGCCAGTGTTGACTTACATTTGAGATTCTAGCTCAACCTTGGTTGTTAAAACTGACCCAAATGGAGTTGTGATGTTCATAAACCAGGAGTTTTGGGTAGCTGAATCCTTCAGTTTCTTGAAAATGGTTAAACCATTTTCCCAACGAGTCGCCATTTGTTATGCCTTGCATAACCACCCCATTTTATTCTAGAACAAAATGGGTCCCCCTCTTTCTTTTTTCTTTTGTTTTCTTTGCCTTTGTTTGTCTAGTTTTGTCTTGGGAGTTCTTTTGTTTTCCTCCTAAGTCTGTCTTTTGTTCTATCTAATTTTGGTTTTGCTTCAACTTGAGTTGGGTTTCTTTTTGTTAAAAATTGAATCAAATGATCAAAATGATATATTTTATCCTTTGAGGACTAATGGAGGATTTTTTTTTGCAGGATTGAATCGCTCATTTGAAGATATCTCTCAAGGAAGTCAACTGGAAAGCATGCCTCAATCCCATTCAACATAAAATTCCTCTAAGAAGAAAGTCGTTGAGACCTTTCAGGTGTCTTGTCGACTAGTGGGGTGTATTATTCATTTGGGATCCACCAGTTGCCATGACATCTCAGTCACCGTCAGGTTTTATATGTCTCGCCGCTTGGGAAGAAGTCTCAGCGAAAGGGGATGTCATTGGGGGATCTCGCCGAGAAAGATTTATGTTCGGTACGAGGTTTGGCCGAAGAGGAAAAGTCTCACCGAAAGGGATTCTCCCTTCGGTGTAATGTTTGGAACTTGGTGAAAGGTCTCGCTGACACAACAGGGTTTCACCAAAATAGCTTCGAGTTTGGGGAGAAGTCACGCCGACAGAAGGAGGTCTCGGCAAAGGATGGTAGCATTAGCAAGATGTCTCACCGACAAGGTGGACTCTAGCCAAAATGGAACAGCATCAGGGAGAGTGGTTTACTTTTAGGGAGATGTCCTACCGACACAGGGAGAGTCTTGACGAAAGTTGTGAGCTCGGCAAAAGGTCCTACTGACAGATAAAATTCTCCTTGACAGTTGTTCAAAAGGCCGCATCGGGGAGAAAGATTTATATTCACCATGAAGTCCCACTGATAGAAGGAGGTCTCGCCCAAGGGTTCTCCTTTAGTGTGATTTTTGGATGACTATGAAATGTCTCAGTGAAAGGCACGTTACTTCGGTGTAATGTCTCGGCAAAGGAAGCTAGTCTCGCCAACATGAAATGATATCGATATAATGTCTAGCCGACCCAAGGATCTCTTGCTGACTAGTGAAACCTTCGGTATAATGTTTTGAGCTCGAAGAGATGTCTCACCAACATATAGAAGTCTCACCGAAAGGTGGGGGGCTTTGATATAATGTCTCGCTGACTAAGGGAAGTCTTGCCGATAGCGGTGAACTCGGCGATGAAAGGGGATATCGCTATAACTTTTGCTGCCCAATGTAATCTCTCCTCAACCAAGTGAAGTCTTGCCAAAGTGAAATGGAGGATCCTAGCTGAATGATTTGTCATCTCTATGAAGTCCTGGCGACCAAGTGGAGTCTCCCTAAAATAAAATGAGCTCGCTATAATATCTGGCCAACCCGATGGTGTTTCGCCGAAAGGTGGAGGGGCTCGATGAGAGGTCTTGCCGATAATGGGAAGTCTTGCTGATAGCAATAGATTTTCTAGTGGAAAAAGGGATACCGGTATGACCGATGAGAACTCGCCATGACCCCTAACCAATAACGATTGTCTTGCCGATGGTTTCTGTGGATATTAATGGGTATGTGCAGGATCATCATGGAAAAAATAGGCCCTTAAGTGGCAAAAAAATTAGAAAAATCAATGTTAGGCAACTTGATGTAAAAATTTGAATAAGTTATCTATAAGATTTTGAAAATATGTAACAATAGAATCTATAGTTAATTGAATTTAGTTTCTAAACTACTAGGTTTATTTAAAAATAAATAAAATCTATTTGGTGAAAAATTGAAATTTCAATGCAATAGCACTTAAATTTCAGGGAAAAAATAAGAAGTAGGTGTCTATCTGACCACCCTAACCATAATAAAATGATAATATTTTATTATAATATTTTATATATAAGTAGAGGACTCATGTCCAGATGTGATGCATATTTTTTGTAATTTTTTCCAAGTAAATAATTAATTATGAATTTTTATTACAACTTTTAAAAATATAAAAACTTCATTATGTTTGACCACCTTAACTTGGTCAAAACTTCATGAAATTTTATTTTTATTTTTTAATCCTATAGTATGTGAAGCATAGAATGTGACACATGTTTTAGATTCAAAAAATGTGATATTATTTGAAAGTTATAGATTTTTCAATCAGCCTATCAATAAGGACTTTAGTCGTAATTCTAATAGAAAATAAATAATAATTATTTATTAAATTCAAATTAAAGAATAATTGATATTGGTGGAAAGCTAAGAATATCCTCTAAAAACCCTTTTAGTTTCATCAATTTTGGGTAAAAAAAGTCGTCAGCCACATACCCTACAAATACCCATAATATTGCCACTTTTTGGCCCATCATGATCCTGCACATACCCCAATATAACTTGTACCACTCGCTATGAAGTCTTGCCGATCGTCGTATGCTACGCCGATGGCTGCTATGAGGTACGATCACATCGGGGAGACATGATTAGTGTCTCACCAACATGCGATCCGATGTGAACAACTTTTGACCGCTCGGGAATCCCATGTGGAGTGTGTTGACCCAATCAGAGAGAACTAAGGGCAAACCTTGGGCATATTGACCGATTGGCTATGAACTAGAGGAAGATCAACAGAATGCGACTGGTGTGGATCTACTCTATAAACAAGCCGATGGAGTAGCTCAATGAACACTGGTGTGGAGATCTAACAAAAACTTTGATGCTACTTCCAGAGGTGGTCAATGTGCAAAAAGATCTTGAGCATAAGGAGGCCAAAGGAAGGAAAGAACCATGAGTCTCAAGGACAGCTAGGATCGCTATTGGTAGAGGTGGATCGGCATTAATGATAATGCTTTAGAGCATTCAAGGTAGCCCTTCAAGGAAGTTTGAAGATGGAAACGAAGACCAGAAGTAAATGCTATAGTTGCAAAAGATCTGAAGGCTTCTCCTGAGAGCGATCCTTCACCGACATGGACAGCAGGGATTCATATTGAATGCAGCATTTACTCTATTAAAAAAATATCTGAGTGCCGACCCTTCTGAAGGGAGATATTTTGTGAACCCTAAAATAGGGGTCGACTTTCTTTTGGGTACATTCTGTATATATGGCATTTTTTGCCTCTTTTGAAGGGGGTACAAGTTTAGGTAGAAGTCTTAGAAAAGATAGAGGAGACAGAACTGCATCCTGTTTCTTTGTAATGGGAGCTTTGTTTGTCTTCTTAGTTAGGAGTTAGATTCAGTGTAGGCAATAATGTATCTTTCAAGTTCTTAGTGTAGATGGAAACAGTCTGAAGATATAGGTTTTCTGTACACCGGTGATTATGCCAGAGTTGTAAATGTTGCTTATCTATTTCACTAACAGTAGAAGCAACTAGATTTAAATCTACTTCATGTTGTGTTCCTGAATGGTATTCATCTCAAGGTAATCATTTGATTTGAGAAGCTTTCAAGGAATGAAGTTTTATTTTATGTTTTGTTTAAATAGTGATTTGCAATCTTTTGTTAAAGTTAGCACTATGAATGAATGAAACTGTGTGTTAATCACAAGTTAATTTTGTTTTGTAGTTTTAGTTAGGAATTCCTTGAAAGGTAACAAGTCTGGTTAAGTTGGATGAATTATCATTCTCTTCGGTTCCAAAGCTTTGATCTATCTTTTTTTGTTTCTTTAAAAACCCCGGTTAAAGTAGGTTTGAATTTATGCTTGATCTTAGAACAATCTAGAAGCTCAACACCAGCAAGCCCCTTGAACATTATAGTTCACATCAATCACTGAGTGAAATCAACATAGTCGAGAATCGATTACAAAGACCTTTGGAGTTAAGATATCCATGTGTTATTCATTCTCTTTCAGGAGAAACAGAATAGCAATATTTTTTTTGCATGTTGTGCCACGTGGACCATCAACATGTACCAACATCAATCAACAAAAAATCAAGTAAATTCCCAACCAATGTCCCAACATCAATTGACACAAAATCAAGGTCTACAAAAAATACCTCAACATCAAGGGTCTCAAAACCAAATGGGTTCACAACATCATGTTTCCCCACAACATCTCGAATCTTGCAAAATATTATATCACAATAACAACAAACATTCCAACATCAAGGTCAAGTTTCACCTCATCAAAATCAAAACATTTCAAATCAAAATCTGCAACATCAAGTGTCACAAAATCAAAACTTAATCCCATAACAACAACAATACCAAGCTTACCAAGGTCAAAATAAAAATATCCCCCCATCACAACACACTCATAATATCACTCCAAAAACTCAACACATTCCACAAAATCAATACATCACATCAAATCAAAAAATAATTCTACCTCTGTAGCACACCATTCCATCTCCCCAAAGACAAGTCGTACAAGCTCAACAATCTTTACAAGCTTAACAAGCCTTACAAGCTCAACAATATTTGCAAGATTAACAACAATACACTCAATAATAGTTTCTTGTACAACAATAAAAAGGCTTGCAATATAATCAACAACAACAAAAATATGTTGATTGTATAAAAAAATGTCACAAATCAACATTCTTATGGAGCATATAACACACCACCACCTTCATCACCACTAAATACACAATATCACACCAATTGACAATTCACACTGATGGAACCCTAAAAAAAAATTGTTCCATCTTAAACCCTTATTACATTTGGATATAGGGTTGTTAAATATAAGGGTTTAGGGTTTTATTCATTACAAATTCTTATAAGGTTCTATTTGGTCATTGACTCCTTATTACCCATTTCCATTCATTTTAAAATATCTTATGTCATTCTATGTCATCAAGTAACTAGTCCCTCAAGCCTAAGTCTAGGTCTTTTCTTTTATAAGGTAAAGTAAAGGATATTTTTGCCTTTACATTCTTTGCATTTCGTGACTTAGAAGTTTTTGAGTCCATTATTCTCATGTCATCCTAGGGATCCCCTTCATTAAGAACAACTTAAGTGCATGTGTTTGAAGGTTTTCACTTAAGTTCTGACAAACATTGTGTTCTTATCGCTCATCATTGATTACTTCAAGAGTGCATATTTTTAATCAGCGACAGGTGATGAAGTGATATTTTTATGCTATCACTCATCGCAAATTGCTGCTAGAGCTCCTAGATCAAATTAGCAACGCGCGATGGAACTATTCTTTCTTTGATATCACTTACCACTAATGGATTTTGAGCATTCAAATTTGTAATAGCGATGAATGATGCTTTGGATTTTGTTATTATCACTCACCGTGGGTGGTCATAAAATGATAAACTTGGATCAGTGATAAGTGATATGATGTAATTTCCTTTCTATCGCATGATCATAGATCTATTTTAAAATATTAAGTCCACATTGGTGATCCACAATGCACATTGTAAACTTTGTAAACCCTCTCATCACTAATTTCTTGCAAACTATATGAGGATAATTAGCGATGAGCGATGAACTTATGTTTTATCGCTCATTGAGAATTCATTTCTGAACTTGAGTTTCAAATTAGCAACAAGTGATGTTATTCTCTAAAACGGTTTTTTTTGCTAATATGATGAGATCCTATGAGAGATCCCTTTTGTTCCATTAATTTTTATGCAGGTGTATGTGTCTAAATTTGATGCCTTCACTACATCTCCTATCGATGATAGGATCCTAGGTGCAAAGCTTGAATTAGCGATGCGCAATGGAGGAATAGATGTGATAAAAGGATATGTCGCAGAATTGAGGGTTGAAGTTTCATCATGGGGATGTTTACATCGCTGATGGGGACAATGAAGGATGAGATTCATTCATGATAGGATATAACTATTGATGAAAGGGAAACATGGTAGGATCCTGAGGTTTTTGCGTAAATCAAAAAAGGAAAGCAGCGAAAGGACTAGAGAACCATTGATGAAGTTTTAAAACAAGATGATCCAACAGACTAAAAATCATCACATGAATACTTTCATCGTAAATTGCAACCTAAGATTTGAGGAAGATCAATGATGAAGTGCATAAGGAAGTATTCTCTCAAGAAAATAGACTGGTCTCATGTACTTTGTCAATATTAATGAAAAGTACATATTAGGTTGGCAATACATGTTGATTGACAAATAGCAACACTTGAGATGGCATCACTATTTTCTATTAGAAAGTTCCTAAAGGCATAAAAAAAAAACAAGGCTCATATCGCCATGGATGAAGTTTTAAATGCTTTAAAAGCGATGACCTAGATTCAAAGTTGAGTTGTTAAGTTATCAACTCACTCATGTGAGGAGTTCTCAAATCATTAATTTTGCATGCTTCAAACTACCTATTTAATACAGATTACTTGTTGATCACCTTTGTCATAATTCAGTATGCAGTGAATGAGAGGTGTGGGTTAATAATGAATTGTGTGAGTATTGATTATCCTTGAGTCAGGAAGTAGAAATTCTTGTCCTAGGTAAGTAGGTCCACCATGGTGGTTCAAGATTCTGAGAAGTGGGGTTTTCTTGAGTCTGAGGAAGATTCTCTTGAGGATGAAATTGAAACACAAGGAGCTCCTAATATTCCAAAAGGTAGAATGGGACTGAGGAAATTCAAGGAGTATAGTGACAAGGAAAATTACCATCTAAAGGGCCATATAGTTCTAGAAGAATTAGTCAAACACAAGGAGAAAAGGATGGTGGATTATGAAAAGAAGGAAAAAAGGGAGAGTAAGCATTGTAAGTCAAGCAGAAGAATATAATTTTCCATGTGAGGCTTCTAACAACCCTTTAGATAGTGAGGGTGACATTGATCCAGAGGGTGATTATTATCCCCTCTCCCTGGTACCATCTAAGGATTCTGAAAAAGAGGTGGTGACAGTTTCTCTAGTCCTACCATGAGAAAAATGTGGGAAAGTATCCTTTGAAGTTGACAACTCAGAGTGATGATTGTGCCATGTTTTTGTTTTGATGAAACCATGCCCCTTCTATTAGGATTGTCCCATTCGGAACTCATGTGATTTTTTGTTTCTAGTGCTGATGTGGAATATTTTTGGGCTAGTGTGTAGGAGAAGTACTAGACTAATTGACCTTCGTGGTGTGTATGTTGTTTCTAGATGATATACAAGTTTGTGTTGGAGCTGCTATTGGAGAATCTTCTTTAGTAAACAAGTATGAGGATTCAACACGATTGCAAAAAACTCTATCTTTTGAGAAGCTAGTGTGTCTTCATTCAGGGAATATGGAATGTGGTCTTTTACTCTTCAATTTTCCTTAAATGATTGCATGTAACTAACTAGGAATGTCTCAAATTCTGGTGCAAATGTAACGAAATGTAAGTGTAATTAAGCATGATACTTGTTGCTCCCTTGTTCTATAAAAGGGATATCAGGGCTTATTACATGGGTCAGATTCTGAAGTCAAAATAGGGTTTTAGGTTGAAGGCTAAGTTCAGAAAAGGCATTTTGAATAGAATATTGGTAATAGGCTAGTAGTCTTTCTTAGATAGGAAATCCTGTATGTATTGATCTTAAATAAGTTTTATAGAAATTACTGATATCAAAATAAATATTAGTCTAGAAGCAAATACTCTCCTATCTACATTCTTTACAAGTTATAAATGAGAAATACTAAGGGTGTTATCATTTATCTTCAGATGTTCTATTTGAATGTATTATTCTATTTTCAGCTTTAATTCAAGGAATTAATTAAAATGCTTGAATAGGGTTATAAACTTTGTAAGGAATTACTTAGGATTCATAAGTAATTGTTTTAAACAAAACAAGTTTTCATAAATGCAAAGCAGTATGAAAATACTTCGCTTATCTCTAAATTGAGTAATTTTTAAATTACTGATCCTTACATATTTGACTTCGTTGCTCCAATTGATGAGACACTAGTCATTTTATTGGAAAATCTTGCATAAAATGAATAAATAGTGTTTTAGTCCCTAGACTTAAGATAAGATAATAATCAATTAAAAATATTCTCAAGGATAGTGTAAGTGGGTGTCATCTCCAATTCCTAGCAAATAGTTGGTCACTCATTTGAAAATCCACCAAAGGGTATGTGCAAGATCATGATGGGCCAAAAAGTGGCGATATGATGGGTATGTGTAGGGTTATGTGGCTAGCGGATTTTTTTACCCAAAATTAATGAAACGAAAAGGGTTTTTAAAGGAGATTCTTAGCTTTCCACTAATATAAATTATGTTTTACTTTGAATTTAATAAATAATTATTATTCATTTTCTATTTAAATTATGACTAAAGTCTTGATTGATAGGCTGATTGAAAACCATCTATAGCTTTCAAACGGTATCACATTTTTTGAATCCAAAATATGTGTCACATTCTATGCTTCGCATACTATAGGATTAAAAAAAATAAAAAATCATGAAGTTTTGACCAAGTTAAGGTGGTCAGACATACGAGTTTTTATATTTTTTAAAAGTTGTAATAAAAAAATCATAATTAATTATTTACTTGGAAAAAAATTACAAAAAAATATGCATCACATCGGAACATGAGTCCTCTACTTATATCTAAAATATTATCATTTTATTGTGGTTAGGGTGGTCAGAAAGACACCTACTTATTTTTTCCCTGAAATTTAAGTATTACTGCATTGAAATTTCAAATTTTCACTAAATAGATTTTTTTTAAAATAAACCTAGTCTAGTTCAAAAACTACATTCAATTTTCTCTAGATTCTATTCTTACATATTTTTGAAATAATATAGATAACTTATTCAAATTTTTATGTCAAGTTGTCTAACTCTGATTTTTCTAAACTTTTTTCCCACTTAAGGGCCTATTTTTTCCATGATGATCCTGCACATACCCCAAATCTTCAATAAGAAGGATTCTATTTGCAATAAATAGGAATCAATTTATGTATAAATGTGTTACTAATCAAATATACTTCACAAAAACACAATTGGGATCACCCTCCTAGGTTTCATAGATCTTGAAGTGAAGGAGTAAGGACCATAAAATCCTATGCTTGTTGTGTTGTCTACTAACCTAGCAGTTCTTCATCATAGGAGTTGGCTACATTTTACAGAATTACTTGGTTCTACTGAAAAAATAACCAACAAAAATGGTGACTCTGTTGGGGAGGACTTTGAATCTACAGTTGTAGACTATTACATCACAGAGTCGAGAATTTGTTGAATCTAAACATCTGGTTCAAATAGAAAAGTTTTTAGACCTAGAGGTGAAGTTGTTGCAGTGAAATTGAAAGTTGCATGATTTGTGGTGCTCTGCTATGGGAGAAAATCCAGAAGGAAATTCATCTTTGAAGGAGCTTCATATTGCTTGAATTTCAATCCTCTGTGAAAAGAGGTGGCAACTCTGTCAAAATAACTTGATGAAAATGTGAAGAATGTTTCAAATCTGCACATGTTTCCAATCAGGAAGAAGAACCCTTTGCTGCAACATATCCAGGTATTCTTCAGTTTTTGGTTTTCAAGAAAGAAAAACCTATATATGAAAACCATAGTTGTAAGTCCTATAAAAAATTGATTCCCTATTGAGTGATTAAGCACTAAGGGAAATAGTAGTGATAGGCTTGCATACTTTTGTATTACTAAATGTCATATTTATTTATGGAGCTATGTATTCAATGTTCTTGAAGAAATTCATTTAGGAGATCTTGAGAAAGTTGAAGATAAGAATTTGTATTGTAAGAGCTTAAGATAAGATTGAAAAAGAAGTATTAGTTTCCTAATGTAATTGCATAAGTGTAAGAAGGCTTATAGAGACATAAGAAAATGTATCATCAACCTATGCATCCTAGTGTACAGCCTTTTTCATGTAATAAAAGAATTTTCAGCATTAAGAGGTACATGACCATAAATTTTGATGGAATTTGTGGTTACCCAAATGTTATTCCATCTGAAATCAGAAATGAGCTACCAAATTTTAGTGGTACAAAGTGTGAATCAACAAGAAAGCATCTACAAGAATTCGATAATCTAATGGATCATTATGAAGTTAATCATGAGGATGTGATCATGAGGTTGTTTGTTCAGTCCCTAAAGGGAGACTCAAGAGATTGGTTATTTGATTTACCTAAATTCTCTATATACTCTTGGGAGGAGTTCAAAGTAGTGTTCATGGAGAAATTTGGTGAAAGAATCAGTGCTAGTTCTCTGCTCAATAAATTTATGAGTATTGAGAAAGAAGAGGATGAGCTAGTCCCAGCATTTAACTAGAGATTTGCTAAAACATTAAGGGACATTCCTAATGTTTTGGAACTAAGTGATGCAGTATGTTTGGTTGTTTATTTGGGAGCTCTTGATAATGAGATGAGCTATCTATTGAGAGATGAAGATCTCAAAACCTTGCATCAAGCATATAGGATAGCCATGAACATTGAAAACAACTTGAAATATGGAATGCAAAGTAGCTATCTGTCTACAAGTGTTTTCTGCCATGAGATACAAAATGTTGATTAAAGGTGTAAGTCATAAGTTAAATGAATATCAAAGCATTTACACTCCTATTTTTTTAGCTTATACATCATTTCATAATGTTGATCACACTAGCCTTGATATGAGCTATGATTCAAATAACGAGATGTATGCACCTGTGGATTGCATTCATGAAGTTACAAATGCACTACATAGCACAGCTGATAAAGAGATACAAACAATTGCATATATTTGGCATATCACTCCTTGTGATAGAACTATTAGCTATTCAAATGATGAAGTCATAGAGAAGGTCCATTTGAAGTCTCACAGTTCAAATGAATCTAATAACTTGTTTGATGATAAGAGTGTTGATGACATAAGTACACTCTCAGATGATCAAGTTATGCATTGTGATGAGAATTTGAGTAATAGGATGCCACCATCTTTGGGTGATAGTGCTATACAGCTTAAAGAGTTTCTTGACCATGATATCTCAGATCATGTGGATATGATAGAAATTTTAGATATGTGTACTGAACAATCAGAGGATGAAATGAAAGATAATATGGGCTACTCTGAGTTCAGGGCCAATTATGATTATGCCTATGAAGAGGACATTGACTGTGGTGTTTCAAAGTATGATGATATGGAAGATTTAGATCTTCATGTTGAAAGGGTTGAGGCTTTTATGACAACAATGAATGTAAGGGAAAACCCCTTATTTGATGAGTTTCCCTCTTCACTAGAAATGAAAAATGATGATCCTTATTGGTGTAGATATAATCCACTCTTTATTGAGGATTTTGATGATGCATCTAACATAAGGATAGAGTGTGGCCTTAAGAAAATAGAGCAACACATTTATGTGCTCCTTGAGGGTATTTCCTATGAGTGTTTCACATTTCATACAAATGTTGTAGACAAGGTTGAGTATCATGATGCCAACTACTTGGAGGAGTATGAGTACTTTTAGTTTCCAGTTCAGCTAGAAGGAATTTTGATGAAGCATGGCAATGAGATAAACAATAAGGAATGTTATTTTTAGTACACATATGCTTCATATAATATAAATAACACATATGTGTCATGTAAACATGAAATTTTTTAGTTTATGTTTGATTCTACAATACGAAATGACAAAGATTACATTGGAAATGTTATGCTTAGAGAGGTTGTGAGAGATGTTAATAACAATGATTGTAATTAGCTAGAATCTCACTTGTTCAGAAGAGGCCTAACATTTGTTTTGACAGGAATGAAATCACTCTTATTGCAATGGTGTAGAAGGGAAAAATGTGGATGGAAAGACATCATAAGTTCTTTTAAAATGATGGTTTTTGATAGAGGTGGGACTTTACCTGAGGTTGTGTTGACGGTCGAAATGGCACAGCAATAGTTAAACAGAATACTGCTATTTTGCTTCTCCTGAAAGAGAAAGATAACACATGGATATCTTAGCTCTCAAGGTCTTTATATTTGGTTCTCAACTATGCTGATGTCCCTCAGTGGTCAATGTAGTAGTAATGTTCAAGGGGCCTGCTGGTGTGAGCTTCTGGATTGTTCTAAGATCAGGCATGAATTTAAACCTACCCTAACCAGGGTTTTTAAAGAAACAACAAAAGATAGATCAGGGCTTTGGAACAAAAAAGAATGTTTATTCATCTAACCAGATTTGTTATCCTTCAAGGAACTGTAAACTAAAACTAAACAACAAAATTAACTTGTCATTAACACACTGTTACATTTATTCATAGTGTTGATTTCCACAACAGAGTACTAGTTACCATTTTAAATAAAACACCAAAATAACATCCCATTCCTTGAAGGCTTCACAAATTAAATGATTAACTTAAGACAAACACCATTCTGAAACACAATCTGGAGTAGATTAAGATCTGGTTACTTCTACTATTAGTGAAACAGATAAGCAACAATTACAAAGCGGGCACAATCACCATTGTATAGAAAATCTATGACTCCAAATTGTTTCCATTTATATTAAGAAAACTTGAAAGATGCATTACAGGCTTTTGCCAAATCTAATTCCTAACTAGGAAGACAAAAAGAAGCTCCTATTACAAAGAATCAGGATGCAGCTATGTCTCCTCTATTTCTCTATGTATTCTAAAACTTCTTTTTTGTTTTTCTACTTTTATTCGTTATAACCCTTACAAAGAGGAAATAATGCCAAATATATACAAAGTGTACCAAAAAATAATGTGTTGTGCCCCCCAGCATTAGGGTTTACAAAATATCTACTTCCAACAAAGTCGGCTCTCAGATCTTTCTGAAGAGAGTCAAAGTTGCATTCAATGTGAATCCCTATTGTCCATGCCAATGAGAGATTGTTCCAAGAATCCTCTTAGATCTTTTGCAGCTACCGTATTTACTTTGGCCTTTCAAGTCCATCCTTGAACTCCATCAGGGCCACCTTGAATGCTCTAAAATCATTTTTGCATTAATATTGATCTGCCTCTCGCCAGTGGTCACTACAGCTGTCCCTGCGAGTCATAGTTTCTTCGTTCTTTTGGAATCCTTCATGTTCTAGAATTCTGTTGCATGTTGACCATCTTCTGGAGCTTCATCGGCATAGCATAAGACAGTCAGCAAGACCTTCCATTGAGCCACATAAGTTACATCGATATCACTTTTTTATTGCTGAGACTTTACTTCATTGGCAGGACATCATAGCGAGGGCAGACCTTTCACCCCGAGTTCATTCTGTATCGAAAAGACCCCATCAGGTTGGCGAGACCTCATGGTGATGTCCTCTTTTTCTCCCTGAGCTCAAGCTTCTTCTACTACAGAGAGACCTTTTCGGGTCAATGAGAAGTTTTTTTGAGCCCTAAATCTTTCGGCGAGCTCCTTCAAGTCGGTAAGACTTTCCGTGGTTGGGGGGACCTTTTTCCAATGTTGTCGTCCTTCGTCAAGACAACTCCGCTTCACTCAAACATCTCAGCAAACTCATCTTTTCGGTGAAGGCCTATGCCGAATTCACTCTGTGTTGCTGAGACTCCCTTCGGTTGGTGAGACTTCATACCAACCGAAGCTTCCTTTTGCCAAACCGAGAGCACTTCGAGGAGACCTTAACATATTGGTTACACCTCACGGCAAGGGAATAACCCTTTGGTGATCCCATTTCATTTCGGGGAGACAAGATCCCTTCGTTGAGACCTTACTCTGAAGCCACATCGCTTTATGTCGGTGAGACACTCCCACATCAGGGAGACCTTTCCCCGAGCCCTTCATGTCATATCGAAGACTGACCCCTTGGTAAGACTATTTCGTTTCGGCCAGACCTCCTACCGAAGGAAAATTATCGTTGGGCTTAGACCTCCGGTGGGACCTCCTTCTATCGAGGAGACATTTCTATAGTCATATCAATATGCATTCTTTCATTTGACATGTGTTGGTGTAACACTCTCTCATCGGGGAGACATCCCATAGACACCTTATGTCACCGAGGAATCTTCATAAGTTCACTTTTGTCACTATGACAATCTCATTTTCTCCCCGATGAGGCAATATATCAGTGTGACAAAAGGGGTCGGCAAGACTGCAAGACCTCATACCAATAGACCTACTTTGTGCTTTGTCAGCGAGACCAAATGTACTCACCAAGACATCTTTCTGCCACAAAAATTTTCTCACCGAGATGTATATCCCTTGGCGATGGTCGACAAGACTTAAGGCACTCGGTAAGACCACACACCGAAGACACAACTCTTGCTGAAGTGTTTACCCGTTCCATGGTAGTCGGTGAGACATGAAGAAGTCGTTGAGACTTTTCCCCAAAGCAAAAATCTCCCACCGATATGCGTATCCCTCTATCGTCGATTGGTGAGACATAAAGATCTCCCTGAGACCTTTCTCCGAAGGATACTTTCACACTGATGGGAAACTCCTAGCCATTAGGATGATGATTGATGTCTTGCCGATAGGTATCTACATGTGAATTCTGATCGCCATGACACTCCTGAGGTCTTGCTGATAGGCAACACATACGCCTATCAACCAAATGCACTTGTAGTCAGAAAGACATCTGCAAGGTCTTGCCGACTTTCTTCTTAGAGGATAATTATGACCAACCGGACTAAGGAATACACTACAACTGAGCTCCCTTGTCAAATATCATCATGTGTGTGATTTGATCCTGCAAAATAGAGTCCCCATCAGTCCTCAGAAGCACATAAGATATATTAAAATGAAATGCACCATTGTCTAAGGTAGTGTGATTTAGTACTTCGCAAGAAGAAAACTAGTGCATTTTGGGATAGAACCAAAATTTAACAAAATGAGAAGACAAACCCAGGCAGAAAACAAAAGAACTCCCCGGAGGAAAGCAAGTAACCAAAAGAAATAAAAACAAATAAAAAAAGGGGGGAGCCATTTTGTTCTAGAATGAAATGGGGGTTATGCAAGGCATAACAAATGGCAACTCAACTAGGAAAATGGTTTAACCATTTTCAAGAAGCTAAAGGATTCAGCTACCCAGAACTCCTGGTTCATGAGCATTACAACTTCAGTTGGGTCAGTTTTAGTAACCAAGGCTGAGCTAGAATCTCAAATGTAAATCAACAATAGCTACTCCTGAATTTATGTGTGTGCTCAATTATGCATCACTCTTTTATAAAGTTTTCTCAATCTTTCAGACAACAATGTGCAAGATTTGAGCTACATGAGTTGATTCCCTTTAGCTATCGTTCAATGATATCCTGGGCATTGCTCCCCTGCCAGTCAGGTGTCCATAGCCCCAATGGAGATACCTCTAGTTTCCTCACATCATTGCTCTACTGCCAGTCAGGCATCCATAGCCCCAGTAGAGATACTAGAATCACCCATTCATATTGAGCCCTCTTTTCTCTTTAAATAGTTCTCTTTTTTTTTCTCATAGATTTTTAGATATTTCATTCAATCATTTTTTTTCAATGTCAGATGTTTAACATTTTTTTTGGGTTGAAAACTACCATGGACCTCATAACAACACTTGGGAGATCATATTTTTCACTCAAATCTTACAACACTATCACCCTAGGACAAATATACCATTACAAGAGGAGATGACCTTGATGATTTGTGATAGATTCAGAGGGAGCTAATAAAGGTTATTTACTTGGCACCTTGTTTTCGAGTCTTTCCACAACTTCTGTTGACAATGGGCATAAAGCAAAAGTTTAGGACAAAATCACCCAATCAGCCAATCTGAAAATATCTAAACCACTTCTCTCCTAGTGACCAAAGTATGCACGAGATAACAGCCACCATTTTAAGATGGGAAAGAACAGATAAACCCCAAAGAACAAAACAAAACAGAAAACAAAAGAACAAAGGAAACAGAAAGACAGAAAGAAAGGACAAACAAACAAACAGCAAATTATTCACAAACAAAAGAGAAAATTACTTACACAAAGAGCAGAAAATTATTCACATAATGAACAGAGTTATGTACACATAGAAATTATTTACAAGGAGAAACTATTTACACAAACAAATTATTTACATAAAGAACAGCAAGTGCAAAACAGAAAATTAGCATGCTTTACGACTCGAAATAATGCTTAAGAAACTACCCATTGGCAGGTAAGGGAACAAGTTCTCTAGTTAAACTACTCAGTCTAAAAGCATTTTCCCCTAGGATCTCAGCAATTTGATAAGGACCTAACCAGATTTTATCGAATTTTTGGTGACTTCCCTTCTTTTCACTGGCTTTATCCCATGACAACACAAGGTCTGATATCTTAAAAGCTTTGATCTTGGCTCTTTTGTCAAACCAACGTTTGACATCCTGGTGCCTAAAGAATTGTTGCAAGGCGGCATCTCTTTGTTCTTCTAATTTCAACAAAGCAACTAATCTTACTTCTATCCTATTGTCACTAGAGTAGAATTTCTGCATGAACTCAAGGATAGGTATTTGCAGATGGATAGGAAACATAGGCTCTTGTCCAAATACTAGCTTGAATGGAGAAGTCTTTAAGGCATCCTTAATCCTAGTCCTATCTACCCATAATGCAAATCTCAGCTGGGTATGCCAGTCCCTAGGGTTGTTTTCTAACAATTTTTTAATTACCCCTAAGAGATTCTTAGTGGTTCATTCTGCAACTCCATTGCCTTGTGGCTAATAGTTTGAAGAATACTTCAAGACAATTTTGTGATCATATGCCCAAGAAATAAACTCAGCAGAAGAAAAGGAAGAGCCATTGTCACATACCAGAGTGAAGGGTATCCCAAACCTAGTGGTGATGCATTTAGTGAGGAACTTGATCACTACCTCTATTGTGCATTTCTTGTAGGGTATTGCCTCTATCCATATCATGCAGTAATCAATAGCAGTCAAAATAAACTTGTGCCCTGCAGAAGATTTTGGGTTAATTACCCCAATAAAATCTAGTGCCCATTGGGAAAATGG
Source organism: Sequoia sempervirens (assembly GCA_007258455.2). Classification (NCBI taxonomy): domain Eukaryota; kingdom Viridiplantae; phylum Streptophyta; class Pinopsida; order Cupressales; family Cupressaceae; genus Sequoia; species Sequoia sempervirens. The sequence continues at coordinate 753,513,574 of VDFB02281492.1, forward strand.
CCTTACCTCATAGATAGGTTGCAATGGCATGGCTACATGGCGTTCCTTTGATGCAGAAATCTAACATATGTGAGATGTTCTCACATGTTGATGGGCATCTTTGAATACACAATGCCAGTAATAACCAGATCTAAGGATCTGGTGTGCCAATGAGTCTGTGGACCCATGACCTATGCCATGTTTCCCATGAAACTCAGAGATCACATGTTTAGCCTCCTGCTAATCAAGGAATTGTAGGTACACTCCTTCAAAATTCTTCTTGTATAGCAACCCTCCTTTGAGCATGTAATGAGAACTCTTCATTCTTAGCGCTCTCCTTTGAGTTGCATTCATTCCCTTTGGACACCAATTATTGAGCATAAAGTAAATGGTATCAGCATACAAAGGGTCATTAGAGAAAGACTGGGTCGTGTATTGCTGACAGATGATGTTGTCGCCAGCATTGGCCATGGACTATGACAAGCCTGTACCCCTGACTAGTTTCATAGGGTGTATCTCTAGATTGAATTCTTGCAAGATGGCCATCCATTTCCCTCTTCTTTCTCCTAGCTCACTCTGCATAAGTAAAGACTTCACAGTAGCGTCAGGAAATACAGCGATGATTTGGCTTTGGAGAATGTAATGTCAAAACTTCTTGATAGCTCGGACCAGCGTAAAAGCTTGTTTCTTGAGAGGTGGGTAATTAACTTCAACATTTTTTGAATGGAGAGCTCATGAAAGCAATCGATCTCTCTTTTGCCTCCTCTCTTCACTGAGTTAATATAGCTACACAGGAATGTTCAAAAGTAAAGGAATAGATATAAAACGGTCTCAAGTAGTCAGGGCTGGTGAGAATGGGTGCTTTTGAAATGGATCACTTGACTTGTGAAAACAAGGCCTTTGCCTCCTTAGTCCACTCTGTTTTAGCGTCTTTCTTCATCATTTCATTTAGAGGTTTTACGATTTCTACAAAGCCTGTGATGAATTTTCTCACAAAGTTGATCTTTCTGAAGAAAAGATCTCATTTCTTTCTTGCTTCCTAGCCTAGTGATCTTTAGAATGGAATCAACTCTATCTGGGCTGATTGATATTCCTCTTTCAGAAATTACGTGTCCCAAAAGCTTCCCTTCAGAAACTCCGAACACACATTTTTTAGGATTCAAGGATATGCCATACTGGATACATCATTCCAGAACCTTGGCCAAGTCCATAGTATGGTTCAGTCAATCTTTGGAGAATATAGTCAGGTCGTCCATGTAGACAATGATGCACTTTCCAATTAGATCCTTGAATGCTATGTCCATTGCACGTTGAAAAGTTGCCTCGCCGTTTATCAGATTCAATGGCATCCTTTTGTATGCAAACATTCCCCAGTTTGTGGTGAAGGTTTTCTTCATCCTGTCTTCACAATTAACATTACCTAATTGTATCCAGAGTAGCTGTCCAAGAATGATATCATCTAAGATCCATTGACGGTCTATAATACTTCATCCAGAGAAGGAAGTGGGTAGTTATCTTTTTCTGAAGCTCTATTCAGATTTCTGAAGTCCACACATAACCTAATCTCTCTGTTTTTCTTATCGACTGGAACTAAGTTAGCCACCTAGGTTGAATGGCGCACAGGGAAGATTATCCTTCTAGAAAGCAATTTCTGAACTTCTTTAAGGATCAGTGGCTCAATCAAGGCATTGACAAGGCATTGTTTTTATCGAAATGGCTTAGCTTCGGGCTTCAGGGGAATAGTATGAGTCATTACAGTAACATCAAATGTCTTTAGGTCTTCATATCCCCAAGCTATTGCAGCAATATATTTCTTAAGTTCCTTCAATATGTCTTTTTTGATTGCTTCAGGGCAGGATTTCCCTATGTAGACATTCCTTTTAGGACCAGAATCAGCTAAGTTAACAATTCCGTATTCACCTCCTTTATCTTCAACTGATATCTTCTCTCGAGCCCTTGGGTCTGAATCAAAAATTATTTCTAAAGCAACCATTCCCTTGGGAATGTTATTATTCTTTAAATTGAGGACCCCTTCTGTATCACATTCCTCAAGGTTCCAATCCCCTTGATCTCTGTTGGACTCATCAACAATTTTTCCCTCAAAAACATCTGAGCTTGCTAAGAAAGCAAGAATATGTCGATCATCATCAAAGACTTGAAAGTTCTTGATATTATTAGGAACTACAAGGGTGGAAATTAATTCCACTAAGAATTTCTTCAGCTTGGAGCCTTGCATGGGTTCCAGGGTTCTTGCAGCAATAGCCAATGAATCAGCTACTTGATTTTCTTCTCTAGAAATTAATCTAATCCCAAAGGCATCAAAGTCCTCAATCAGGTTCCATACATGATTTCTATAAGCTGCAAGCTTTTTATTGTGACATGTATATTGGCTATGCACTTGCCTAATAACTATTTATGAATCTCCCTTGACCATCAAGGTTGTGACTTTCTTCTTATGTGCAAACATCAGTCCCCTTGCCAGAGCTTCATATTATGCTATGTTGTTAGTACATCCAAATTGCAACCTGTAAGAAGCAAAGAAGGTTTTCCCTTTCAGGCTAGTTAGTTCAATCCCAACACCATAGCCTATTTTGGATTTAGATCCATCAAACGTGAGGGTCCACAGCTGATCATAAGCTAGAGTTAATCCTTTTGAGGTCACTGTGGGCACTTGGATAGAATGAGCTAGGGGCGGGGTTACTTGATCTTTTGAATCAGATATAGGGAACGGGTGTTCAATAGGTTCCTCAGGAATAATTCTCAATCACTGCATAGATGTATTATGTGACCCAAGCTTATCCTTCTGACATTCACTTGCATCTTTGATGGATCTATCAAGTTTCGGCATATTTGTGAGTGCAGGGGTGTCGGGAAAATCTTGGAGTTGTTTTGCATCAATATGCTGATTTGCATATGTGTCTGGGGTAGGTTCAATTTGAGAAGGAACCCCCTTTGAAGGTATCCTACCTCTGGTTAACATTATTGCTTCCTTGGCCTCAAATGATAAGTGATCTGCCACGGCCTCAGGGTGACTTGAGCTAGCTTCTCTACCTTGTGAAACATGATTTAAAATACTAATGTAGGGTTGGCAAGTCAATTCAGAATGATTTTGGTAATGCACCCTACACCAATTAGGGAGTAGAATACTTTGCAAATTGATGTCCTCCCCCAAGACCAGTTGATCCTATTGTAACTTGTTGATCAATGTTTGTTGGTTTTCATTAATCACAGAATCAAGGAATTTTGGTATTGGTAGTTCTTTAGGATCAAGAACATAAAAGGTTAAAATTTCCTCTCTTTTATAAACCCCTATCCCAATTTTGAAATAGGCTACCTCATTGGGGCAATCATATTCAGTAATGATATGCTTGAGGTGAGGTTCACTTTCAATCCTAATCTGAGTAGGAATCCCTCTCCATGGTAGCCACATATGTGAAAAGTCATGGGAAAGATATCCCCCTAGACTTTTCATCAAATCTCTACTCAGCAGCATACTATAGGTCTCAGGAATGTCTACTACTTGAATATCTATGTTGGTTAGGATCCTAGGGTCTGACCCTACTTGCACATGTATGTTTCTTAATTCCCCCACTACATTAACCTTTATCTTGTCAAGTTGAATGACCTTCTTATTCGTTTGCACAGGGTTCAATCCCAACTTCTTGCATATGGAAAATGGCATAACATTGCCTGAAGCCCCTAAATCTAACAGACAATTATGTAGGTTTTTTCCACAAATTATTAAACTCAAAAGAAATGGTAGAGTACCTACCTTATTTCTGTACAAGGCTGCATTCATGTCCCCAGCAGGTGCCATATTGTTCCTTCCTTTTGATTTGTTAGCTTGCTCCAAAGCTTTCAGCACTATCTCCCTTTGGGTAGGGCACCACTTTAAGATGTCAAAATATGACAAAGAAGTTTTCTGTTTCTACATCTCAGAAACAATATCAAATTATGTGTTATAACTTGCATTACTTTTGACAACACCAGAGGAATTACCCTTGTTATGGAAGTTAGCAGGCCTTCTAGTGGAGGAGGGTTATTATCAGCACTTTGATTTGGAGGCACCATATGATTGGGGGTGTTGATGTAGTGAATGGACCCTTATTTTGATTTCTCAGGAAGTGTCCTCCTTTGGCCTGAAAGGCTTGGGCATCATATGTATCTTCTTCTAGTTCATTCTCCTCTTGCCTTGGGAATGAAGGTTCCTCCTCAAAGAGGTCACAGGTCATTGTTGTATTTACTGAGCCGCCTTCTTTATGAGGATTCCCTTGGAACATTTGGGCATCTGCCTATGCCATCTTGACAACCTTCTCCATTTCAGGGTAGTTCACCTCTGAATGGGTTACAGTATCATGTAGCTTGCACCAATTGGTCGTGAAGTTGAGGTCAGCCACATTTGCAGTATGTGATCTCTACTCATTTATTTGATAGTTATGAGAAACCCCACCATTATTGGGCCCTATATTCCATTATCTATTGTGATTTGGCCTTTGGTTATACCCTCTATTTTGATTTTGATACCCTTGATTAGAGGAGCTTTGGCCTTGATAACCCCTTTGGTTGTATTTGTTATGATTCTGATAGTTACCCTAATTGTTGTTGTTTTGATTAGGGTAGTTACCTTGGTTTTGAGCAGGGTTCAATCGAAGCTAAGCCATGTCATTTGTGACTTGGGACAGTGTTTTCTTTAAGGTTTCTACCTCATTTGTAAGTTGAACCATCTTTTCACTTTCCACACTCTTAGCAATACGTGGCTGACCACCATGATTTGGTGTTCCAATTTGGCTATGATGACCATGGGAACTTTGAGGAACCTGTGATTGTTGAAAGAGATCAAGAGTTCTAGTAGCAAAGAATGGAACGGGTGGTTGGGTTTTCATTTCAGACATAGGCCCATAATGGGAAGGAGACATTCCTGGGACAGTATTGAATAGAGGGGTTGGGCTATGCATCTGATATCCTATTGAAGGGAAACCTCCTCCTAGGCCTCCTTGTTGAGAATTGATTTGTTGTTCCATCTTGATAGCTAGATGATAGACTTTGGATAGAGAATCAATATCAGCTGGTTGATAAGTCATTTGCAAGAACAAGCCAAGCAAGGGATCTATAACCCTAAAGTAAGCTTGAATGGTACTATTCTCAGTGACTAGATAGGGATCTTATAATCTCCTATACATTCGCTGGAACCTGGTATTGAACAAGGGCAAGGACTCACATGGCTCTTTCCTAATAGTAGAAAATTGGTGGTATAAAAGAGTTGGATCCACATAAACCCTAAACTGATTGATGAAATCATTTTCCAAGTGTGTCTAGGTCAGAATGGAACCTTGAGGAAGATTAAGGTACCAATTGTATGCCATGTCCCCTAAGGAGTAAGGGAACAACCTACAAACTACATCATGGTGAGCTATATGAGCTCTGGTACAAGCATCTTTGAAAGCTTGTATATGCTCTTCAGCACTCCTTGATTTGCCATGGATGTACTTGGGGTAGAATTTGTTAGGGTTCTTGGGCATATCATGAAAACCTCCAGGAATAGTCCCCAATGGAGAGGGATTATTCTGAAAGAATGCCATTGGTGGGAGTGGTGGTGGTTGAGCCAACTGTTGTATGGGTTGAATCAGTTGTGATGATAATTGAGATGGATGTGATGGTGGATTAATAGGTATCCACTGGGGTATTAGTGAAAAGCCTGGAGGAGTGAGCGGAGCTGATAAGGGTGGTATGATGGTTGAGCCAGTCTTATGACTCTTGTGTCTTATTAGGGTCTTGAGTTCTATGAAAGGTGATGGATTTTCAGTTGATCAAAGAACTCTGTGGGACCTTTCTGGTGAGAAATACCCAGTTTTATCTAGCTTTCCCTTTTAGGCCCTCCCTCTAGCGCCAGCTTCTGTTGACAGTCAAAATGGCACAGCAATAGTTAGATAGAATACTGCTATTTTGTTTATCTTGAAAGAGAAAGATAACACATGGATATCTTAGCTCTCAAGGTCTTTATAGTTGGTTATGCACTGTGCTGATGTCCCTCAGTGGTCAATGTAGTAGTAATGTTCAAGGGGCCTGCTGGTGTGAGCTTCTGGGTTGTTCTAAGATCAAGCATGAATTTAAACCTACTTTAACCAGGGTTTTTAAAGAAACAACAAAAGATATATCAAGGCTTTGGAATAGAAAATAATGTTTATTCATCTAACTTAACCAGATTTTTTATCCTTCAAGGAACTATAAACTAAAACTGAAGAACAAAATTAACTTGTGATTAACACACAGTTGCATTTATTCACAGTGTTGATTTCCACAACAGAGTACTAGTTACCATTTTAAATAAAACACCAAAATAACATCCCATTCCTTGAAGCTTCTCAAATCAAATGATTAACTTAAGAAAAACACCATTCTAAAACACAATCTGCAGTAGATTAAGATCTGGTTGCTTCTACTATTAGTGAAACAGATAAGCAACAATTACAAATCTGGCACAATCACCAGTGTACAGAAAATCTATGACTCCAAATTGTTTCCATTTATATTAAGAAAACTTGAAAGATGCATTATAGGCTTCTGCCAAATCTAATTCCTAACTAGGAAGAAAAAAGAAGCTCCTATTACAAAGAATCAGGATGTAGCTCTGTCTCCTCTATTTCTTTATGTATTCTAAAACTTCTTTTTTGTTTTTCTACTTTTATTCGTTCTAACCCTTACAAAGAGGCAAGAATGCCAAATATATATAGAGTGTACCAAAAAAGAATGTGTTGTCCCCCCTACATTAGGGTTTACAAAATATCTACTTCCAATAGAGTCGGTTCTCAGATCTTTCTAAAGAGAGTCAAAGCTGCATTCAATGTGAATACCTGATGTCCATGCTGATGAGAGATTTTTTTGGGAATCCTCTTAGATATTTTGTAGCTGCTGTATTTACTTTGGCCTTTCATGTCCATCCTTGAACTCCATCGAGGCCGCCTTGAATGCTCTAAAATAATTTTTCCATTAATACTAATCTGCCTCTCACCAGTGGTCACTACAGCTGTCCATGCGAGTCATAGTTTCTTCGTTCTTCTTGCCTCCTTCATGTTCTAGAATTGTGTTGCATGTTGACCGTCTTCTGGAGCATCATCGGTGTAGCATAAGATAGTTGGCAAGACCTTCCATCGAGCCACATAAGTTACATCAATATCCCTTTTTTATCACTGAGACTTTAATTCGTCGACGAGACATCATAGCAAGGACAGACCTTTCACCCCGAGCTCATTTTGTATCGGCAAGACCCCATCGGGTCGGCGAGACCTCATCACGATGTCCTCTTCTTCTCCCTGAGCTCAAGCTTCTTCTACTTTGGAGAGACCTTTTTGGGTCAGTGAGAAGTTTTTCCGAGCCCTAAATATTTTAGCGAGCTCCTTCAAGTCGGCAAGACTTTCTGTGGTCGAGGAGACCTTTTTCTGATGCTGTCGTCCTTCGCCAAGACTACTCCGCTTCACCTAGACATCTCAATGAACTCGTCTTTTCGGAAAGGGCCTATGCCAAATTCACTCCATGTCACCGAGACTCCCTTCGGTCGGTGAGACTTCATATTGACTGAAGCTTCCTTTTGCCAAACCGAGAGCACTTCAGGGAGACCTTAACATATCGGTCAGACCTCATGGCGAGGGAATAACCCTTTGGCAATCCCATTTCATTTCAAGGAGACAAGCTCCCTTCGCTAAGACCCTACTCTAAAGCCATGTTGCTTTATGTCGGCGAGACAATCCCACATCGGGGAGACCTTTCCCTAAGCCCTTCATGTCATATCGAAGACCAACCCTTTGGTAAGACTTTTTCATTTTGGCTAGACCTTTGGTGGGACGTCCTTCTATCGGGGAGACATTTCTATAGTCATAGTGATATGCATTCTTTCATTTGACATGTGTTGGTGTAACACTCTCTCATCGAGGAGACGTCCCATAGACACCTTATGTCACCAAGGAATCTTCATAAGTTCACTTTTGTCGCTGTCAAAATCTCATTCTCTCCCCGATGAGGCAATACGTCGGTGTGACAAAAGGGTTCGGCAAGACTGCAGGACCTCATACCGATAGACCTACTTTGTGCTTTGTCAATGAGACCAAATGTACTCGCCAAGACATCTTTTCACCACAAAAAGTTTCTCACTGAGATGTATATCCCTTGGTGACGGTCGGCAAGACTTAAGGTGCTCAGTAAGACCACACACCGAAGACACAACTCTTTCTGAAGTGTTTACCCATTCCACTGTAGTCGGTGAGACATGAAGAAGTCACCGAGACTTTTCCCTAAAGAAAAAATCTCCTACCGATATGCATATCCCTCTATCGCCGATTGGTGAGACATAAAGATCTCGTTGAGACCTTTCTCCGAAGGAGACTTTCATGCCAATGGGAAACTCCTAGCTATCGGGATGATGATTGATGTCTTGCCAATAGGTATCTGCATGTGAATTATGATCGCCATGACACCCCTGAGGTCTTTCCGATAGGAAACACAAACGCCTATCAACCAAATGCACTTGTAGTCAGCAAGCCATCTGCAAGGTCTTGCCGACTTTCTTCTTAGAAGAAAATTATGACCAACTGGACTGAGGAATACACTGCAACTGAGCTCCCTTGGAAAATATCATCATGTGTGTGATTTGATCCTACAAAATAAAGTCCCCATCAGTCCTCAAAAGCACATAAGATATGTCAAAATGAAATAGACCATTGTCTAAGGTAGTGTGATTCAGTACTTAGCAAGAAGAAAACTAGTGCATTTTGGGACAGAACCAAAATTTAACAAAACAAGAAGACAAACCCAGGTAGAAAACAAAAGAACTCCCCGGAGGAAAGCAAGTAACCAAAAGCAATAAAAACAAATAAAAGAAGGGGGGACCCATTTTGTTCCAAAATAAAATGGGGTGGTTATGCAAGGCATAACAGGTTGTTGTGACCTAGTGCCACTAATTAGGAAATAAAGCCTGATTAGAATGAAGAGTGCATACTACAATTTGCACCTCTATAGAAAATTTCAAGTTGGGTGGAGATTGGATCTCCATCTCCATGTCTTTCGGCCTATGTAAATCTTGTACATATGTTGTTTCTTTTGTTTTGTTCTTATGCCTGGTCTGCTTCACTCAAAATTTTGGGATCTCACCATGCCTGCAGGAGGCATGCATCCCTAGTCAGAGCCACTAATGCAACCCTCAAAAAAAAATTGTTCAATATTAAACCCTTATTACATTTGGATGTAGGGTTGTTATCTAAGGGTTTAGGGTTTTATTCGTTACAAATGCTTATAAGGTTCTATTTGGTCATTGACTCCTTATTACCTGTTGCCAGTCATTTTAAAACATCTTATGTCATTCAATGTTATCGAGTAACTGGTACCTTAAGCCTTAGTCTAGGACTTCTATTTTATAAGGTTAAGTAAAGGATCTTTTGGCCTTTACATCCTTTGCATTTCATGACTTGGAAGTTTTCGAGTCCATTATTCTCATGTCATCCTAGGGATCCCCTTCATTAAGAACAACTTAAGTGTATGTGTTTGAAGGTTCTCACTTAAGTCCTAATGGCCATTGTGTTATTATCCCTCATCATTGATTACTTCAAGATTGCATATTTTTAATCAGTGACGAGCGATGAAGTGATATTTTTATGCTATCGCACATCACAAATTACTACTAGAGCTCCTAGATCAAATTAGCGACAAGCAATGGAACTGTGCTTTCTTTGATATCGCTTATCATTAATGGATTTTGAGCCTTCAAATTTGTAATAGCGACGAGCGATGCTTTAGCTTTTGGTCTTATCACTCATTGCGGGTGGTCATAAAATGATAAATTTTTATCAACGATAAGTGATATCATGTAATTCTCTTTCTGTCACATGATCATGGATCTATTTTAAAATGCTAAGTCCACATTGGTGATCTATGATGCACATTTTTGTAATAGAGGAGTGTTGTGCAATTTTGCACACATGCCCCACTTGGAGTAGGGACCCTCTTTTGATTTCGAATGTCTCTTGGACCTTTGGTTTTTATTGGATTTGTCTTTTCAAGGCCTTGGGATGTTGGTCTTGCTTACCTTGGTCTTACCCTGAAGGTTGAATTGATCAAACTTGGTTTTTAATGAAAGTCTGGGTTTTACCCTGGATCTGGGATTTTTCGATTCACTCGGATTTTTTCGGGTATTGGTCCATCGTCTGGTCACTGTCTAATTTTCTGAAATCCGGGTTTCTGGTTAAATCTAGGATTTCCAGGTCACCCGAATTTTCCCAGACTATGTCAGAATCCCGAAGGGTGCGTTGTCCACGGAATTCATGCTCACTCGGATTGTCTGTCTGGCTCGGTTTTTTCTAAAGTTTCATTTTGAGCACGGGTTTCCGAATTTCATCAATATGTCTTATCGGCCATTAATGCTTGAGGTACATTTGCTTTGGCATGAATGTAAGCAAATTTAAAGGCTTCTAGTGCTCTTCATGATTTCATTATTCATTTCCCATCTGCTCTAGCACTTAGGATTGTTCATTTTGAGCTTTGGTTGTTGGATTTCCTTTGTTTGCATGTGGATTCCTTGAACATTTGTGTTGATATTTTCGTCGCTGGAGCACCCAGATTCACAGTGATTCCCTAGACTCAAGTTTCATTCTGAGTTGATCCATGGTAGGCTATCGTTGGCTTTGCCTTTTGTTTGTGCTTTGATTGAATCTTTTAGGTTATTGAATGGTGGTTATTTGGGTTGGCCCTTGTTTGTTTCATGATCACATATCTAGCGAATTAGGGTTTGAACTCACCCTTCCATGGGTTTTAGTGCCTGCATTTGTGCATTCCTTTGTTTATCAATCGAACATCAGGTATACCCCTATGATTAGGTGCTCATGATAGGGCTTTGCCTTGTTGGTGCGTAGTCTGCTATATGTTGTGAAGATTAGGGTTTCGATATGTTTGCCCAGATTTCTTACGTTTGGTGGAGTCGTCATGATCCTCTTGTCTTGTGTTTCTGCTTGACCTTGTTCGCAACATTTGAGACCCTAGTGCGCCCTAGTTTCATCATTTCGAGGGATTGAGTTTGAATTTCGAGCTTGCTTTAGCTCTCATGGTGGAGGTTTAGCTGTCAAACTTAGGGCATCATCATTTCGTTGCAAGAATCAATCATTTGAGAGTTTTAGGGAATTAAATCCATGTGCAATCAAAATTTGGCTCATTAGGGTTGAGTTTATCTTCGTGGAATCCGAATAGGGAGATTTGTGTGATTACTTGGTTAATGGTCTGCACGTCGAATGGTCATCGGGTTTCTGAGGTGTCCACAGAATTCTTGCGCGTCTGGATTTTCTCAGATTCATCCATTTTCCCAAAGTATGATAAACTCCCAGAATTTCAAGCTGTCCGCAGAAATCTGAGCCATCCGAATTTTTCTGGTTTTCTGCCTAGTTTCATTTCATTTTGATTTTTGAAATTGAAGTAGTGAATTAAAATGTTGGATGATGATTTCTTGTTGCTAAATGAATTAATATCATGGTAATTATGCATCTCTTTTGTCCGTATTGATGATTTATTTGATGAATGATGTCTTAGCAGCAGGAGTCCGTTTAGGTCAGATTTCTCTGAATTCTGCCCCAACTGGATTTTCCCAGATTACTTTGTTTTTCCCAGATTGATTCGTTTTCCTAGTTTTCAAGATGGATGATTAATGATTGATCTTAATAATTTCATGTGGTTTCAAGGCTAACCTTTGATTGAGATATGGATGATAATTGGATTCTTATGAGGTTCTTTTGTGGATGCAGGCTGAATCAAGCAAAGCAGAGGCGAGAAAGGCCAAGGGAGACACAGAGGGATCTTCGGTGAACGATGCAAAAAGGTTAAGGCTAGATGTGAAATGTCAGTTGCCTGATAGTAAGATAGCTTTGGTTTGGTCAGAGGTCTCGGACACTAATGTAGGAGCATGGAGATATGAAGAGTTCAAAGAAAGGACAGCTTAGCAAGATTTATCAGTCCTGACCAAGGGGATGGTGAAGTCCAAACTGGCTCATGTGGTCAGCTTTCCTCCTGCAGTTCAGTGCTACGAGTTGATATTGGAATGTGCTCGGCACTATGATTTTGACACATAGAGGATTGTCAGCACTGATGGAAGAGTGTTGGCAAACTTTAATCCGGTTTCCATTGCCCAGGAATTTGATATGCTAGATTTACCACGTGTGTGTGCATTAGACATGGACTTGGCAAGGAATTACTATGAAGATGAGCCTATCAAAGCCCAGCAGATGATCAATTCCTGGCTTGAAAAGCCAAAATCCCACTTCTCCAAGCTACCTAAGCAGTTGCACAGGGTCAAGTTCAGGTAGGATATATATGATGCTATCACACTATTAAGTAGGGTGGTCGGCTTGAAGAGTGTTGGGGTATTGGAGAGTTGCATGGTACATGTTATAAACAAGATTGAGCAAGGTATTAATTACCATTGGGTAGGGATTATTAGTGCAATGATTGACAGACAAATGAGAGATGTGCTGGAATCAAAGAAATTCACTATGTCATCTTATGTGATGTATGTGCTTGCCAGGTTTTATCCATACAAGGGTTTGAATCCAAAAGGAACATTCGGACAGGATGTCATTTATGAGGTGTATCTTGAGTTACACCTAGGGAATTCAAATTATAGAAGAATAAATGATGCATTCACTATGCATATTACTAGGTTACTTCAAAACGCAGAGCATGTGAGAATCTTTGATGGAGCCAAGGAGCTGATCAAGAAATATGGAGCTTGGTTTTTACAATTCCCTACCTTCTCCTATATCAGGATCAATGGATGCCCAATTGCTCCATACAGATTGCTTAGATATCCTACCGACCATGTCATACTTTTGGAGGTTACCTAGCAGATATGTGATTTTGATGCCGTTGTTAAAAGAGAAAAGCACAAGACAGGGTTCGGTGGGGATTTTCCTTTGAAAATTGGTATAGCTGAGGTTTTCCCTTCAATTCAATCAACTCATGCATCAAGAGAGGAGTTGAGTACTTATGGGTTCTCTTTCCATTCTAAGAGGGTGAACTTTGATATTACTAGTGAAGCCCAGAAGAAAGATACCAAAGAATATCACCATAAGGATGATCTAGAGGACTACTAGGCGAATAGCAAGGATGATTTTGAGGTAAGAAAGAAAAGATATTCTAGGCTTCCAGCTAATGTGATCAGAATGTACAATGTCAAGTTGATTCCTGATCAATTGGAAGATGATGGAAATTTGGTCTAGGATCATGCATATGAATCAGTTAAAGATAGGCCCATTGGAGAAATAAATTGGTCAAAAAAAGAAATAACTAAGCTGGAAGAATTAATGGCTCCTATTATGAAATCTACCAAGTCTTGGCTAAAGCATAAAGTATGGGAATTGGAAAGTGAAAAGGTACCCTATACCTTCAATTTGATGGGAAATTTGAATGCCCATTCTACTTCAAAGGAGTCCGGTGAGGATGATTCTGCTGGAAAAACTAAGGTGAGCTCACCTTTCAAGATTAAAATCAAAGGCCCTAAGGAAGATGAGCCGGAAAAGAAAAGAAAGCCTAGGGGTAAGAAGAGGAGTTGTACTGTGAAAATAGGTAAGTCTATTGAAGAGGAAGAACTCGAGAAAGCAGAGAAAGAAGATTCTCCTCCATAGCCAAAAAGGGCAAGGACAACTAGGGTTTCTAAGAAGAAAGGTCAGGAAGCTCCTAAGGATAGGGTGGATCCTCATGTGGTTGATGTGGAGAGTTCAGGAGAGAAGACCAGGGTCTATTCAAGAAGGTCAAGAACTCCATCTCCCAAGGAGACCATGCAAAAAATAGATCCTCTTCCAATGGCAGCCACTGCAGAACAACAGAAAGATACCTCTCCTCCATCGGGTATGCCTGAGCAGACAACTCCTGGAGAGCATGAGACTAGTGAAGAAGCGGAACCATTTAAGGAGGGAGAACTTTATGGCATAACTGCTGAGTTTGAGGTAGGACATGTAGAAGTGCATCCTTCTCCGCTGGTACAATATGAGGATTCTCCTATGAGTAGCAAAGATAACAGATCCCCTAAGAAGGAGGATGTTCATGCCAAGACTCAATCACCCCTGCAAGAAGAGGAACCAGAACTGGAAAGCAAAGGCGATCAATCCACTGAAAAGGAGAAGGATGAGACATTAGATCAGCATGAAGAGGTCAAGAAGGATGAAGTTCGGGTGGATCCTACTATTCCGGATTGGCTAGATAAAGAGATTAGAAGAAAATAGGTCATTGTTGAGGACACTCCTCTCAACTAGGATGAAATGTTGGCCAAGATTGGAAAGGGAAAGAAGAAGAAGGCAGCCAAGGTGGTTTCCAAGATTGAAAGAGATGAAGATAGTAATAGGGTTATTCATATTGCTACCCCTGCTGCTGATAAAAGTAGAGATGAGGTCACCAAGAAGGATTATAATGTACAAACTATCAATCTTGGGCCTGCTTCTATGGAGCAAGATATTGAAGAATATGAGGGGTCCAGTGTAGTGATCATTGGTAGACTGAGGAAGGAAACATAGTCCAAACATGAGCTAAAGAAGGAAAATGAAAGGCTAAGGAAATGTCTAGAGGACTTAATGAAGCCTTTGTAGTCTTTTCACCCATCCTCTTCTGCTACTACTGGTTTCTTGCCAAAGGAGAACATCTCTGAAATAGAAAAGATGAAAGCTTCTACCATGGCTACAATAGATTGGTTGAAGGAGGTATAGACTAATGGAGATGATGCAATAAAGGAAATCCTTTCAACTAGAAAGGATGCAATAATGGCTAAGGATTTGTTAGATCATGTTTTATCTCAGGATAAGGAGGGCGCTGATCTTTTATTGTAGAAAACTAAGGAAATCATGGAGTATGGTAAGGATCAGCTGGTTACTGATGGAATCCTTCCTTCATCAAGGGTTAATGAGCCTTGGGAGTGGTTTGAGGCCTTGCAAATCTGACAGAAAGCCATCAAGAAGATTTATAAACAAAAGAAGCAGATGGATGGTAGTCTAACTGCTGTTTATGATGGATGCATCGCCTTTTTTGAGGTAATGACTGGCAGGAGGAAGATTGCTCCTAAATACCTAAGCTTAGAGCAATTGAGGGAATGGTGGCATGATGTTTATGCCCGTGATATTGAAAACTCTGTGACAAGGCACCAATTGGATGATGCAGCTACTTATTTGGCTGTGGTGGATAAGTACTCGGCATATAAGGGTGAGTGGGATGCAACGGTCAAGCAGTTGAAGGAAGAAATTGGATCCATTAAGTGTTGGCTCAAAATCCTACCCTTGCCACCTATTGCTGAGCTGGATAGGGTTTTTTTGAAGGTTCATGAATCGCTAGATCAGAACAAAGATAGGGGAGGCGGCAATTAATGTCAACTTGGAGATTTGTGCTTCCCTATTATTATAGGGCATGTGTTGATCTAACCTGCATTGGGGAATGTGTTTTGGCCGACCTTGATGATGTATTGGCATTTAATGTGTGCCTTATTTTGAAATTCCTGAGGTCGACTTGTTTTGGCTATTTTTATTTTGTAAATGTTTGGTTGGGCTGACATGTTTTGAGGATTCTCTATAAATGGCATTTATGCCTCATTTGTGAAGAGCTAGTTAGACAAATAATAGAGACAATCTAGATTAAGGAAGAGTTAGAGAAATTCTGTAGTGGAGATAGTAGTTAGTTCTTTGAAGCAAATACTGTAACACAGAATAGTGGAATTGTTGCTAGATTTTGGTGATCTAATACAATTGGAGGCATTGTGGTTTCTCTGGTGAATTCTTTGTGTTAGTTTATCTTGCATGGTTCCTGTTGTTCCATCTTTGAAATTGCTCAAAGATAATAGATTTGATGTTAGATTTAGAAGTGGATAAGTTTGGTAAATGATGTTCATGGTTTTATGCTTGGAATGTTTGTAGCAATCTCTGGTCTATACTCCCAGTAACTATCTGATTGTAGTAGACTGGTGAAGTCAACCTGGACCATACATCTCTTTATGCTTAGTTTGATTGTGGATGAATGTCTATGATTTGAAAATTTGTATGCCTTAGAAGATTGCACCTTTCTTGTGATATTGCATTTTGGGTTAAGCAGGAATTGGTTATTTGAGATTGGTCCATTCCAGGAATTTATCATTTGCATTGTTTATCTTAGAAATAGTTTAGATTTCGTTACATCTCTTACACTCTCATCTTTTGCTATTTCTTTATTATTTGGTTAGATTTAGGATTTAAGATCATAATATTGCAAGATTTGATAAGTTGGAAAGATACAGTTTGCTTGTAGTAAGGTCCAATTGTGATTACCAGCATTTTCACATATTATCTGAGTTGTTTATGCATTGTCAAGACCTGACACCCAAGAGACCTTGGGGTGATTTTTAGTAACTTTTTGTTGAAAATTACCTTTCAAGAGAGATAGAATATTGCATTCTATTTGAGTTGTTGCTGTGCAGAAAACACCATCAACAAGGAGGACCACCACATGCAAGACCCCAGGTCATAGAGGGTCAAGACGCAAGAGCCTGCCTTAACTTACCTTAGGTAAATGTATTGTTTAGGGTCTGAGGATGAGAATGATGAGGATTTTTAGGTCCTACAATCACTGCACAATTTGAGTTTTGATACAGGGCTAGGCGAGTCAGTTTTTAGGTCCAACTATGCACCTCAAAGAGCTCTTTGTCTGAGGACGTCAACACGGAATATGGACGACAACGCGGCATGTTGGCATCTCAAATGCACGTTGTAGTCCATATGGCCAGACAACAACCAAGACAAGATTAAACACACCAAAATGACTTACCATCCTAGCTATTTAACTAAAAGGCCAAAATGATGTAACTAAATAGATTAAGTAATCTCTAATGTTATAAAGAAAATAAGTGAAACTAATAAAGATGGAGAGAATCTCATCAAAGAACTCATTTTCTAGCTGATCCTCCAAGAGATCACACACCTACACACAAAAAGAGAGAGAATGTTGGGGGTGGCTTTATAGGGGTCTGCCTCAATCAGACCCCCATTTTGGTGTTCCCACCTCCATGGATAGCCAATGGAAAAAAGATAAAGTGATAAAAACACAAGCATTACCAATAGTACTATGTTACTCAATCAAATGATAGAGGAGAGGAGAGGGAAGCTTACCACCTCCACCAAGAGCACTTAAGGCTACTTGGGGGAGAAATTAGAGGAACTCAAGCCTCTGTTGCAATGACGTGGTCCCAAACTTGCTCTACCAATGTGATGGAGTGAGATATTGTTGCTATCGAATGCTTGGAATGCTTGGAAGTGAGCTTGTGAGAGTGAGAGTATGAGAGCCAAGTCTGTTCCAGATTTCTTCCAACCTCCAAATGCAACTTCAAAGACTGATAATGAAGGAATGAGAAATAAAATGGCCATATTCAGGTCAACTAGCCAAAGGAGGCGTTACAAATTCACTACCAATGGGAAGAGTAACGCCTCTGCTGGCTCAGTCGTAGGAAACTACCAGGGATATAAGCACACTCTATGGGAATCCCTAATATAAATGCCTCCACTGACACACAAAATAGGTGCCAAGTGGGCTACCATTAGTGGGCTTAAGTGAATTTAAGCCTCTGACTTAGGTTTTATAAAGTGTAAAGAGGAAAAAAAGGGAATTTGGCCTAGGGTGCAAATTCTCTCTTATGCATTTTTCCCCCACTTTAGCGAGCACAAGTATAGATGAGTGCTTGGTAAAGTAGATCAAGAAGGGAGTAGGGTTAGAAAACTATACTTGAATCATCCAGGAAGCAGACCATGATCTAGAAAACCTAAAGATGTAGGAAAAAAAAAGGACTATGTAGCTGCTTAGAACTATGAAGTTGGAACAACAAAGCACCTTACAGGCTTGTAGACCTACAAGGAGGCAACCCTCAAGATCTCTCACATCGAGGAATCCCCAAGTAAGCAGACACCATAGAGTCAGGAAGAGGCGACATGTCTACCAGTAGATAGAACATGTTAGAAGCAGTGACACTTCCACCCACAGATAGAGCGTGTCTAAAGTGTTGATGCGTCTACCTACAGATAGAAAGCATCCAAAATCAGTGACATGTCTACCCATAGATAGAACATGTCTAAAGTGTCGATACATCTACCAGAAGATAGAAGGCATCTAAAAGCAGTGACATTTCTACTTGCAGATAGAACATTTCTAAATTGTTGATACATCTACCCACAGATAGAATGCATCTAGAAATTGCAACATGTCTACCCACAGACAAAACATGTCTAAAGTGGTTGGTCACGCAGAATGAAAAACTTTCAAAGGGCTCCCTCGGGAACCCTTCAAAAGGAGAGGGGTCCACCCAAGGGATGCACGGTTTGAAAAAGTAAGGTCTAGTTAGGCTGCCCCAAGCTAGACACGAAAGGACGAATGGAATGAGTCTAGTCAGGGTGCCCCCAGGCTAGATGTGAAAAATTCCATTTGTTACAAAGTCTTTTTAAGAAAGGGTCCTTGAGGAACCTGCCATGAAGTATAAGGGGGTCCACTTAAGGGACACGCCATTCAAATGTCACCATCTTAGAGCGATTCGTTATCAAGGGATCCTTTTGAAAAATGTTCACTTCATCAAGGAATTTGAAAGGAAGGTCATGCCCCCATGCGAGGGGAAGTCAAAGCAGTTCCCGCTTCAGAGGAGGGTCTTCAAGTCCTTTCTTTACAAACCCGTGATGAAGGAAACACATTCCATTAGGGTTCCAAGTTGAGCATGCACTTCCAAGGAAAAAGGTATTATGAATATTTTCAAGAAAAGATTCATTGGTGGTGAATTCATTTTCTGAAAGTCAAAGTGTTAAAGGACGTTGTCACACATAGGAGGGGAAACTCAAGAAAAGAAGAGAGAAAGATAAAGAGAAAGTGAAAAGTACAAACAAAGGGCACTAGGGGATCTAGTTTAATGGGGTCAAATATGTCTGAGCTCATATAATAGTAGGTAACCACAATGCAAGGTGAAATATCATCAATCCCCAACTAGATCAAGAAGAATGCATGGAAAAAAAAAGTAAAAATAAAAAATTGGGTCAACATGGAAGGGAAGCCTAAATGCCCCCAACGCTTTGCATTGTCCCCAATTTATCAAAAATCAAGCACAAACATGGAAGAATGATGGTACAAATAGAAGAAGGTTTATGACACACAAACCACACCTGTATCCACACACCAACAAGCATGATGAGGGTCATCCAGGCACACATAGCACGAGTACGAGGGAACACATTACAAAACATGCACACACGCACACAAGATCAAGAAAGGGAGGACCTCCTCCTAATAATGATCATCAAAAAGGTCGTGCACTTCCCAATCTAAATCCTAATAAGGGGAAGGAGGATGAGCCTGTAAGGGTGGAATGTTAAGAGGAGGGGTGTCTAGACCTCCCTCAACAAGGGCCAAGGAAGAGGGCCCCTCGAGGTCCTCTCCACCAAGCTCTTGTGGAGTCAAATTTAGTGACTTTGCAAAGATCGCTGACAGGGTTGGGATTCATCCACTGAGTTAAAAATGCACCCCATGGGAGTGCCATGTCTTACCTCAGTAGACAGGATGGGTTGTGCTTGAGATCCACTACTAGGCTACTGAATGATTCAAGAGTGGTGACAAGCTTAGGAGAGGTCGAGACCGAGTCTGTCACAAGGACAAAACAAGTCATCACAGGGCCACCTTCAGAAGGTGGGCTCCTCCTACGTCCTTTATTGTGAGGAGGACTAGCCTCTACCTCTTTCTTTGTAGGAGGGGATGAAGTCCCCACAGATGAAGCTAGAGGTATAGAGCAGGAGGGAAGAACCACAACAGATATGACTGAAGTTTTAACCATACCCACAGGTTTAGGGAAGGGTTGAATATCTAGAACGGTCATCAGCAAAGATAACTCCACTGAAGGAGCGATAAAAACTTGTACCCATTTAGGGTTAGGCTCATTTGTGCTCACAAAAAAAGCTGAGAGTGGATCAAGCAAAAGAGACACAACAGGAGGGGAGGAAGAAGATGCTATAGAGGGCCCTAAAGTAGGGGTGGTCATTTCTTCCTCCTTTTGTTGTGTAGCGGCCTACTCGGCTAGGAGAGCCTTTTGTGGATGCTTGCACTCATGTGCAAGGAAGTTCCTATGGCTCTTGGAGTTAGAAGCTAAAGCTTTCGAAGGGATGGGAGGTTCATGCTTGATCATAGGAATTCCCACTATGGTCATTCTAGGAAAAGGAACGGGTTCCTATGCAGGAGCAGTGGGAATAGGCTAAGGAGCGATAGGAGGAGTTGACTTGAGAACCTGAGCAGCGGGCCTCTTTTTGCTCACTGCCTTAGGAGTAGGAGCAATAGGAGGCCACAACAATTGAGACAAGGAGGATTCTCTTGAAGGATCTTCTTCCTTTTATACTGAACGGGTCTAGGCTCCATTGGTAGAACAAGAAGCTCGAACGTGGGACACTTAGGATTTTTCCAAGTGAGCATTGAAGGGTTCTCCTACAAACGAGGAGAGAAACCCAAGGGTACCATAACTAAGCGAGAAGAAGTGTCTAACGGGTTAGTAGAAGAGGAAGGAGGATCACAAGACTACTTCTCTTCTTTCCTCTTTTGGGCCTTGGTGGCCTCACTGTCAACCTTCAAACAAGCCCTATGCGAAATAGCATAGGGCAAGGGAGGATACCTCACCTTTGGCCTCAAACGTCCTTTCTTATAGTTTTGATATGTCTTATGTAAAAGGTCCATCCTAGGTAGAAGGGAGCCCATAGATGCAGGCCATGGGTGATCTAAGGAGTAGCTACCATGTGCAACTGGTGGTCGATAACTGGTATCGTGGATTACGTGTACAAAGCCTCCATGGATAAATTTCAAACTTTTATGCAAAATGGAGGGTACCACATTCATCGCCACCAACCAAGGGATACCCAACTTTACACGGAAGATTTTGAACCTAGGGATGATATCAAACAAGAGGTTTATAGACTTAGGCCTGACTAAGACTGATAGGACAATGCTACCCAAGGGGGTACAAAAATCTTATCATGTGTGCGAATGAATATCACGGGAGCATCATATCCATCGTTATGTAAAAATTTAATTAGCATAATCTCCTCTATTATTATATTTACTTGTGATGTTGGGTCAACGAGAACACCTACTACGATATCCCCATTGATCCGTGCAAGAATGTAAAGAGGAGATGGTTTCTTGTAAAATCCCATCGGCAAGTTCTATGAAGTAAAGGTTATGCCAACACTACTATCCATAGGTTACACAGAGGGGATGGGTTGATGCAGGAAGGAGGCCATTGTGCACACTAGATAGTGCTTTCACAGAGTCCCTAAAAGTCAATAGATAAGATGGTGACCCAATTAAGGTTTCATCGTGCAATACCTTTGAAACCTTCCAACTATGCCACCTAGGGGTCGTAGGTCAGGTTGCAAGGTGACAACCTTACAACACTCACACCTACAACACTCCTAGAGTATGAGGAAAGGGACTGTCAGTATCACAAGAATGAAACCAAAATGGTTCATGTCAGGTTCACCAAAAATGTAAGAGAGGGGGACCATCGCATGCAAGATCCCAGGTCACGAAGGGTCAAGACGCGAGAGGCTGCCCTAACTTACCTTAGCTAAATGTATTGTTTAGGGTATGAGGATGAGAATGATGAGAAATTTTTGGTCCTACGATCACTCTACAATCTGATTTTTGATACAGGGCTAGGAAAATCAATTTTTAGGTCCAACTCTACACCTCAGAGAGCTCTCTATCTGAGGATGTCAGTGTGGACTATGGACAACAACGCGACGCACTGGCATCTCGAAAGCACGTTGTAGTTTGTATGACTAGGCAATAGCCGAGAAGAGGTTAAATAAACCAAAATGACTTACCATCCTAGCTATTTAACTAAAATGCCAAAATGATGTAACTAAATAGATTAAGTAATCTCTAATGTTATAAAGCAAATAAGCGAAAGTGATAAAGATGAAGAGAATCTCACCAATGAAATGGTTCGCCAGCTGATCCTCCAAGAGAGAGAATTTTGGGGGGTGGTTGTATAGGGTTCTACCTCAGTCAGACCCCCATTTTGGTGTTCCCACCTCCATGGACAACCAATGGAAAAAAGATAAAGAAGTGATAAAAACACAAGCACTACCAACAGTACTATGCTACTCAATCAAATGATAGAGGAGAGGAGAGGGAAGCTTACCACCTCCACCAAGAGCACTCAAGGCTACTTGGGGGATAAATGAGAGGAAATCAAGCCTCTGATTCAATGGCATGGTCCCAAATTTTCTCTACTGATGTGATGGAGTGAGATATTGTTGCTATCAAATGCTTGGAATGCTTGGAAGTGTGCTTGTGAGAGTGAGAGTATGAGATCCAAGTCTATTCTAGATTTCTTCCAACCTCCAAATTCAAGTTCAAAGATTGATTATAAAGGAATGAGAAATAAAACAGCCATATTCAGGTCAAGTGGTTGAAGGAGGCAATACAACTTTTCTACCAATGGGAAGAGTAACGCCTTTGCTAGCTCAACCGCAGGAATCTGCCAGGGACATAAGCGTGTTGTACGGATGTTTGCGCACCATGTAGGCATACCCAATAGAAATTCCTCCACTAACACATAAAATAGGTGCCAAGTGGACTGCCATCAGTGAGCTTAAGTGAATTTAAGCCTCAAACTTAGGTTTTCTGAATTGTAAAGAGGCAAAAATGGGAATTATGCCTAGGGTGCAAATTCACTCATACAATTGTAAACTTTGTAAACCCTCTCATTTCTAATTGCTCACAAACTGTATGAGGAGAATTAGTGATGAGTGACAACCTTGTGTTTTATTGCTCATCATGAATTCATTTCTAAACATGAGTTTTGAATTAGCAACGAGTGATGATGTTCTATGTTGATGGGTGTTTTATGTACTTTCTCAACATAGAAAACACACAATTGCACTACCTCTCTTGAAAGGTAGGAATCTACACACAAGTTACAAATTACCACCCCAAGGTCTCTCAGGTGTCAGGTCTTAATAGTGCTTGGAATATCTTAGGTGTTTCATGTGATTTTCTGGTAATCACAGGGCACACTCACAGATGAGTTACAAAGTGCACAAATTTGGGTTTGTAAATGGATTTCTTAAAGTGTGAAATTGATGTGAAATTGTTGTAGGTTCAAAACATTAGTCTAGAACTCCTATTCCATTATCAAATTTGGATTTACAATGTGCAATGAAGCTTTTTCAAAGTCACTATTGAAAAAAAAGAAAATTCACAAGGGTAGGGAAGAGAAGAAGTTCCTAGACCTGAAGCTACAAATGAACAGTAATCATGGAGGCTGCTATGGTAGAAAAACATCCCAAACTAAGTTTTACTTGGCCAAGAGGAACCTACAACTACACAAAACCAGTGCAATCTTCTAAGGACTGTAGATTTTTAGATTGCACACATACATCATGAACATGGAATTCAACTAAGTTGTAGCAATGAAGTAAGGAAGCTCATACTAGCTTTGCAAAGTGATTCATCATCAACAAACCACAAAAAGCATGAGCTGGAAATTCATCAAATACTTTAAAAACAAACACCATTATCACTTCCACTCAAGAAACTAACAACTAAAGCTAATATGGAAGTAGAACCATGCATGCATAATGAAAAAACTAAAGAGAAACACCCATAAATCATGCAAAGTAGCTATCTATTGTTGTAGAATGCCTTTACACCAGCTCTCCAACCATTTAAAAATAAAGGGGAGACCCCTATTTATAGTTTTCCACAGACCAAATGAATGGCTGGGATTGATTCACAATAAGTGGCCCAGATTTTCTTTACACTAGGGTTTCACCTACCCCACAATATCCAACAATTTAAAATACAACTTTTGTCTTTCCTTTATTTTGTCCTCTAGTGACTTGTTACTATAGCAGTTTTGTCCTGTAGCTGATTGCTCTCTTGCTGCAGTTGAAACTGTTTGAAGATTTTCTTTTGTATGATGGACTTGTATCACTCTTCAACAAATCAAACGATCCTTGTTTGTAGATTTGAGTCACTATAAAATGAATAAGTTGTCCTTGACCCATCGAGACATCTCTTGTGGAATCACAATCATTTGGGGAAAGGAAAAATGACTCCCTTCCAATTCTGACTTTAGCAAACAACCACCTATGCTCTCGGTACTACCCTTCTTAATCATACAACCACTTGCCTGATAGTCCATTTGATGATTTTAATCGTTATTCATGTAAATATTCTCTAGTTTGCAACCCTCGTTAGCCCCGGTACACTCATAGATTGTCATGCAAAAACAAACTCATGGATGAACAATCATGTGCAATATCCTCTTGTAGCAAACTCCTGTGATGATCTTCGTGCATAAACAAATACTTGAACAAAACAACGGGTTAAATCAAGATCATGCAAATAGTGACATAAGCTTTTGTGTATGCTCATTTGGTGCTTGTGTGACTGTATAATGCTCATTTTAAATGGTTGTTTGATTACAATTTAAATATCCCTATCATTGCATATACTTTAAGCAACCAACAACAAGAAATAATAACACTTGAGCAGGGAAATTAGATGGCCTAGTCACGAATTGCAATGCTTGAGGTCTAAAATTATTCTCTCTTACTTAGTCCTCATATTGCACACATATTAATAGCATGAAGTGCTTTTCCTCAAATTTTTGACTCTGCTTTGATGGAACAAAGGTCCTTCTTTGGTACATATCCATGATCAAGTGGTGGCCTTAGACCTTCATTAAACATCCCTTGTATGAGAAACCTTATAACCTAGTATCCTCCATCTTCATTCCATTTAGCGGGTCTTCATATGTTGGTTACTATGAAGCTCTCATGCTAGTCACTTTACCAAGTTCTGATTCCTCTTATGCCATGGTGCCCTTAGATGCTTCCTTGGATACTATTTTCTCATTGGCTACTGATTATTATCTAAGCACGTACTCTCCCAAAAATTCATAGCATAACTCATTTGTAACCCATCATCCTCTCCTTAGTTTGATTCTATATGTGGTTTCCCTCCCTTTTGTAAGGCTAATCTTTTGCTCCCTTCAGTTCCTATTTGTGAAGGTGGTGCAGGAGCACCCAATGCCTTCAAGGAGCTGTTCAAAGGTCAGAAGTGTGCAGGGATCAGGATGACCTTTCCATCAAATAAAAACATCAATTATGGTATCTTGGAGCCTATAATGGCATTTCAAATGAATAAAGGTAATGTAACTATCAAAAGTCTTAAGGGTCTTGAAAGGAACATAGGACCAAAAAAACCTTGTAAGTGGACCAATAGTGTCCAAGGGGTGTAGGTAGGTCTATAATGTTTTAATTAGATCAATTAAGGTTAAATATTGAAGTTTAGATAGTTTTTTGTCAATACAAATCAATAAAATGTAAGTTTGGAAATTCAAATATTTGAATTCCAATTTGGGCGGGTAACTAGTCTTTATGAGTTTTAATCACTTTTATGCAACTTAATCAATCCCAAATGGTTTGGGAAGTTGGGGATAGGATATACAAAGCCAAAATAATCATTTTTATGGAGGTTGGGCGTTTGGAGCAAAGACTATACAGACTGCTACAGGAAATAGTGAAAGAAATACAGTTTTCTTGCAATTTCTTTGAGTTTTTTGATGAGTTCTTGATTTCCATTGAAGTTATAATCATTTTTATTGTTTAGGAACTTGAACTTATATGTTTTGAAACCCTTATAGGTTCTGAGAGCAATAATAAATAATTTTTTTGTACAATACATTGACTGTCCTCAAAAGGAACATAGAATTTACACTAGTTTGAGGATTTTTCATGGATAAATGATCCATTTCATGGGAGTTTATGACTGTATCTTTTGAAATGGATCATATTTAACATGTACCATACTGGATGAACAATATAATGTGTAGGAGAGATGAATATTATGGTGTACACCAAGATTTGACTATGGAAAATGCTTGAAGTTGGAGGCTAGGGTATAGCAGCAGAAGATCTGCCTTAATGAGGGGTATTTTTTTGAGTTGGGATAGACTAAATATGTTGTCCTAATGGTGTAGAGTCAATGAGAAAGTTCTTGAAGTGATTGGAAGGTTAGTTTTCAAGAAGCCCTAGTTTTGAGGCAAGTTAAGGAGGGTTTTGTGTTTGAGCATGTTAGGGGTGTCATAGAAGCCTAAAAACTTGGAATCCTTGGTTTTGAGTCATTTTAAGGGAATTTTGAAATTTTCATGGTCAGGGGTTGAGTTTAAAGAGGGGTTTCTTTGGAAAAGAGGGCTAATTAGGCCTAGTTTTTGAGGAGACAACAGATTTTGGAAGGGTTTGTCTGAAGCAAGTGATATCAAGGTTTGGATATGTTGTTTTTCATCACAAACCACATCTGAAATAGTCATTATATTGGAGGTTCCTTTGGAAAGTTTGAGTGCAAAGTCAAAAATCCTTCGCTAGAGGCCTAGTTGGGCTAGAAGCCTAGTTAAGGTGAAAGATTGGTTTTGTGTCTAAGAAAAAGGGTTGGACTTTGAAATCATTAAAGAAAAGTTTTTTTGAGTCTTTTAAGAGTATTCCTAGGGTTTGGGTCCATAAGGAAGGCAAATAAGTCATTTGGTGCATTATTGAGGTTTGTCTCCACTAGGGTGCCTGAAGAAGGGTTGAGATTGCATCATTAAGTTCCTTGAAATCTTTGTGTTTGTTTCAAAGTCCCAGACCCTCTGCATCAGAGTGGTATTAGAGCAAGGAGTAAGTCTTTAGGGATTGAAGAAAAAAAAAATGGCACCTAAAAATCAATTGGCAAGAGAGTTGGAGGAGTTAAAGGAAATCTTGGAAAGGGAGAGGAGAGAAAGAAGAGAACAAGAAGCAACAAGAGAGCAGGCCAGAGCAAGGGAAGAAAGGTAGTGGAGAAGGGAGAGAGAGACTATGCAAGCAAGGATAAACAATCTTGAGAGAAGTAGAAGGAGAGAAGAGCAAGAAAACCAAGAAGACAATGATGAAGATGAAGAGCATGTGAGGGCAAATCAGGAACCACCAGTAGATGAGATAGAAGACCCTAAGGAAAGGAGGTTACTAAGATTATTGAAAGCAATACAAGGTCATGGAGGAAAGAGTCACATAGACTTACCTATCAAGGGAAGATGGATAGTGAGGAGGTGTTAGGATGGCTTGATGCCTTAGAGAACTATTTTGAGTTCGAAGAGATGGATGAAGAGAGGAAGGTTAAGTTTGCCAAAACTAAGTTGAGAGGCATAGCATTGACATGGTGGACTAGTTTTCAAAATGATAGGATGGCTAGAGGATTGGAAAAAGTCTCTACATGGGCAAGGATGAAGAGTTTTGTCAAGGAACAATTCCTACCATCCGATTACACAATACATGTGAAGAGGATGAGGCAGAATTTAAGGCAAAAGGACATGGATGTGATGTCCTATACTGAGAAATTTCACAAGCTTGGTATCAGAGGAGGTTATGAGGAAGAAGATGAGAAAGTAGCTAGGTATATCAATGGCTTGAGGTATAATCTACAAGATGAGATTGGTTTGCAATTGCCAAGGACATTAGGAGAATGTTTTCAATTGGCCATTAGAGTTGAAGAAAAGGTGAAGAGGAAGAAAGAAAGATCAAGCAATGGTGGAAGAGGAGGTAGTTCAAATAGGGGCAGAGGTAATAGAGAACAAGGACAAGGCAGCAATGACAAGAGTAGCAATGACAAAGGTAAAGAGGTATTTTATGATCAAAGAGGAGGATACACTCCAAGAGGAGGAGGCAGATTTGGACAAGGTAGAGGACCATTCATAGGTAGGTGTTTCAATTGCAATGAACTAGGGCATCCTTCCTTTAAGTGTCCTAAATTGGAACAAGCTAATGGGGGCAGAGATAGGAGAGTTAACTTGGTACAAGAAGAAGAAGACAAGGAGGAATCAAAAACATTCATGGCAGACCCTGTGACTGATGGTGAGTTTCATATGGTCAAGCAAGGAGAAAGACTTCATCAAGAGCCAAAGGTAACTATCTTTAAGACTAATTGTCTCAGTCATGGTAAAATATGCAGATTGCTCATAGATTCAGGGTCACATAGCAATTTAGTTTCACTTGATATGATAACCAAGCTAGGGATTGAAACATTTGATCATCCTACTCCCTACAAGGCCACTTGGGTAACTCAAGGACAGCATGTAGAGATTTGTAAGAGGGCTTATGTAGATTTCTCAATTGGATCATATCATGATAGGGTGCTTTGTGATGTCATTCCAATGACTTGTGGTCATATCATCTTGGCGAGACCATGGCAGTATACTAGGCAGACATTGCATGATGGTTTTCACAACACATATTTGGTGCATAAGGATGCAGTTAGATACAAGTTAGTGCCTTTTCCTTTGGAGCAGTCAAATGAAAGTTTTATGATCTATTTTGAGAAGAGATTGCAGGTGAATAAGCAAAGTGAAACAGGGGCAGACATTGGTAGGTTGAGAAAAGACAAGTTGCAGCAAGTTATGAGGTGGACAGTCCTTCAAATCAGACTTTGTGGGACTTAGACAGTGTCAAGGTTGGAGACATTGCATGCCCTATAGTTGAGGGTGATAATGGTGGAGTTCTTTCACCAAGGAGACAATGGAATGAGGGCAGGAACAGGGCACAAGAACATATTGTTATCAAACAGCAAAGAGGACAAACCAAACCCTGTTTTGGTTCTCACATGATGAATGAGAAGAATGAAGATTGGCAGAAGAGGAAGACAGTGAATTTGGGAGATTACATGCCCTATCATTGGAAGATGAAAACATATGAGAGCAAGGGGTCTTTTGGTGGCAACACATGGGATACTTCTTGGGGCAAGAAATATTTCTTTCTTGGGGAGAATGGTGTAGGAGCACCCAAGGCCTTCAAGGAGCTCTTCAAAGGTCAAAAGTGTGTAGGGGTCAGGAGGACCTTTCCATCAAATCAAAACATCAATTATGGTATCTTGGAGCCTCTAATGGCATTTGGAATGAATAAAGGTAATGTGACTATCAAAAGTCCTAGGGTCTTGAAAGGACCATAGGACCAAAAAAACCTTGTAAGTGGACCAATAGTGTCCAAGGGGTGTAGGTAGGTCTATAATGTTTTAATTAGATCAATTAAGGTTAAATATTGAAGTATAGATAGTTTTTTGTCAATACAAATCAATAAAATGTAAGTTTGGAAATTCAAATATTTGAATTCCAATTTGGGTGGGTAACTAGTCTTCGAGTTTTAATCACTTTTATGCAACTTAATCAATCCCAAACGGTTTGTTAAGTTGGGGATAGGATATACAAAGCCAAAATAATCAGTTTTATGGAGGTTGGGCATTTGGAGCAAGGACTGTACGAACTGCTACAGGAAATAGTGAAAGAAATACATTTTTCTTGCAATTTCTTTGAGTTTTTTTATGAGTTCTTGATTTCCATTGAAGTTATGATCATTTTTATTGTTTAGGAACTTGAACTTACATGTTTTGAAACCCTTATAGGTAATGAGAGCAATAATAAATCAATTTTTTGTACAATACATTGACTATCCTCAAAAAGAACACAGAATTTACACTAGTTTGAGGGTTTTTAATGGATAAATGATCCATTTAATGGAAGTTTATAACTGAATGTTGTGAAATGGATCCTATTTAACATTTACCATACTGTACTAACACAATAATGTGCAGGAGAGATGAATACTATGGTGTACACCAAGATTTGACTATGGAAAGTGCTTGAAGTTGGAGGCTAGGGTATAGCAGCAGAAGATCTGCCTTAGTGAGGGGTGTGTTTTTGAGTTGGGATAGACTAAATATGTTTTCCTATTGGTGTAGAGTCAATGAGAAAGTTTTGGAAGTGATTGGAAGGTTAGTTTTCAAGAAGCCCTAGTTTTGAGGCAAGTTAAGGAGGGTTTTGTGTTTGAGCATGTTAGGGGTGTCATAGAAGCCTAAAAACTTGAATCCTTGGTTTTGAGTCATTTTAAGGGACTTTTGAAATTTTCATGGTCAGGGGTTGAGTTTAAAGAGGGGTTGCTTTGGAAAAGAGGGCTAATTAGGCCTAGTTTTTGAGGAGACAGCAGATTTTGGAAGGGTTTGTCTAAAGCAAGTGATATCAAGGTTTGGATATGTTTTTTTTCATCACAAACCACATATGAAAAAGTCATTATATTGGAGGTTCCTTTGGAAAGTTTGAGTGCAAAGTCAAAAATCCTTCGCTAGAGGCCTAGTTGGGCTAGAAGCCTAGTTAAGGTGAAAAATTGGTTTTGTGTCTAAGACAAAGGGTTGGACTTTGAAATCATTCAAGATAAGTTTTTTTGAGTCTTTTAAGAGTATTCCTAGGGTTTGGGTCCATAAGGAAGGCAAATAATTCATTTGGTGCATTATTGAGGTTTGTCTCCACCAGGGTGCCTAAAGAAGGGTTGAGATTGCATCATTAAGTTCCTTGAAATCTTTGTGTTTGTTTCAAAGTCCCAGACCCTCTGCATCAGAAGGGTCTGGTATAGTGAATAAACTTCTTGAAGTATTATCCTTAAACAAATATTTCTTATGAGTTCATTGATATAAAACATCACTCATGATAACCCAATCACAACCTAAAGGAAATTCATTACCCACTAAGATTGCAATCAATATGTCAATGACGTTTTAAACCTTGATTTTCATCAGAATTATCTACATCTTGGTTAAATTGGATTCAAGGGAAAAATATTTTATCATTCTGTTATCATCGTAATTAAAAAAAAAATTGTAATTTATCTCTTTGGTCAGTTTCACTTACGTGGAATATCCCCATGACCATGTCAGTCACTCAAGAATCATTTACAAGTTCTATAATAAAAAGCAATGTTTCTCCCTTGTAACCACCAATAGGTCTGTAAAGGAAGATGGAGGACAAAAATTTGGGCAAGCATAAGCGTTCACCTGTGGGAACTTCATGTGGGTGATCCATATGAGATTGTTGTGGGGATAGTGACAAAAGTAGGAAAGAGTCCCACGTTGCAACTCCCACAATGTCACCATCTACCAAACTAGAAGTGCACCATCAACAAAGCAATAAGGTAGACGTTCCAACCATTGGCTTCACGGGTTATGAGGTATGGGTGAGTAGACATTTTATCAACTCATGTTCTCAATGTGTCAAATGATTAGATTCCCTTGTGGATCGATACCTCTGCGAATGAGTGTAATTCTTGGGTAGAATTAAACTACGATGTCTCCATGATTGCACGTGTGGAGAAAAATAAAAGCTATAGTCATGGTTTGCAATCATGGAAATGATATACAAAAAGAATACGGGTGGAGGCATGCATAAGGATAGTATGGGAAAGCCGTTGAAGTGACGGCGACAAAAATGGCCAATTCTAAGGCAAAACCTACAAGTTCCATAGCCGTTTGTGACAACGATGCCTACCAAAAACACCTCCATAACCTGCACAAGGTTTCCCATCCCAATAAAATTGTATGAATCATACATAGTTTCCCATTAAGTTCACGTTATTTATACTTCTAATAGGCACCCAAAAAGTTGATAAATATAGATTTTGTCCATAACCATTCAATGAGCATCAAATGTTGCAAAGTGATCTTAGATTAAGTGTTGCCATGATACATAAAGCTTGGTTTGATTTTTCCGGACACCTCAATGAGCCTTGACAAAAAGGGAACCATTTAGGATGATAGAATCAGTATAATCACATAGCACCGAATCCTGTTGCATATATTAAATTTTAACTACATTCCCTCTTATCAGCCTCGTGATGCCTTTTGGTAGGAAAGGGCTACCAAATCGTCCCTTTTAAAACCGTTATTGGGAAATACCCACACGGAACCCAATCTTCTACCAAATGGTCATTCATTCCTAAAATTTCATAAACTATAGCCATACTAGTTTTTAAACTAGCTTGTGGATCGTTTTTGGCATAATAATACATCATAATGTCCTCTTCAATTATAAAATTTCCCTCAACAATTGAGGCATGTAGGGGATATCAAATAGATGATAGATAGAGAAATAACAACATACGAGGAATGTAGGTGGTACTTGGCAAGATTTTGGTAGGGTGAATCCATTAGAATGATGGCGAAGAAAAATGGAAAACGTAAGTGTGGATCCCGCAAGTATGGTCACTGTAGAGCGAAGGAAGTCGGAGGATGTGGAGAGGGGGTTGTTAAGGAATAGCATCAGGTCACAAATGTTGCCTAAAGGGGTGGGGTCCACACTAGTACAAGCCATCCACCTATATGTCTTTGATTAACATCCTTTTCATGGGGCGGTATTACTATTTTGAATCAAAGATGCTCACATTAGACCCCATGTCTTCTAGGTACATTTGAATTCTTGTTTCACCATTTGTTGGATATATATATATCACACATTTTTTGTTGGAGAATAACTCATCCCTCCTCGTCCTTCTACCATTTCACAACAATAGAGGAAATATTTTGGAGATTGAATGGAAGGACCAAGTGAAGACTTTTGTAAGGACAACCAAAAGCTGTGTGATTCCCACAACCAACATATGTAGCAAGTATCCTTGCATAAGACCCTTGGCCTCATCTTGCTCTCTTTACTTCGCACAACCCAATTTCAACTACTCATTTCCCTTGTGCAATTACTTCAGATCCTCCAATGGTATCTTTGATCACCAACATTTTTCATTTGGTTAGTATCGAACTAAGTTAAATGCTCTCGCCCGATTGAGAGCAATACGTACCTTGGTGCAATCGCATGCACCAACTTAGCAGCTACTAGTATCCCTCTATCAAAACATATGTCTCTTAATGTCTATAGAAGTCATCCCTAGCCCTATGGCATTTCTATCAAACTTCTTTATAGTGCCCCTTTGGATGGCTTGATTCTTTTTGTATTCAATGTTACTTTCAAATCCCAATTGCCTTGCCCTTGCAGCGATGACCATTGATCATAATTCTAGCCCTCACCATGTAATTCTTAAATATTTTTGTTAAGAGTGTTACATCAGACTTTTAAATTTTAATAACATAAACCAGGAATCATCTTAAATCGGTCCCCGATATAGTTTTAAATCACATCAAAGTCACGAGGCTCATATTTCTGGAATAGGGAGGTAACGTCATTGCCCAAGGTGGAAATAATGGCGCAGTAGCCCACTGTTGGGAACCATGGTGAAAGGAATTCATCACCTATATAGTGGAGGTGATGGAAAATTGGTTTGTGGAACTTGTAAAGGAGGGAGCCAATAGGTAAGTGAATGTGGGCGGTGGTGGTAGTGTCGCTCTTTGGAGAACCAACATTATCGAAGCAGAAACCTGCATTAGAAACTCTAACAGTGGGGAGGAGGAGGCCACCTACAAAGGAGACTATTTTCTGCCTTCATTCATTTCATAGCTCTCCCCTGGGAATCTATATTCTATGCCATCACTCATTCATCCCAGTCCTCAGTCAATCTTCTACCCGTTTGAATAATGAATCACGTCAATTTATGCAGAAGATGGTCAATAAACTAACTCACATTAAATGCAGGATATGGAACATGGGAGGTGGTCATGGAAAGGTTGAAACAAAACTTCAAATCAATACACCAACCATGTGTAATGTGGATCCTACAACAAAGAAGGGCACCGATGCAAGACTATCATTGAGGGTGCACGAGGTGGCCATAAAGAGTGCAGATCCTACAGTGAAGAGGGCCATTGGGTGGAGGAATGTGGGAAGGCACTCAAGGAACACTGCTACAAAAATAGTGAGTGAAAGGGAGAGACCTGCAATGTAGGTCCCACATGAACGAAGGCCATCAGTGACAAATATCATCATTCATAAAGTATAAAGCCCTAGTGTCAGTCTTCTCCAATAGTGACCATTAACTCAAGATTCTATTAGGCCTTAAATGGGGTGACTTCAAGATGCCATTAAGAATATCAATCAAAAGCAACCAATTTAATGCATGCGAGCAAGATGTGTGTGTGCATCGTGGTTGGAATTCCATTACTTGCAACTGCGGGATGGTGGGCGATAGATGTTTCGGTGAAGCTCATAAGATGATGATGACACTGGTGGATTGTCAGACCACAAGATGAGAAGGCAGCAAAGGATGGTCATTGTTCAACGACTTTGGGGTGACAGCCTTCCGCAAGCCATGGCCCGCAAGAGTGAACTTGTTGACAGGCACAGATCTGATAGTTCACCCACAATTTCATGATTTCATTGTGAGGAAAGGTGAATGTAGGCTCCGCCTTGCGAGATGGCGTGAAGGCTTAGCCATTAGGAAATGAGGATCAAGCAAGGGAAGGCTATGCACAAAGACACGTAAACACTTGGACTTAGGCATTCTGAAGTAATGGGGTTAGTTGGATTTGCAACAACAGTGAAGATGGAGGGACCAACTATAGAGCCAACCATGCAGGTGGATGTCAAAATTCAGTCGTTGTGGTAATGGTGAAATGTGAATCGAGTCCCACCTAGTGTGACTCGCAAGAGTGGGTCTCCGGAGCATGAAGGATGTGGTGGTAAAAACGGGCATAGGGTCTGCATGTCGGGCGAATGTGGGGGGCTCAGTTGCAAGCGAGAGGTGGGTAAAAATAGTGAATAATAGGAAGAGACCCATCAACGCGGGTCTGCATGGGCCAATGGATGTCGAGTGAAAGGTTACGAGAAATCTATCAGGTCAAGCTCACAAGGGAAAATGACTCAGTGAAATCTAGGTAGGTGTTTTGGCCAAGAGGATTTGGTCATTCTAAGGCTCGTGACCTACTTGTGCTAGGAAACAGAGGTGCACAAAGTGAGGCAAGAGCAAAGCAGCCTGTCGAGAGTGAAAAGAAGGGGGTCCCCACCTTTGGTGGGGCGGTTGTGCAAAACATGTACAACAAATGGCGACTCGTTGGGGAAATTCTCTAGAGAATTTCGATGACAAACTGAAATCATGAACACAAAATCTCTAGTTTTGATCCTCATGCTAGGGGAAAACAAACCAGATGCTTTATCAAAGGATCAAAACCACTAGTCAACCCAACCTTCAATATGCTGAAAATCCAAGTGTGTGCATATACGTTAATTCCCATCCTTCAATTGCTACAGGAACCCGGGCTCTGTCTAGTTAAGCTACGTAGTTTATTCTAACTCCAAAATCATTTGGGACATTGCCTCACTACCAGTCACGCATCCATATCCCCAATGAGGTTGTCATCGTGATTATCCCAAAGATTGCTCTATTGTTAGTCGGGCATCCATAGCCCCACTAGAGTTGTTTGTATCCCCCTAAAAAGTTGAATTTATTTCTTTCAATTTTCAAGGTTTTCTTTCTTTTCTTTTTATATTCTCTTCTCAATTATTCTCATTTCAACCCACAAGCAATGAAGCTTGCACTCAGGGTTGAGAATCACAGTGGTGCTAAAGTAAAATTTTAGATTTTTCACTTAACTAGACTTTACAAAGGACCTATGGCAACCTCCGGATTCTTAAAGTATGTGAGAGATATAAGATTTCAAAATATATTGGAGTCAAACCAACTAGCAACTTATCCTCTTCAGTCCAAACACCCAAATCACCTGACCCTAATAGAAGACCCTCACCATCCACTCTGAAAACTTGATTAGA
This sequence comes from Sequoia sempervirens, assembly GCA_007258455.2. NCBI lineage: Eukaryota > Viridiplantae > Streptophyta > Pinopsida > Cupressales > Cupressaceae > Sequoia > Sequoia sempervirens. The sequence goes on from VDFB02281492.1 coordinate 753,549,083, forward strand.
GTTTAACAAAGAAATACATAGAACAACTCCAAGAAATAAGATGATGGTTTTTGCATGCATGAAAGTGCCTAGCTAAAAGCAAAGGGACCCTGAGCAAAGCAGCAACAAAACAAAAAGCAAAATGGAAAACAAACATAAAGCAAACACCTACACTACCCAAAATAGGAAAGTGAAAGAAAATGAAAGGGAAAGCTAATCTAAAGAAAATCTAACCTACAACAAACCAACTATGCAAGGAAAGCTTAGGTGCATAAAAAACTCTCCTAATGTGAAAACCTCAGGGAAGAATGCAGATATGACTTTAAATTTTGCAATTACAATTCAATAAGATACACTTGAAAAGAATTAACAGAAAAGAGAAATGAACACATACACAATTAGACACTAGAATTATGTGGGAAAACCCTTACGGGAGAAAAACCCACCACACCAAGAAAAGCCTCTTTGTATTATAGTAAGGAAAATTACATACAGAGATCAGAATTAACTTTCTAATGTCAATTTACAGCAGTAACATTCACTGATCAATATTGTACAAAATAGTAATCTTACAATGCTCTCAAAAGCATCCTATGAATCCACTCAGATCAATCTGTGTTTAGTCGAGCAACACTTTCGTTATCTCACACTTCTCTCATCATTAACCATTGCAGAGTGTAATCCATTCTACTCATGACCTATTCATTTTCCAAAATAGAATAGTCACAACTATTCAACTTCCAACATTTCACATTCCACTTCTCTCATTGGCTCAAAACACACCATGTAGGATAGATGTTCAGTCAAAAAGTTTAACTAAATTGCATGTCGGTGAGACACCAGACCATGTCTCCCCGATGCCAAAATGCCCGAACACATAGCTATCGGCAAGACCAAAGGTATCAGAAACACCCTAAGAAGTTAGACCGATAACAAAACAAGTTTCCTTGATATCACAAGAAAACCAATTGTCCATTGGCAAGAGATCATACCGAATGAAAAACCATTGGCCATACCAACTCTATCAGCAAGACTTCTCACTGACGTCCATTGATGAGTTATCAGCAAGACCATCGTTGTCGCTAGGACTTCCAAGAAGCTCAACCATCGACAATATCCCACATTGACATGGAATATTAGTAGTCATTAGTTTATAAATAAAAGCCTAAAGACTTTAGGTATCCACAAGTTAGTCCTTTTATTACCAACTTACTCGTACATTGCATTTGACCATCGCATTGAACTGTTGGTCATTCCTTGTGGTCTCCACCATGACATGTGTTCACTGCTTGTGCATTTTTGGAGAATCAAGCTGGGAATCTACAATATTCTCAACAAGTCTCCCAGAATTCCAAGTGGTCCCCACATCAGTCGACTTGTCGCTCAATCAAAGAAAATACAAACTTACAACTTCCACAGTAGGTTAGGAAAATCTCGAACACCGTGACATTAAAGGAGATCAACCAGTCAAGAAGTTAAGAAACATTTGAACTGTGTGACAAGGTTCCAAGGTTCAAGATTTGGGTGATAGGTTGATAAAGAAGATCAACAAAGGGTAAATCCACAAAGTCTTTAACAGAGATACAAGCCAACAAGTTGAGGCACAATTTCCAACAATCTTCCACTTGACGAAGACTTACTGGCTTCCTTCAAACTCGAAGTTAATGAAGGTCATGGGCTCCAAGGCCCATCAAACTAGCACACCACCTATACTTGTTTATGCTCATTGGTTTCGTCAATGCCTCTGCAACATTTTCCAGAGTATCCACTTTTTCTAAAGAGACCTTTGCATCTTCCACCATATCTCATACAAAATGATACTGCACATCAATATGTTTCAACCTAGCATGGAAAGTAGGATTTTTTGCCAAGTAAATAGCACTCTGACTATCACACTAAATTGTAATTTTTCCTGCATCAAACCCAATGTTAGAACACAAATGTTTTAACCAGATTTCTTCTTTACAAGCATGTGTTGCTGCCATGTATTCTGCCTCTGTAGTGGACAAAGTGACTAGAGCCTGCCGCTTACTCATCCAACTAACTGCACCACCATTCATCATGAAAATATATCCACTAGTGGATCTTCTATTGTTAATGTCCCCTACCCAATTAGAATCCACATAGCCTCGAATGCTGAGATTCCTCTATGATTCAACCAAATTTCCATGGTAACACAAAGCATATTCTGAAGTGCCCTTCAGATATCTAAACACTCTTTTCACAACATCCCAATGTGTCCTAGGATTTTCCATAAAATGACTAAGTACTCCCACTACTTGGGCAATGTCTGGCCTTGTACAAACCATTGTATACATTAAACTTCCAACTACACTAGCATAAGTCACTCTAGTCATGTCCTCCATCTCAGTAGGAGATTTTGGACAGTCTTCAATAGATAGCTTCATTCCCTACAAAACTGGAACAACTAGCTACTTGCACTCAGTCATACAAAATCTCTCCAGAACAATATTAATATACTTACTCTAACAAAGCCAAATTTTTCTACTCTTCCTATCCCTGGTTATTTCCATTGCCAGAATATACCTGGCTGCACCAAGATCTTTCATTTGAACTTTGTAGACAACTGAGATTTTAGATCAGAAATCATTAACTTACTATTGCCTATAAACAACATATCATCAACATAGAGAGCAATAATAAGAACACAATCATTTTCAGCTTTGTAGTACACACAATGATCAAATTTCGATCTTACAAATCCCAATGACAAAACAAACATGTCAAACTTCTAGTACCACATTCTAGGAGATTGTTTTAATCCATACATAGATTTTTTTAACTTGCAAACCAAATTTTCTTTACCTTTTTCCAGAAAGCACTCAGGCTGGGACATATAAATCTCTTCTTCAAGGTCACCATGAAGAAATTTTGTCTTCACATCCATCTACTCAACCTCTAAGTCATACGCTACTGGAAGTGACAAAAGAAATCTAATAGACGTCAGCTTAGCTACAGGAGAAAAAAATTATCCATAATCAATTCCCTCTACCTGGGAATACCTCTTGGCAACCAACCTCGCCTTATACTTTTCCACACTGCCATCCAAACCTATTTTCTTTTTAAATACCCATTTGCAGCCAACAACTTTTCTACCTTTAGGAAAGGGCACCAAACTCCAAGTATCATTCTTTTCTAATGATACCATTTCTTCATTCATGGCTTCCAACCAAGAGTTTGAATCAGACATTCTAAATGCCTCTTTCATAGTCCTAGGCTCATCAATGCTAGAAATTAAAGCATAGGCACAAGTAGAATCTAACAAAGAAAACCCATACCTATCAGGTTTCTTTCTTTCATGTGTTGACCTCCTCACAGGCTGAGGCTAAGGTTGTTCTTCTTTTTCAGAACTCTCATAACTACTTGAGCTCTCCTCAGTTTTAGGTACATTTTGAATTTTCAATTCCTCTTTATCTGGTGTCAGAGGAATTTCAACTACATCATTTTTATTTTTTGATTTTGTCTCTGCAGATCCAAAGTAGAAGGCTTCAACTCACGAAAAATAACACTTCTGTTGTATAGAACCTTCTCTATCAGGATTCCAAAGCTTGTATCCTTTTATGCCAGCACTATAACCAATAATAATACATTTAACAGCCTTGTTTTCCAATTTAGACATTTTTTCATTCGGCACATATGCATATGCCTCACAGCCAAAGACATGAATATGTCTCAAAGAGGGCTTCTTTCCAGACCATGCTTCCAAAGGTGTTTTCTCACCAAGGGGCAGAATTAGGAGAACGGTTTATTAAGTAACATGTTGTTGCAACTGCCTCAGCCTAGAACTTCTCCTCCAAGCCAACACTACTTAGCATACTTCGTGCTCTTTCCATTACTATCCTGTTGAACCTTTCAGCAACTCCATTTTGTTGCGGAGTGTAGGGTGTAGTTTTATGTCTTTTCATCCCATGATCTTTATAGTACCTTTCGAACTCATCAGAACAAAACTCACCACCATTTTTAGTCCTTAAAAATTTTATTTTTCTTCTAGTTTGATTTTCCACAAGGTTTTTGAATTCCTTAAAATGATTGAACACTTCTGATTTATTTTTCAAAAAATAAACAAATTCCCTTCTTGAATAATCATCAATGAATGATACATAATATCTTAATTTAGACAAAGAAGGAACATTTACTGGACCAAAAACATCATAATGTATATAATCAAGTAAACCAGAAGATTTGTGAGGACTAGAGTAGAATGAAACATGGTGTTGTTTACCATATATACAATGTTCACAAAACTCAAATTCGAGGTTACAATCATCAAGCCCTTCAACCAGGTTTTTATTATTCAAGGTTTTTAAACCTTTTTCTCCAATGTGGCCTAGCCTATGATGCCAGAGCATAGTCTTTTCTGCTGGAAGTTTAACTTCCATAGAGTTTTCACTATCAGAAACTTTTTCCTCCTTTTTCTCCATGAGTAGCCTTCTATGACTTTGCAAAGACACTATTGCATTGCACAACAAATGCATCCAGCTTATACAAGGTACCAATACGAGCACCCCTAGCTAGCACCATTGAGCCTCTAGTCATTTTGTAGCCATTTCTAGAGAATGTGACTTGCACTCCAACATCATTCAACTTAATAACATAAAGTAAATTTTGAGCCATTCCTAGTATATGCATTACATCATTGATTCCCTTCACTCTTCCATCAAGGAATTGAATTCTGACTCTTCCACAGCCAACTATTTCCAAAGATGAACCACTTGCCAAATACACCCTTCCACCATCATATTTTTCATACTTAGTGAACCAGTCTCTATGAGATGTCATGTGGAAAGATGCTCCAGAATCAATCAGCTAGACATCATCTGATGCCTGAGTAGCCAAGGCTGCAATGAAAGCATCTGCATCACTTTGAGAAGAATCATTGTCATAATTCTTCTTCTTCTTCTTATTTTTCTCCTCTTTGCAATCCTTTCGGACATGACCAGGTTGCCCACAATTCTAGCACTTCACCTTGGACTTCTTTCCAGGAGAATTTGATCCCCCTTCTAATTTCAATTTAGACTTCTTGTCCTTATTCTTTCCTTTTTCTTTCGATCTGCCTCTAACAGCAAGAGCTTCCTTCACCATCTCAAAATATTTTCTTCTCATCTCTTCTAATAAAAAAGAAGCAACAACATCTTCCATCTTAAAATTGGATATCGTACTCCCAATAGCCATCACCAAGTGATCCCAAGAATCTGGCAAAGAACATAACAATAGCATACAACGATCTTCTTCATCTATCTTCACACCCACGGATGCTAACTGAGCAATTAGCATGTTGAAATCATTCAAATGATCAGCAACAAATGCTCATTCCTACATTTTCAAAGAGTAAAATATCTTCCTCAAGGACAACTTATTCACCAAGGACTTTCCCTAATAAATAGCTACCAATCTTTTCCACAAAGAAGATGTTGTCTTTTCTTCATGAACATTTAGAAGAACAGAGTGTACTAAATAGAGCCTTATCAGCCCCTTTGATTTTAAATCTGCAAGGTCCCAATCCTCTTGCTTCATTCTTGTAGGTTTTGTTCCAGAAACAACAAGCCAAAGATCACAGTCAACTAATAGATCTTCCATTTTAAGTTTCCACAACTCAAAATTGCTGCCATTGAAATTCTCAATTTCAATTACCAGACTTCTATAAGACTCCCACTAAACAGAATTGACACAAAAAACCAATGTACCCACTAGGATAACACAACTGGCCAAGCTCTGATACCACTTGCAAGGAAAGCTTAGGTGCGGAACAAACTCTCCTAATGCCAAAACCTCAGGGAAGAATGCAGATATGACTTTAAATTTTGCAAATACAGTTCAATAAGATACACTTGAAAAGAATTAATAGAAAAGAGAAATGAACACATACACAATTGGACACCAGAATTATGTGGGAAAACCCTTACGGGAGAAAAACCCACCACACCAAGAAAATCCTCTTTGTATTACAGTAAGGAAAATTACATACAGAGATCAGACTTAACTTTTTGATGTCAATTTACAGCAGCAAAATTCACTGATAAATCTTGTACAAAATAGTAATCTTACAATGCTCTCAGAAGCATCCTATGAATCCACTCAGATCAATCCATGTTCAGTTGAACAAAACTTTTGTTATCTCACACTTCTCTCATCATCAACCATTGTAGAGTGTAATCCATTCTACTCATGGCCTGTTTGTTTTCCACAACATAATAGTCGCAATTGTTCAACTTCCAATGGTTCACATTCTGCTTCTCTCATCGGCTTAGAACACACCACGTAGGATAGACATTCAGTCAAAAAGTTTAACTAAATCGCATGTCGATGAGACACCAAACCATGTCTCCCTGATGCCAAAATGCTCGAACACATAGCTATCGGCAATACCAAAGGTATCGACAACACCTTAAGAAGTTAGACCAACAACAAAACAATTATCCCTGATATCACAAGAAAACTAGCTGTCCATCAGCAAGATATCATACCGAATGCAAAACCATCGGCTAGACCAACTCTATCAGCAAGACTTCTCACCAATGTCCATTGCAAAACTATCGGCAAGACCATCGTTGTTGCTAGGACTTCCAAGAAGCTCAACCATCAACAATATCCCACATTAACGTGGAATATTAGTAGTCATTAGTTTATAAATAAAATCCCAAAGACTTTAGGTATCCATGAGTTAGTCCTTTTATTACCAACTTACTCATACACCACATTTGACCATCACATCGAGCTGTTGGTCATTCCTTGTGGTCTCCACCATGACATGTGTTCACTTCTTGTGGATTTCCAGAGAATCAAGTTGGGAATCTACAATATTCTCAACAAGTCTCCCAGAATTCCAAGTGGTCCCCACATCCGTCAGCTTGTCACTCGATCAGAGAATACACAAACTTACAATTTCCACAATAGGTTAGGAAAATCTTGAACACCGTGACATTGAAGGAGATCGACCAATCGGGAAGTTAAGAAACTTTTGAACTGTGCGACAAGGTTCCAAGGTTCAGGATTTGGGCGATAGGCTGATAAAGAAGACCAACAAAGGGTAAATATACCAAGTCTTTAACAGAGATACAAGCTAGCAAGTTGAGGCACAATTTCCAACAAACTACTCTAACGAAAGTAGGAAAGTGGGACATATATACGAAACCTACACTACGCAAAATGAGCTATGTACACAAATATTTACAGAGCACTATGTTAAAGAAAGGCAAGCCAAAATTCACACCCATTGGATTTCATAAGGCATGCACAAGCAGATGTGAAGTAGTTACAATCCTTAACCATGCAGATTCATCCTTATACTTAGAAAAATGAAGTATAACATTGCAACATTCAAATTTAATCACATATTCATGAAAAATCAGTAATTGAGGTGATTCGTTAAATTCATGGTTGATCCATAAGAAATTTTTCCTTCCCTCATTCCCATAATCAAAATGATAAATGAATCTATGAAAATTAACAAGGGAAAGGAAGGATAGAACCTAGATGTCATCACATGGAGGTGGCAACATTTAACAGTTGAGAGCAAGCACTGTATTGTTGATTGTTGCATTGGGAGCCTCAGGTGGAGGCACTGGAGGGTGCAACATTTTTGATCTTAGGCTTGCATAAGGCTGGGAGGACGGGGAAACAAACACCTCTTCCAAGCCACTAGTGGGACCTGTAGGCTCCATTGGCTGCTCTTCAAGGAAGAACACCTTGTCTTGTTGATCTTCTGCAAACTCATTGTCCACTTGGTTGTTTTCCTCAAAAGGAAGTGTGTTGTCCCATCTCCTTTCCTTGGTGTTCACCTTAATTTTATGATGTCTAATGTCAGAGGACGATGACATGGATGAATCTATCCTAATGCAGTCTTCTGAACATGCAAGAGGATTAGCAATGGTCAAGGTAGAAGGACCCCCAGTCATATCTTGCAGTTGACAGAACATGTCATGTTTGTTGGCAGCCATTGAAATGTCTCTGCCTTTATCTTCTTTTGTTTTCATTTCATGTGTCTCATTAGGATGTTCAATAATTTCCTCTTGGTCACTATCACTATAAATGGAGAAGGAACCCCTCTCCCATTCTGGAGGTTCCAATGTTTCACCACCTAGGGTTTCGAGTAGTATATCCTCACCATCATCATCTTCTAAAATGTATTCTTCCTCAACATTGGTATACCTCTGAAGTATAGCTCCCAATGGAAAGAATTCATCAATTGAGGGTACCTCCCCAAGGGGGCCAAAATCCCATGCATTATCTCCCTCCAGGAATTCCCCATAAATCCTGTCATCCATGGCGTATGGATGCTCTTCAAAAGGGAAAGGCTATTGATGTTCTAGGGATAGCGTTCCTATTTGTTTTGTTTCATCATTTGGAGGCTCGGGACAGTGTTGTCCTCCTTCTGTTGCTACCCCAACATCCTCATGAGGGATACCTTCAACTAGGTTATCACTTGGTTGCAGCTCTTGATCCTCTAGTTCAATCCTTGAAGCAGCTGTAGGGAGTGGTGTACTTGGCTGCCTCGCTTGTTCTTTGACTTGTTCGATGGCCTCTTAGCATAGTTCACATGTGAACTATGAGTGCGATGAATCATGAAGCCTACACCAACTCAGGGGAAATAATACCTCCAAATCCACTTGGTGTCTTATTTCGGACCAAACCCTTGCTAGCCTTGACACAAGGTCATTATATCTATCCACAATCGAGTCCTCGTCATCACTTAAGAAAGAAGTTTGATGGTAAATAACAATGGAATTTGGTTGTTCCCACTCCTCCAATCCTTCATTTCTAGAGTCTTGATCATTTTCATTTATGAAGGAGAGGTCTTCTAATCTTAATTCACTTATGCTCTTGTCATCATTTTCTACTGCCCCAAGGTTGTCAACCTCTTCTTCTTTTTGATTTTCAACATCTTCATGAGCTGCCTCAACATGCACTGCTACAAACTTTGTTGATTCATCCTTAATTTCCAATGGCTCATCTTCTGGAGTGGAGGACTTCTTTTTATTGATGGATGGAAAGCCTTTTGATTCCTTTCTATTTGGGCTTTCATCAAGACTATTTGCTGCCCCAAGGCACTCTGCTCCTTCCTCTTGGTTTTTAGTTTCTATGTCTATTGTCCCAACACCAACTTGTGTCAAACTACTTGGTTTATCTTCAAGGTGTTTTCCTCCAAATGTTGACAGCTCTTCTGCCTCATGGGATACCTCATCCTCATTCAAAGTTGGCTGCTCCAACTTGTTCAAGCAACCCTTGACTTGAGTGATAATGTTTGCACATGAAGAACAAGTTAATTCTAAGTGAGGTGCATTGTGAAATCTGAACCAACTAGACATCAATACTTCCTCCAATCTTGGTCCATCTTCACTTCCCAAACATTCTTGGATCAGCTACTTGAATTCCTTAGCTACCATGGTTGTCAACTCTTCCTCTGGGTCTGCAAGGGCTAAAGGTTGATATATTTCCCAAAAGGGAATTTCTCCTTGCAATACTCTTTCAATTATGCTCAAGAAAGTTAGACATCACAATTCATTGTGCCTGCATGTACCATGAATTCTACATTTATCTGCCAATGTAAATTGCTGCAATAGTCCCCTCAATCTCCTATTCAAATATGCATGCAACTGAGTGATACTAATTTGTGGTTGCTACTCCATCTCAACTCAACTTTATTTTCCTTCAAAAAAATTTGATTTTAAAATCCTAGCGTATAAAGAGATCTTCCTATCTCAAATTTATTCTTGAATCTTCTCTTTTCAACTTCCAACTTTCAATTTTGTAGCCTCAACATGTCTTCCCTCCTTCTAGTGCCAATTTTGTTGATGGGTGTTTTATATACTTTCTCAACATAGGCAGCACACAAGTGCACTACCTCTCTTGAAAGGTAGGAATCTGCAAACAAGTTACAAATTACCACCCCAAGGTCTCTCGGGTGTTAGGCCTTGATAGTGCTTGGAATATCTCAGTTGTTTCATGTTCTTTACTGGTAATCACAGGGCAGACTCATGAATGAGTTACAAAGTGTGGGAATTTGGGTTTGTAAATGGAGTTCTTAAAGTGTGAAATTGATGTGCAATTGCTGCAAGTTCAAAACAACACTCTATAACTCCTATTCCATCATCATATTTGGCTATACAATGTGCAATGAACCTTGTTCAAAGTCACTATTTTAAAAAAATAAAATTCAAAAGGGAAAGGAAGAGAAGAAGTTCCTAGACTTGAAGCTACGAATGAACAATGATCATGGAGGTTGCTATAGTAGACAAACATCCAAAACTGAGTTTTGCTTGGCCAAGAGGAACCTACAGTTACACAAAACTAGCGCAATCTTCTAAGGACTATAGATTTTTAGATTGCACAAACACATCATGAACATGCAATTGAACTAAGTTGCAGCAATGAAGTAAGGAAGCTTAGACTAGCTTTGCAAAGTGATTCATCATCAATAAACCATAAAAGCATGAGCCAAAAATTCATCAAATATTGTAACAACAAACACCATTATCACTTCCACTCAAGAAACTAACAACTAAATCTAATATGGAAGTAGAACCATGCATGCATAATGAAAAAACTCAAGAGCAACACCCATAATACATGCAATGTAGCTCTCTATCACTGTAGAATGCCTTTACAACAACTCTCCAACCATTTACAAATGAAGGGGAGACCCCTATTTATAGTTTTCCAAAGCTCAAATGAATGGCTAGGATTGATTCACAACAAGTGGCCCATATTTTCTTTACACTAGGGTTTCACCTACCCCACAATATCTAGCAATTTAAAATACAACTTTTGTCTTTTCCATATTTTGTCCTCTAGTGACCTATTACTATAGCAGTTTTGTCCTGTAACTGATTGCTCTTTTGTTGTAGCTGAAACTATTTGAGGATTTCCTTTTGTTTGATGGACTTGTAGCACTCTTCAGCAAATCAAATGATCCTTGTTTGTATATTTGAGTCACTATAAAATGAATAAGCTATCCTTGAGTCATCAAGATGTCTCTTGTAGAATCATGATCATTTGGGGAAAGGAAAAATGACTCCCTTTCGATTATGAATTTAGCGAATAGCCACCTATGCTTTTGGTACTACCCTTCTTCATCATATAGCCACTTGCCCAATAGTCCATTTGATGATTTTAATCATTATTCGTGTAAACATTCTCCAATTGGCAACCCTCGTCAGCCCCGGTACACTCATAGTTGTTCATGCGGCAACAAACTCATGGATGAACAATCAAGTGCAATATCCCCCTATAGCAAACTCTTGTGACGATCTTCGTGTAGAAAAAAATCCCTCCACAAAACAACGTGTTAAATTAACATCATGCAAATAGTGACAAACTTTTTTGTATGCTCGTTTGGTGCTTGTGTGACTATATAATGCTCATTTTAAATTGTTGTTTGATTATAATTTAAATAGCCCTATCATTGCATATAATTTAAGAAACCAACAACAAGCAATAATAACACTCGAGCAGGGAAATTAGATGGCCTAGTCATGAATCGCAACGCTTCAAGTCTAAAATCATTCTCTCTTACTTTGTTCTCATATTGCACACATATTAATAGCACGAAGTGCTTTTCCTCAAATTTTTGGCTCTACTTCGATGGAACAAAGGTCCTCCTTTGGTACATATTCCTAATCAAGCAATGGCCTCGGACCTTCATTAGCATCCCTTGTATGTAAAACCTTATAACCTGGTATCCTCCATCTTCATTCCATTTAGCGGGTCTTCATATGTTGGTTACTATGAACCTCTTGTGCTAGTCACTTTACCAAGTTTTGATTCCTCTTATGCCATGGTTCCCTTAGATGCTTCTTTGCATATTGTTTGCTCATTAGCTACCGATTATTATCCAAGCATGTACTCCCCTAGCAATCCACAACATAACTTATTTTTAGCCCATCATCCTCTCCTTAGTTCGATTCTATATGTGGTTTCCCTCCCTTTTGTAAGGCTAATCTTTCACTCCCTTCAGGTCCTGTTTGTGAAGGATCTTGTATAGCGAATAAACTTCTTGAAGTAATATCCTTAAACAAATATTTCTTATGATTTTTTAGCTCCAAGAGTCATAGAAACTGCCTTGCACATGAGCAGAAGCACCGGCGAAAGGCTCTAGTGGTTGAGCAGGCAGCTTTGCAAAGGAAGGAAGGGGAACCAACTGCCCTTGTTTCAAGACCTCATGTTGTTGTCTCCTCCTCTCCCATTCCCTCTACCTCTATTCAATCAAACTTAGTTATGCTACTGGATCTTGTTGTGAGTGTGAACATCCCTAACCCTAAAAAGGTGCAGGTTTTTATTGCTCCTTCAGTCAATCTACCTCTTTTGATGTCCCTTCTAGACATCCTTCCATTCCATAAACCCGTGGACATGCCAAACACCTCGATGGTATCCTCCACAGTTCTCTCCTCCTCCTCCATGCCTCTCACCTCATTTGTGGGGATTTCATATCCTTTGACGAACCAGAAGGTGGAGGTTGGCCCTTCTAGCAATGCGGGTCATAAGAGTAGCCCACCTTCTCCAAAGGGTGGTCTTGTGCTAGCTTGTGTCATCCTAGTGACAAAGCCAATTCTGATGTCCCTTGAGTTCATAACTACTCCTGAGTCACTCAATGAACCAAGAAGTGAATCTTAGGCATTGTCTTCCTCACCCATTGAGGTAACACATGGCACTCTTGTGAAGTGCATGTTTAACTCTTTAGACGAGGTCCTAGCCTTGTCGGTGATTTTCATGAAATCACTGACCATTGCTCCACAAGAGTTGAGCAGAGAATACCTTGTGGGGCCTTCTTCTTTGTCCCTTATTACAAGAGGGTCAGTCAGAATCTCATCCCCTTAATATTCCACCACTGCAGGATCATTTTCCTTCCCCATATAATGATCTATATTGAGAAATAGACAACCTCTTAATCGATGACTGTTAGGGGGATGTGCCTCTTGTTTACCTTTAGATTAGGTGTGTGATTGTTGTGATGTGTTCCCTCATGCTTTTGTTATGTGTTCCTAGATGACACTTGTCACCCTTTTAGGTGCTTGGATATAGGAGTGATTATGTGTCATAAACTTGCTCTATTTGTAGCATCATTCTTCCTCTATTATGTGTTTTGATTTTTGACAAATTGGGGACGATGAAAAGTGTTGGGGGAATTTAGGCTTCCCTTCCATGTTGACCCAATTTTTTTATTTTTACTTTATTTTCTCATGCATTCTTCACATGGTTTGACATAGTAGGGGGTTGATGGCAGTTCTTCTATATACTATTACTATACCTATATATATTTATGAGCAACTCTGACCCCAAAAATATCAGATCACCCATTTGCCCTTTGTTTGTGATGTTTCTTTTCGCAATATTGGTTATATTTCTCTCTTCTTTTCTTGATTTGTCCCTTGTATTTGTGACAACATCACATTCATAATGTTTGATTTTTAGAAAATGCATTCATTTCCAATGAATCTTTTCTCAAAAAATCTTTGTTACTTTTTTCAAAAATAGCATTCTCAAATTGGACCCCTAGCGGAATGTGTTTCCTATTGGTGTAATTAATATTTAATTACACTTAACATAAGTTTACTTAGGTAATTATTTAATTCCTAGGTTAATTAGTTGTCATCCTTATCTTGTTGAGATATCTTGTTGCTCAAGATAAGATTAGGGTTATGCATCTTTGCTTTTATAAAGCAAATCATTATCTTGTAATTAAGAATTCTCAAATAATATTATGTTGCACATTCTTTTGCAACCTCTATTTTTTATGATTTTCTCTTCTGTGGAAGGTCTTTTCAGTTTGCAAATTTGATCTTGGTTTCTAACATGGTATCAGAGACTTGATTTGCAGCCCCTTCTCAGATTTTTGAGAAAATCATTGCAGGGTTTGTTTGGGATTCCTCAAGGATATCATGCCTTGAGTTCATCTATTAGGCATTTTAGATCAGATCGGGCTTCACCATTGCATTCAGAGCGCTAGAAAAAGTTAGGATTGACTTTTGTTTTGCAGATTTTGGCCATCATTTGCCAGATCTGTGAGGGTTTCAAGCTAGGAGATTGTTTGCAAGTTCTGGAGGTAGCCAATTTTTTTGAGCAGTTTGAGAAGAAACGAAGGTCACCATCATGTTTGCAGTGGCCAAAAACCCTAAGATTGCCCTTTGTTTCATCAATTTCTGAGCAGTTGGTCTAGTAGGCACAAAAAAATTACCTAGGTGGTTGTACGGCCTCCCCAGCATGCCTTTCGATGCACGAAAATCAAAAAAATTGAAAAAAACATTCCTTTTGGAAGTCTGTGCTGATGCACCCAGTGCAAAGGAATCCCGCCACTTGGCAGCCACCCAACCGCCACCACCGCCAGTCCACCACTAACCCTACGCAGCCCCTGAGGGCTCCCTCCACTCCACCCCAGTCCTATGGTGGATCGAGGGCCCTGCGGGCCATTCTTCCCAGCTGGTGGCCATATGTATGACCAAGGGCCCACAAATAGCACCGGAAACCTCTCAGAATATTCTGGGAAGAGAGAATATACCAACGCCCAGATGGAATATTCTGGCACATTACAGCATATTCCCTCATTGCCAAAAAATTTTCCTGTAGGGGGGGGCATTTTTTTGCCCCGACGGCCAGATGGCCGTCAAATTTTTTGTAGTGAGCTGCTGACATTAGCATGACGTCACCTGGTCGTATGGCCCTCTTTGCCCCTCCTAGCCCTAATTTTTCCTAAAGGAGAAGTTTTTTTCTTTTGGTCATAACTTGGGCATACGGTATCAAAATTAGGCAAACGAGATATCACCGGAAAGCTAGTTCCGAGAAATTTCCAGTGGTGCTATTTATTTTTCAATATTTTGTTGTTTACCTTCATCTACTGCTGTTTGAAGTCAGATGTTATTTTTGGGCTTCTGAGCTCAACTTTTTGCCACGATCTCCGATTTTCATCTTCTTTGAGGGGTTGGAAAGGTATTGAGGAGCTCTATCTTGCTATCCATGAAATTTTTTCTATATCTATCCCAAGTTTATCGTTATTCCAGATTTGACCCGATGGCTGTTTTGGAGATTACTTGGATGTTTTGGTAGTTGGAAAGGTGAAACTTGAATATTTGTATTTCATTTCAGTACCACATCATGTTATTTTATGTTTATACATGCATTAATATGCTCTCCTTTTACAATTGTTGGGTTATTGTAATAAATGAACTAAGATAAAGTTCCATTAGGAGGGTTTCTTACATAATAAATTTGATTAGAGTGTAGTTTTCACTTTGATCTCCTATTTATCTTGCTTTGTTGGCAACTCATATGGGTTATTTGGTTTCCTAGTTTCTTTTGGCCACATTTTTGCTATAGCTCGACACATATCGGATTCATTGATTCACACTTCAGTTGAGAGATTATGTTTCTTGATCCTCATTGGTTCAGATTCTTCTCAGTTTGAGGGCCATATTTTTATGGTTAATGTTCTAGAGTCTTCATGGTACTCCTTCCCATGGAAGAGTTTCAGTCACAATTTGGCATCGGCATCGAGATACACAGCTTTTAGATTTTGTCATCATCTCATCTATTGTTGCTTCATAGATTCTAGGGTTGTTCCAGTTTGTGAGTTTTCCAGTGTTCCGTGGCATCGGGTCTGCTGTCACATTATCATGATTCTGGTTTTGGTTTCAGTTGTAGACAGAAGTATCTTTCCTTGCTTGTCAAATTGCGGTTCTAGTGTTACTCCATAGTTGTTCTTCTAGTGCTTCTTTGCAGTAGTCATCTCATTGTAGGGGGGTTTTGTCCCACTTGGTTTTCCTTCTCTACCTCATCTTTGCATTTGTACATGAGTACCTAATTAGGCCTTGTTGTTGGGACTCATCTTTGCATAATAATTTTGTTTCTCCCTAAGTTGCACTTATGGGGGGTGTTGGTGTAATTAATATTTAATTACACTTTACATAAGTTTACTTAGGTAATTATTTAATTCCTAGGTTAATTAGTTGTCATCCTTATCTTGTTGAGCTATCTTGTTGCTCAAGATAAGATTAGGGTTATGCATCTTTTCTTTTATAAAGCAAATCATTATCTTGTAATTAAAAATTCTTGAATAATATTATGTTGCACATTCTTTTGCAACCTCTCTGCTTTTTATGATTTTCTCTTTTGTGGAAGGTCTTTTCGGTTTGCAAATCTGATCTTGGTTTCTAACATTTCCTTCGTCATGGGTTTGCAAAGAAATAACTTGAAGAACTTTCCTCCAAAGAGGGAGCATCTTTTCCTATGGGAGAAGCCTCGACCTTCCCCTCACGAGGGAGCATTTTCTTCCTTTCAAATTCCTTGATGAAGTGAACATCTTTAGAAAGAATTCCTTGATGGTGAATTGATTTGTGAAAAACATTCTTGCACTTTCAAACAACATGTTCCTTGTGAGGACCCCTCTTCTTTTGAAGGGTTCCTAAGGGACCCCTTTGAAATCCTTTCAATTTTTTGACTATTTGTGTGACTATCTACTTGTTCGCCTGTGGCTGCTTTTTGTTTTCTAACATGTTTATCTGTGGATTAACATGTTGCTTTGTAGGTGCGCATGTCAATCCACTTTCCAGTCTAACTCTACAGAGTCCCCTTTTCACTAGGCTTCCTTCATAAGAGATTACTTGGAGGAATGCCTTCTTTGCAGGTCTATACACCTATGAAGCACTCACATCCTACAGGATTTGTCCATCATTGGTCTGAGTGCCTTCGGTGTACTTTATGCAACATCGTAGTTCTGTAGAGCTATGAAGTCCTTTTTTTTTAGCCTCCTCAAGAGAGAGTACTTGTGGATTCCTTTTCCTGCCCTCCACTTTTGAGCTCACTAGATTGTGGTATGCTTCCTTCATGGTTCAAGTATACATCTCTAACTCTTTGATCTACTTTACCAAACACTCATCAATACTCATGCTCACTAAAGTGGGGGAAAAATTTATAGGATAAAACTTGCACCCCTTATGTAAATTCCCCTTTTGCATACTCTCACCTTAGAAAATCAAATATGAAGGTGAAATTCCATATCATCCATCTACCTTCCATCCACATGTGCATGTTTTATGTGTTGGTGAGGGAATTTTCGTCAAGCATGCGAGTGCAGCATGCGGACATCTACATGGCATGCTGCCATCCCTGATAGATTCCTATGTGCAAGGAAGTTACACACTTGATTGGGATCAAATTGTAACACCTCTATATGACCAACCAACCTAAAATGGATCCTTTTGGTCTTCAAATCTATTCTATTGAATATCAGCTCATCTTCTTCACACTCTCTAGCAATTTCACTCTATTTTCTATACACTTTTGGGATCTCTTGAGCTTACTCTTGAAGCATTCTACTAGCATTTTGACAACTCCATTGAGCATTACAGCAACTTGATACTCTGTCAACTTCACTTTTGTCTATGTGAGGATACCATAGAAGTTGCAAGCTTGGAGTCTTGCGAGACCTCCCTTCATCATCGTTGCGGCTGTGGTGACTTTGCCAAGTTTGTTGCTTGCATTCTCCCTTCATTGGCCTTGAGAGACTTTGGGTGGAGGTGGTAATGCTTCACTATCCCTTTTGTGGTTTGATAGAGTAGCATAGTATTGTTTTGTAGTGTTCAACAATCCCTCTTTCTCTTCCATTTCATTTATCATACTTTCTACTTCATTTCTTTTCTAGTTGTTCATGGAGGTGGAAACACCAAACTGGGGGTTTGACTAAGGAAAACCCCTATAGAGCCCCAACAATTTTCCCCTCTTACTTTTTAGTAGGTGAACATGTGTGTGGACCTAGCTAGAAAACTAGCATTTCAGTGAGTTAATATTCATCACCCTAGTTTTTATCTACGTGCTTTATCATTTTCACCTTTACTTTTTATACTTTATTAGTTTGTTCTTTTCATTAAAATCGATTAGCTAGGTTGTTAAGTAGGTTTTTGGAATTTCTTACCGTACTTCACATTTTCTGATCGTACAAATGCCAATGCACCAAAGAGTCGTCCCCGAACCCACACTACCGTCCTCAAATAGAGAGCTTTTTAAGGTGCAGTATTGACTCCAAAAACCAACTCATCAAGCCCCAACCAAATTTTTGGGTCTATAGAGTGACAAAAGCACTTGAGAGTGTTCTTCATTCTCGATCCTCATCCCAAAAAATCTATTATAGTGAGGTAAGTTAGGGAAGCCCTCTACTCTCATCTCTCCATGACCTAGAGCCTTGATGTGGTTGGTCCCTCTCTCTTACAACATATATATTATACATATATATGTGTGTGTGTATATATATAAATACATATATAAATATATATATGTAAGTTGAGAACATACATATGTGTGAACAAACATGAATATAAATATAAAAGTATATATATGTATTTATATATATATAAGAATATATATACATATAAATATATATATACCTCTTATCAATGAACTTCAAACTAATAGTGACCATTATCGAATTAATGAAATTTACAATGAAATCATGAGAAAATCCCATGAAGGACATGGTCTACCATCGACAGTATGGAAAACTTTAAATTTAGAATGCAGTTACAATATCATTAATGCCCATTATCATCTTGAAACAACCCCTTGGTGGAGGTGTAGTAAAATGTAGGAAAGATGCTATTTTGAAAAACATATTGACTCCAACTGACAGTGAACTAGGTGTGGAATGAAGCATTGTGGAAAAATTCTAGGGGGAATTCCTTGTTATAGAGGTAATCGATAATTTTTCACTAAAATGTTGCTTCTCATTTTATTTTACAATTTTCATCTTTATTTCATGCTTGATCGAATCGTTGCATTATCGATTCTATTGATTGAATAAAACTAGACCACCAAACCCTTTACAAAGTATACAAATTACATTTATGGCTCTATTGATTTCTTTTCTACACTTGGATTCACCTAGGTATGTAGAGCCTATCGCTTGGAAGAGCCAACTGTATATATTGCTTTGTAATATTTTCATGTCGTTGACCCTCTATTAGATTGCATGTATGTTTTTATTTAGATAATCCCATCACATAGCTATCAGGAAAACTTGATAGGCCGGTGATTGGAGCGATATGAATTATATGTTGTTGCCACCCATTTTAGGGTAGGACAAAGCTAACACAAAAGGTTCTGATGTATACAAATTTTACTTGCATATTACTTTTCTATTCGATGGATGCCCATTCATGTCGAATCCATCAGCTTTGATCTTGCATTGAAGAGTAACTCTAATGCTTTTGTTTTCCAATGGGCTCATGTCGCCCAACATTGTATATGAGATTCTATTATTTTTGAAGATTGAAGATACCCTATTTATGTCACCAAGTCTGTTCAGGATAAAGGTTGAATGATGAATTTTTTCCCTAAATTTGTTTGCATGTGTAGTATAGTAAACCATCGCTCAGTAGGAATGGCATCCATGTAGTCTTTGGAGGCAATTACACTCGATCCGAGGGTAAGCGTTATGACTATTCCCTCAACCACCATGTTTTTAAGAAACAATAAACAATTGTGGGTCATTTTAGAATGATAGAAGTATAATATATGTAAACTATGAATGAGGGTTTCAACCCGAACCTAGTTAAGATTGATTACATGGTTTTGATATTTTTAACATTGTTGAATTAACGGTTAGCATGTCATCCAATTCTTTTAAATTATTTTCAAAAGTAGATAACAGCTTCATTTTAGTTATTTCTTACATGAAATTTTATATACATTTTTTTAGAATAATAAAGCTTGGGAAACGAAGCAATGGAACTTGAAGCTAAAACCATAAACCATTGTAAATGACATTTTTTTGTCACAAACTATAAATATTTAGTTGGAAATAGCATTGTATTATTGTAAACAGTGTATGTTCTATTGGAAACGACATTGTTTTGTCATAAACTATAACTATTTAGCTAGAAACAGCATTGTATTATTGTAAACAGTAAATGTTTTGTTGGAAAAGACATTTTTTTTCATAAACTGTAACTGTTTAGCTAGACACAGCATTGTATTATTGTAAACAGTGAATTTTTTGTTGTAAACGACATAGTTATGTTGTAAAAGTGAATGTGTAGCTAAAAAATATATTGTTCAATAACTGGTTAGTTGAACCAGCATTGTTTAGTTATAAACCATGAACATTCTACATGAAATAGCTTGTTCTATAACTGTTTAGTTGGAATAGTAAATTTTTGTTATAAATAGTAAAAGTGTCCATATGTAAACAACATCATTGAATATTATAGCTAGTATGAAACAAACAGAACAACAGTATGTCAAAAACTAATAATATAGAATTATTCTAGATTCAATTATTTCTTGAATATATAACAAATGCAAATGTCAATATGGAACATTATTAAATGATAGCAATTTGATTTAATGCTTTTATTTAATAATGTATGCACAAACCAATAACTTAAGTAGGCACATATATGTGTATGCACATAGACTTCGTCTATGTACATACACATACTTGTGGCATACCTTCTTTTGTTTCCTTCTTAATTCATTCTCAAATGGATAATGATTTATGTTGAAAGTAATCATGGGTCATGTGAATGATATGACTAAATAATGTAATGTATAGTTCCATTTGAATCATGTATATGATTTCTACTTAGTGAGTAAAATTAGAAATTTGATTTTCTTTCCATAGATATATGTGAGAAGAATATTCTTTTACTTGAATAGAATAGTGATACCTAAGTAGACTAGAGCACCTCAGGGTAGATGTTGCTAAAGGGTAGATAGTTGTTATGAAATATTGTGTAGTAGAAAGTTACCTTCCAAGACGGGTGCTAAAATGGAGTTCAGAGAGTATAGATTTGCTTTACTAGAACCTATTGTTTTTTGCAACAAAGTTTTTATACTTGGCCAAGCAATATAGTTCATTTTGTATGTATGGACTCTTTGATAACACTCTCTTCCATTCCTAGCATAGATCTTGCATTTTCTTTTCTAATGTGTAGATAAAAATTGCATGTTAATCTATGGGCATGCACCAGATTCCACATTGAAGATTGTTCTCTTGCTAAACTATATGTGTAGGGTCAGGTATTCTTCAACTTGGAAGAATTCCAAGGAAGCATAAGCTTCATGGTTGGGCAGTAAAGTGATCCAACCATGTTCTCCTCCACTAATGGAGGTGAGCATCAAGAGGAACTTATGTACACAATACTATTTAATTAGACATGTGTTACTATTTTTTAATTTGAATATATTCATGTCATTTACAATAATATTAATTAAGTAATAATTTAGGATAGGTTATTACATTTGGTATCAGAGCTTAGGGTTCAACTTTAGGCCTTTTGATTCTACCATAGGTTGACTAGGGATAGTTGACCCTTAACCAAATTTAGTTCTTCAGATAATTGACCAAACCTAGATTAAATGCAGGTATGGGAAGGTCAAAGGCAGAATGAAGGAAAGGTAAAATCGTTAGAACCTCACGTAAGAAAGATGTAATGGAATTAAAAGCAAAGACAAAGGTTCAACTTGAAATTACTAATGGCGAAACTCTAGCCCAAGCCCTTACATGACTTAAGCTAGAGAGAAGCTTGAAGATTGAGGAGAAGAGAACACCTAAGATCAAAAATCTTTCCCCAATTTGGGACTGGCCTCTAGGGTGTGGACCCAACACACCCTTGTTAACTAAACAGGAAAAGGAGAGCATGTGTGCTCAACTATCATCTACTATAATGTTTGACATAAATTCAGATGAGGACTCATAGGAATGTCCTCTTTATGATGATAATATAATGGAATAATGTAACAAGAATCCTTTTGTAAATAAGGGTCTATTGACTCAGCTTTAATATAAATGAAACTAGATAATATTTTTGGTGTGTTCAAACGAAGGACTCCAAAATATGTTTATTATGCATGAATGTGTTTGTCTTCTATGAATAAGGGATATATGCATGTGTAAATTATGTGATGTAGAATAAGAATGTTTATTCGTAGAACCCATTGTTGAGATGCGATAGATGTTAATGTGTTTCCAGTTAAGTGTGAGTCAACATGGTGACCACCAAGCAAGAGATGGGTGGTAGTGGTTCTAACAACAGACCTAACAAGAAGTTGGAATGGATTCTACAACTTCTAAACTATCAAAAGGCTCACATGGATCACATAGAACAAGAGTTCTAAGTGACACATGAGGACTAAGAATGCAGGAATCTAGAATTCAATTAAGGAGACAATGGTCCAAGAGCAGGTCCACAAGGTTGAATTGAGGATGAGCTTGGGAAAGATCTCAAATGAGTAGCACTGCCTAAGCTTGATGGTAAGGCTATTGAAGCAAGATTAGAGGCATGGATTCTTGAGATAGAAAAATAATTTGGGCTTCGTAACCCTTCTAATCAGACTAAAGCGACATGGGCTATGTATCAGCTCTTAGGTGAAGCAGCTACTTGGTGGGATATTGAGAAGTCAAAAAGGAATCTGAAGCCTGTTGAGATCACTTAGGAACTCTTCCTACCAATATTTTAGGAACAAATGGTTACCACAACTTTTCTTTGACAAGAAAGTGATAGAATTCAAGAATTTAACTCAGGAGAGCATGATTGTGACCCAATATTAGGAAAATTTCACCAACCTATTGAAATATGTGCCTCAATATCAAGGAGATGAATGTTTTTACATCCAAAAATTCATATTGGGATTGAGACCTCACATTGGAGCTAAAGTGGATATGCATGATCCTCTTACCATGAGTGAAGTCTTCCAAAAATCCATCAAATAGGAACGTAAACTACAATAGTTATCCAATTTCTGCAATAATGCAAATCCTAAGTTGTGGTCTAGTAACAAGAAATTTCATAAAGGAGACAAGAACCATCAAATCCATAATCTCAAGAGGGGAAGTGAGTCACAAGAGAAAGGTGAATATGGGAATGGTGGAAAGAACAATAAGGCAAACAAAAACAAGGGTAAAGATGACCATAAGCGAAGGGCTTCAGAGAGGACAATCCAAGAGGTCGGAAAGGGCCTCGTGATGGATGTTATACCTGTGGAGGTGATCATTATGCCTCAAATTGTCCTTAACGTTTGAATTCACGGAAGGAAGGAAGCTATCAATAGACTCAGCATCACCAAATCCATGTTGCAATGGATAACAAACAGGCAGAGTATCAAGCTTCACCAATTCAACTGACAAGTAAGCACTATGGCCAATTTGTCTCTATTTTGATTGATACCAGAGCTACTAAATGTTTTATAGATCCTAGAATAATATCCAAGATACATATTAGACCTAGATACATGGAAAACTCATGGACAATCCAGTATGGTAATCAAGCAGAGCGAGGGGTAGATACTTATCTCTTTTGTAGCAAGTTAGAACTTTCAACCTTTCAAATGTAGGTCAACTTGTATGTGGCACCTTTAGGCTCATATGATGTAATTTTAGGAATAAATTAGTTAATTGAGCATAAGGCTATAGTGAACTATAAGGATAAGGTAGTCAATTGTCTGGATGATTATGGAAACCCAGTCGATATTTGTGGAATGCAAAGACCCTTAAAGCTTAGATAGATTTCTACTATGCAGCTCAAAAAGGCTCGTCAAAAGGGATGTGAAATTTATATTGTGCATTTCAGTGACCCTAAAAGCAAGGAATTGTATTTAGATGACTACCCTATTCTGAAGGAGTTTCAAGATTTATTCCCTGATGAACTAACAGAATTTCCTTTGAAGCGGGAATTTGACTTCTCTATTGACCTTGTTCTAAGACCTAAGCCTCAATCCAAGGCACCGTATTAGATGACCACCACCGAACTCTATGATTTGAATGCCTAGTTAATGGAATTTTTAAAAAAAGGGCTTATAATACCCAATTTGTCTCCTTGAGGAGCACCAGTTATCTTTGTGAAAAAGAAGGATGGAACCTTGTGTCTATGTATAGACTATTGGATGTTGAACAAGGGGACAATCAAGAACTGATACCCACTCTCAAGGACTGATGAGTTGTTTGACTAAATGAAGGGAGTGACAGTGTTCTCCATAATTGATCTTAGGTCAAGGTACCATCAGTTGAGAATTAAGGAAGAAGATATTTTGAAGAATGCATTTAGAACTAGATATGGAAATTATGAGTTCATAGTGGTACCTTTTGGTTTGACTAATGCACCAGCAACTTTCATGAACCTCGTGAATAGCTTATTTAGAGACTACTTGGATGAATTTGTTTGAATCTTCATTAAAGAAATCCTATTTTACTCAAAATTTGTTGAAGAGCATGATAGGCACTTGAGGATAGTCCTTCAACGGATGAGAGAAAGGAAACTCTTTGGAAATTTGTCCAAGTGTTCATTCTATCAAGACAAGGTGCATTATTTAGGCCATATCATTTCAGCTGGAGGAGTCTCTGTAGACCCTGAAAAGATCAAGGCGGTTGTGAAATGGCCAGTGCCTCAGAATGTGTCAAAATTCTATAGCTTCTTGGGCCTCATAGGATACTATAGGGATTTTGTGCAAGGGTTTTCCCAAATTGCATCTCTTATAACCTCACTCCAAAGAAAGTGAATGTGGTTTGAATGGACTGAGAAATGCGAGCAGGCATTCCAACTCTTGAAGGAGAGGCTCGTGACAACACTAATGTTGACCATTCCTGATCCTAATGGGAGATTCACAATAATCACAGATGCTTTGGAAGAGAGACTAGGAGTAGTACTAATGCAAGATGGAAAAGTGGCAGCATATGAATCAAGGAAGCTTAAGCAACACAAGATGAATTACACACAACATGATTTAGAATTGGTTGTAATAGTTCATTCCTTACATATGTGGAGGAATTATCTTTTGGGAATCCATTTGGACTCAAGATAGACCACTTGGGATTGAGATACATTTTTACTCAACCAAACCTTAATACATGACAAAGAAGGTGGTTGGAATTCCTTAGTGAGTATGACTTCAAAATTGAGTATATAAAGGGAAAAGATAACATAGTGGTTGATGCTCTTAGTAGATGAAGACATCTGCAAACCGTGATCTCGACAAGGTCTAACTTGAGACAACAGGTGATTCAGTATCTACCAGGGGATGAGCACTATGAGAGAGTGAAGAGTGCCCTAGTAGCGAATCCTTCAAATCATCGATTAGATGGGTATGAGATTGAATCGGATGGTATTTTGAGATACTAGAGAAGATTGTATATTCGAAACTATAGAGAGATGAGGAAATTGGTTTTAGAGGAGGTTCATAATGCACCTTATTTAGGACACCGTAGAGTATCCAAGATGATCGCAGAGTTGAAGGCTCTGTATTTTTGGCCTAAACTCAAGAAGGATGTAGTGGAGTATGTAGCCAGATGCTTAGAATGGCACTGAGTCAAGGCTAACCATGCACATCCATCTAGGCTACTATATCCTCATGACATACCTGAGTATAAATGGCAGGTGATCAATATGGACTTCATACAGGGGTTGTCATTGAGCAAGAAAATAATTGATGTTATCTTGGTCATAATTGATAAGTTGACTAAGGTTGCGCACTTCATTCCAAGAAACCTTAAGGATGGATTGTTGACTAAGGTCCAATGGGACCAGTACTCAGAAGATAATGCTACTTGGGAGGATGTGGAAGAAATAGAACACTCTTTCCACATTTTCTTTCTTGAGAAAGAGACTTTAATAATTTTGGTTGAAAATTTTGGATTGAAATATTATGATGTTTTGACTTGGAACAATTTCATATATAGTTGAAATAGACATGTATTTAAATTTTGATTAAATAGACATCTAGACGATGTCTCATCCAAGAGGGGAAGGATGTCATAACCCAATTTTATTTCATTTTAATTATAATATGGTAAATTCAATTATTGAAGAAATTCAATATGTTAAATGTAAAATTTGAGATATTAGAAATAGATTGAAAGAAGTTGATTGATGTTGGCTATGTGATATTTTTAAATTATCTTACATGTTATCAAGAATTGAATGTTACTGATGAATTTTTCAAGTGCAAGTGTGTGCAGTTGCAGGGTGACAAGTTGAAGGATGAGAACATGGTTGAAGTAGGATTGTTTAGCTGGATTGAACGGTAAGCTAGATGGAATCTGGGAGCACACACCACAAAAAAAAATGGCATGATAACTACATTTGAAAATTCATATAAGAATTATATAAAGCTAACAGAAATGACTCAATGATTGAAAATATGTATTTGTGAAATGAAATTACGTGGAATTTATATTTAAAAAAGTCAATCTTGAGCTTGTGTTTTGAATTTAGAGGAAAACGAAAGTGAGATTTGGTATGTGAACAAATGTGTGAATTTCAATTATGCATTTAATATCATTGTTGAAATGAAAATGAAAGACCATTTTTATATAAATGATAGATATGCACATGAAAACATTTATATGTGAATACAAATATATGTGTATATATATAAACACACACGATATATATATATATGCATATACATATATGTGTGTGTATATATATAAATATATATGTGTGTCGAGAACATACATATGTGTGAACAAACATGAATATAAATATAAAAGTATATATATATATATATATATATATATATTTATTTATATTTATATTTATATATATATATATTTTATTTTTTATTTATTTTTATTTATATATATATATATATATATTTTATATATACATATAAATATATATATATTTATACCTCTTATCAGTGAACTTGAAACCGATAATCACCATTATTGACTTGATGAAATTATGAGAAAATCCCATGAAGGACGTGGTCTGCCATCGACAGTATGGAAAATTTTGAATTTAGAATGGGGCAGCAATATCATTAATGCCCATTATCATTTTGAAACAGCCCCTTAGTGGAGGCATACTAAAATGTAGGAAAGATTTTATTCTGAAAAAGATATCGACTCCAACCGATAGTGAACTGGGTGTGGAACAAAGCATTGTGGGAAAAAGCCAAAGGGGAATTCCTTGTTGTAGAGGTAAATAGTGATTTTTCATTAAAATGTTGCTTTTCATTTGATTTTACAGTTTTCATCTTTATTTCATGCTCGACCGAATCATTGCATTATCAATTCTATTGATTGAATAAAACTAGACCATCAAACTCTTTGCAAACTATACAAATTAGATTTATGGCTATGTTGCTTTCTTTTCTACACTTAGATTTTCCTAGGCATGTAGAGCCTATGGCTTGGAAGAGTTGATTGTATATATTGCATGTATGTTTTTATTTAGATAACCCCATCATAGGGCTATCAAGAAAACTCGATAGGCATGTGATTGGAGCGATGTGAATTATATGTTGTCGCCACCCCTTTTAGGGTAGGTCAAAGCTAACATAGATTTTGATGTATACACATTTTACTTGCTTATTATTTGTCTATCCCATGGATGCCCATTCAGTCCAAAGCCATCACCTTCAATCTTGCATCGAAGAGTAACTTTAATGCTTTTTTTTTCATCATCGAGGCAATGGTGGGATCATGTCGCCCAACATTGTATATGAGATTCTATTATTTCTTGCAGATTGAAGATACCCTATTTATGTCACCAAGTCCATTTAGGATAAAGGTCGAATGATGAATTCATTCCCTAAATTTGTTTGCATGTGTAGTACAGTAAACCATTGCTCAATAGGAATAGCATCCATCTCATCTTTGGAGGTGATTGCACCCGAGCTAAGGGTAGGCATTATGGCTATGCCCTCAACCACCATGTTTTTGAAGAAATAGTAAATGATTGTGGGTCATTTTATAATGACAGAAGTATAATATATGTAAACTATGAATGAGGGTTTCAACCCAAACTTGGTTAAGATTGATTCCATGGTTTTGATATTTTTTAACATTTTTGAATTAATGTTTAGCATGTTGTCCAGCTCTTTTGAATTCTTTTCAAAAGTAGATAACAACTTCATTTTAGTTATTTCTTACATGAAATTTTATATACAATTGTTTAGAATAATAAAGCTTGGGAAACAAAGTAATGGAACTTGAAGTTGCAACCATAAACCACTATAAATGACATTGTTTGTCACAAACTGTAACTGTTTAGCTAGAAACAACATTGTATTATTGTAAATAGTGAATGTTTTGTTGGAAATGACATTGTTTTATCATAAACTGTAACGGTTTAGCTAGAAATAGCATTGTATTATTGTAAACAGTGAGTTTTTTGTTGGAAAAGACATTGTTTTGTCATAAACTATAACTGTTTAGTTAGAAACAACATTGTATTATTGTAAACAGTGAATTTTTGTTGGAAATGACATTGTTTAGTCATAAACTATAACTATTTAGCTAGAAATAGCACTATATTATTGTAAACAGTGAATGTTCTATTGTAAATGACATTGTTATGTTGTAAAAGTGAATGTGTAGTTGAAAACAGCCTTGTTCAATAACTGTTTAGTTGAACCAGCATTGTTTAGTTATAAATCATGAATGCTCTACATGAAAAAACTTGTTTTGTAACTATTTAGTTGGAATAGTAACGTTCTGTTATAAATAGTAAAGGTGTTCATATGTAAAGAACATCATTGAATATTATAGCTAGTATCAAACAAATAGAACAATAGTATGTGAGAAACTGTTAACACAAATTTATTCTAGATTAAATTATTTCTTGAATATCTGGAAAATGAAAATGTCAATATGGAATAGTATTAAATGATAGCAGTACGATTTAATGGTTTTATTTCAGAATGTATGCACAAACCAATAACTTAAGTAGGCACATATATGTGTATGCAAATAGACTTTGTCTATGTACATACACATACTTGTGGCATACCTTCTTTTGTTTCTTACTTAGTTCTTTCTCAAATGGATAATGATTTATGTTGAAAGTAATCATGGGTCATGTGAATGATATGACTGAATAATGTAATGTACAATTCCATTTGAATCATATATCTGATTTCTGCTTGGTGAGTAAAACTAGAATTCTGATTTTTTTCTCTATAGATATATGTGAGAAGAATATTCTTTTACTTTAATAGAATAGTGATACCTAAGTAGACTAGAGCACCTCAGGGTAGATGCTACTAGAGGGTAGATAGTTGTTATGAACTATTATGTAGTAGAAAGTTACCTTCCAGGACGGGTGCCAAAATAGAGTTCAAAGAGTATAGTTTTTCTTTACCAGAACATATTGTTTGTTGTTACAACAAAATTTTCATGCTTGGCCAAGAAATATAGTTTATTTTGTATGTATGGACTTTGTGATAACACTCTCTGCCATTCCTAGCATAGATCTTGCATTTTTCTTTCTAACGTGTAGATAGAAATTGCATGTTGATGTATGGGCATGCACCAAATTCCACCTTGTAGAGTGTTCTCTTGCTAATCTTTCTATGTAGGGTCGGGTATTCTTCAAGTTGGAAGAATTTTGAGGAAGTGTAAGCTTCGTAATTGAGCGATAAAGCACTTCAACCATGTTCTCGTCCACTAGTGAAGGCGAGCAACAAGAGGAACCTTAGATGTACACAACTATTTAGTCTATGTTGTAACCTTGATTTAATCCTTTATGTACCTTGATGTAAAAGTTGTATAATGTAATGACTTTGTGGCCTTATGAATGAAGTCAAAATTGAGTATTATAATTTAAGATTTGAATTGAATATACAAATCTTTGACTCATTTTAATTAGACATGTGTTGCTATGATTGACTATAGCTACTTAGTTATGTCTTTTTAATTTGAATATATTCATATGTCATTTACAATAAGATTAATTAAGTAATAATTTAGGATGGGTTATTACATTTGGTATTAGATCTTAGGGTTCATTTCTAGGCCTTTTGAGTCTACCATAGTTTGACTAGGGATAGTTGACCCTTGACTAAATTTAGTTGTCTTGAGAATTGAAAAAACCTAGATTGAATGCAAGTATGGGAAGGTCAAAGGTAGGATGAAGGAAAGGGAAAACCATTAGAACCACACGTAAGAAAGATGTAATGGAAGAAAAAGCTAAGACGGAGGTTCAACCCAAAATTTCCAATGAAAAAACTCTAGCTCAAGCACTTACACGACTTACGCTAGAGAGAGGCTTGAAGATTGAGGAGAATTGAACACCTAAGATCAAAAATATTTTTGTAATCTAGGCCTGGCCTATAGGGTGTGGACCCAATGCACCCTTGTTAACTAAAGAGGAAAAGGAGAGCCTGTGCGCTCAACCATCCTCTTCTGTAAAGTTTGATATAAATTTAGATGAGGACCTAGAGGAATGTCCTCTTTTTTATGATGAGAAAATGGAATAATGTAACAAGAACCCTTTTGTAAATAAGGTTCTATTGACTCACCTTTAATATAAATAAAACTAGATAATATTTTTGGTGTGTTAAAATGAAGGACTCCAAAATATGTTTATTATGCATGCATGTGTACATCTTCTATGAATAAGGGATATATGCATGTGTAAATTATGTGATGTAGAATAAGAATGTTTATTCATAGAACCCAGTGTTGAAATGCAATAGACGTGAATATGTTGCAGGTTAAGTGTGAGTCAACATGGTGACCACCAGGAAAGAGATGGGTAGTAGTGGTTATGACAACAGACCAAACAAGAAGTTGGAATAGGTTCTAGAGCTTCTAAACTAGAAAGAGGCTTGCATGGATCACATAGAACAAGAGGTTTGAGTGACACTTGAGGACCGGTGCCGCAGGAATGTAGAAGTCAATCAAGAAGATGATGGTCCAAGAGCAGGTCCACAAGGTCAAATTGAGGATGAGCTTGGGAAAGATCTCAAATGAGTAGCACCACCTAAGTTCGATGGTAAGGCTATTGAAGAAATAGTAGAGGCATGGATTCTTGAGATAGAAAAATAATTTGGGCTCTGTAACCTTTCTAATCAAACTAAAGTGGCATGGCCTACGTATCAGCTCTTAGGTGAAGTAGCTACTTGGTGGGATATTGAGAAGTCAGAAAGGAATCTGCAGCCTGTTGAGATCACTTGAGAACTCTTCCTCCAATATTTTAGGAAGATATGGTTACCGCAACTTTTCTTTGACAAGAAAGTGACAGAATTCCAGGATTTAACTCAAGGGAGCATGACTGTGACCCAATATTGGGAAAAGTTCACCAACCTATTGAAATATGTGCCTCAATATCAAGGAGATGAATTTTTTGCATCCAAAAATTCATATTGAGATTGAGACCTCACATTGGAGCTGAAGTGGATATGCATGATCCTCTTACCATGAGTGAAGTCTTCCAAAAATCCATCAATTAGGAACAGAAACTACAACAGTTATCCAATTTACGCAATAATGCAAATCCTAAGTTGTGGTCTAGTAACAAGAAATTTCATAAAGGAGACAAGAACCATCAGATCCATAATCTCAAGAGGGGAAGTAAGCCTCAAGAGAAAGGTGAAGATGGGAATGGTGGAAAGAACAATAAGGAAAACAAAAACAAGGGTAAAGACGACCATAAGCAGAAGGGCTTTAGAGAGGACAATCCAGGAGATCTCAAAGGGCCTCATGATGGATGTTATACCTGTGGAGGCAATCATTATGCCTCAAATTGTCCTCAGAAGTCAATGTCACAAAAGGAAGAAGCTATCAATAGACTCAACATCACTAGATCCATGCTACAGTGGATAACAAACAAGCAGAGTATCAAGCTTCACCAATTCAACTGACAGGTAGGCTTTATGGCCAATCTGTCTCTATTTCAATTGATACCAGAGCTACTGAATGTTTTATAGATCCTAGAATAATATCCAAGATACCTATTAGACCTGGATTCATGGAAAACTCATGGACAATCCAATATGGTAATCAAGTAGAGTGGGGAGTAGATACTTATCTCTTTTGCAGCGAGTTAGAGCTTCCAAACTTTCAAATATAGTTCAACATGTATGTGGCACCTTTAGGCTCATATGATGTAATTTTGGGAATAAGTTAGTTAATCAAGCATAAGGCTATAGTGAACTATAAGGTTAAGGTAGTAAATTGTCTGGATGATTATGGAAACCCAATCAAGATTTGTAGAATGCAAAGACCCTTAGAGCTTAGATAGATTTCTAATATGAAGCTCAAGAAGGTTCATCGAAAGGGATGTGCAATTTATGTTGTGCATGTCAATAACCCTAACAACAAGGAACTATGTTTAGATGACTACCCTGTTCTCAAGGAGTTCCAAGATGTATTCCCTGATGAACTTACAGAGTTTCCTCCAAAGTGGGAATTTGACTTCTCTATTGACCTTGTTCCAAGAGTTGAGCCTCAATCCAAGGCACCCTATCAAATGACCACCACTAAACTCTATGAGTTGAAGGCCTAGTTAATGGAATTGTTGAACAAAGGGCTTATAAGTCCCAGTTTGTCTCCTTGGGGAGCACCGATTATCATTGTGGAAAATAAGGATGGAACCTTGTGTCTATGTATAGACTATTGGATGTTGAACAAGGCAACCATCAAGAACCGATACCCACCCTCAAGGATTGATGATTTGTTTGACCAAATGAAGAGAGCGGTGATGTTCTCCAAAATTAATCTCAAGTGAGGGTACCATCAATTCAGAATTAAGGAAGAATATATTCCTAAAACTAGATTTACAACTTGATATGGACATTACGATTTCACAGTGGTACCTTTTGGTTTGACTAATGCACCAACAGCTTTCATGAACCTCATGAATAGTGTATTAAGAGATTTCTTGGATGAATTTGTTTTAATCTTCATTGATGACATCTTAGTTTACTCAAAAAAAATTGAAGAGCATGATAGGCACTTGAGGATATTCCTTCAGCGGCTAAGAGAAAGGAAACTCTTTGGAAAGTTTTCCAAGTTTTCATTCTATCAAGATAGGGTACACTATCTAGGCCATATCATTTCAGCTAAAGGAGTCTTTGTAGACCTTGAAAAGATCAAGGTGATCATGGAATGGTTGGTGCTTCAGAATGTTTCAAAATTTCATATTTTCATGGGCCTCACAGGATACTATAGGAAGTTTGTGCAATGGTTTTCCCATAGTGCATCTCCTATCACCTAACCCTAAAGAAAGGGAACATGATTTGAATGGACTGAGAAATGTGAGCAGGAATTTCAACTCATGAAGGAGAGGCTCACGACAGCACCATTGGTAACCATCCCTGATCCTAATGGGAGATTCACAGTAATCATAGATGCTTCAGATGAGGGACTAGGAGTAGTACTAATGCAAGATGGACAAGTGGTAGTGTATGAATCAAGGAAGCTTAAGTAGCACGAGGTGAACTATGCACCACATGATTTATAATTTGTCGCAATAGTTCATGCCTTACAGATGTGGAGGCATTATCTTTTGGAGAATCCATTTGAACTCAAGATAGACCTCTTGGGATTGAGATACATTTTTACTCAACCAAACCTTAATGCATGAAAAAGATGGTGGTTGGAATTCCTTAATGAGTATGACTTCATAATTGAGTATATAAAGGGAAAAGAGAATAGAATTGCTAATGCTCTTAGTAGATGAAGACATCTGGCAGCCATGATCTCAACAAGGTCTAACTTGAGACAAGAGGTGATTTAGTATCTTGCAAGGGATGAGCACTATGAGAGAGTGAAGAGTGCCCTAGCGGTGAATCCTTCATATCATCAGTTCGATGGGTATGAGATCAAACCAGATGGTATTTTGAGATGTCAGAGAAGAATGCATAATCCAGACTCTAGAGAGCTAAGGAAGTTGGTTTTATAGGAGGTTCATAATGCACCTTATTCAAGACACCCCAGAGTATCCAAGATGATTGCAGAGTTGAACGCTCTGTATTTTTGGCCTAAACTAAAGAATGTAGTGGAGTACATATCTAGATTCTTAGAGTGCCAGTGAGTCAAGGTTGAGCATGCACATCCAGCCAGGCTACTGTATCCTTCATGAACCCAAAATATGCTCATAATTTGGATATCATGGTGTACTTTTAATACCTTTACTTTTTTTGTTCATGGTTGTTTAACTCTCTTGAAACCTTTTATTGGAGGATATCCTGTAGCAATACACTTTCATGTTCCTGCAGCCTATCATGTTGACATGTCTATATTTATTACCCTGTTTGACTTCCCAAGTGACTAGTATAATGCATGTAGTTTTTGAATGATGAAATAGATTTAAATATGTGATTAATGAATGGATATTGTGTATGTGCCATGTGCCTTTTCTTTCGCATCTGTTACCTTGTGTTTTGCAGGTTGTTGAAGAAAGTATGATCGAGTCAAGCGCTGCCAATCTTGGCCTTATAGTAAAGTCCATTTCTTGCATGACTTCGAGGAAGCTCTGGCAAAGACTCTTTGGCCGAAACCATTGGGAAGGATTTTAAATGACATTTAATCTGGAAAGAGTGGAGTGCTAGATTCTCTAAGGATCAGGTTGAACGGATAAACTCATTTATGAAGTATGTTCCTCGATTTCGGGATACATTTTATATCCACATCTTTCTCTATTAGGGTTAGTTAGTTAGTTGTTCTCCTAATTTAAAATAAGTGTTCCTCCTGCACGAGTGAACAAGGAGATAGATAGAGAAGCAAATTATGTAAGAGTTAGAGTTATAATATGAATCAAAGTTTTTGTTAGTTTTATGAAGCAGAACAATCAATGTAAATGATTTCATGTTATGAATAAAAGTTGATGGAGTTTTGAGCACAATCTTCTGTGTAAATTAGTTGATGCTTGCTAAGGGGGCCCACTTAGTAAGTATCTATAGGAGAGTAGTTTTTTATCCTTTGTTAATTCAAGTTAGATTTCATTTTAAAAGTTTCAACACAAGCTCAGTCTTATACTATTCCTACAGCATCGGGAATCCATCCCTGTGTTTGTTCCTACAGCATAAGGCCAGTTTATAGTTTGTCTCTCAATTGTAGCTATTATGATTTCTACTTTGGTTAGATTATGGTTGAGTTAAGAGAACTTTGCATTACCTTCCTGTAGCATAGGTAGAATTTATTTCCAAGTATTTATTTTCAATAGGTTGTGACTGAAACGGTTCTTAGTGCACATATAGTGCCGCTCCATTTAAAGTTTACGTTCCCTGGTTTGACAAGTAAATGAATGACCACGAAGAGGTATTAGTCACCTGCTGGAATGTCCAATTCCCAAGATAGGTTTTCCTGTGATTTTCATATCCTTTTGTGGGCGCGACCATTTTTGGCATTGTTTCTGAGGATGGTGTCAATCTAAGAACCTGCTCTAGTCATTGTTAGTAGTAGTTTAGTCATTTGTTCATAATCTTTTAAAATACCATCCATTTTCATTGCATGCATAGAAGAAGAGACACTCAAGGAAGATTTTTCCCTAACCTGCCATCCATTGCTAAGAAACTGAACCAGCTTATAGCCTATTTGAGGACGAAGGAGAATTAGATATTGACCCATTTGCTGAAGATTTGTGTGTTGACTTGCTATTCGGCCCATTTGACGAAGAACTTGAAGAAAATCCATTTGCTTCTATACTTGGTCAAGTGAACATGGCACGTAATCCACCAAATCGACCTCCTGCTTTTGAATTCCCCATTATTGCTCAACAAAACAATGAAAACCTTAAGAATATTCCTTCTTCATTACTTCCCAAGTTCTATGGCTTAGTTACATAAGACCCAGAGACCTTCTTGTTTGAGTTTGACATCATCTATCACAGTTATGACTACACTTCAGATGCTCACAAATTGAAATTGTTTCCTGCTACCTTGAAGGAGGGAGCTCTCAGATGGTTCATGAGTTTGGGAAGGGGTGTTGTTGATAGTTGGGCAGCCATGCAAATAAAATTTCTTGAGAAATACAAAGAATATTGTAAGAGTGGTAGTAAAGGTGATGATATATTCTGAATTCAATAGAAGGAAGATGAAAGTCTGGAGGATTATATATCAAGATTCTTGTTTTCTCTAAAAAAGAATTCAAACCATACTCTTAATGAAGAATCTCATAAATTACTTTTTCTAAGGGGAATCAATGATACCTGTATAAATGTCTTGGACCTGATGGGAGTGAAGATATCACTCAAGCATCTTGGGATGATATCATGAAGATATGTCTCAATTACTCTTGAGCAAATGTGAAGAAGGGTAGAGGCCATCAAGCTACAGTGGGAAAGTCTTCTTCCAGTGGGGTTTCTCGGATGGAGATCACAAATTTGCTATTTGATTTCAAGTAGGACATCACAAACAACATGGCTACACAATTGGATACCATGCAAGCTCACACAAAACATGTGGAGGCTGAGGCAATCCTGGATGAGTTATGTCTACATTGTAGACAGAAGAAATGTGACTGTAGATGCAAGATGGTGGCCAACATGGAGGCTAAATAGTTACCTACTAATTTTAAGATGATAGAAGGTGATGATGACTAAGTCTTCTTTGTTGCACAAAGGAGACCATGGGCTCCAAGACAAGGTATGTCTCAAGATCCTTTGACTTTTGGTAATCCTTACTCTAATTATAATAACCAATGGCAACCTACATATGGCCCATCTCCACCTTGGAATGCTCCTCAACCATACTAGCCTAATTATCAGAACCCTCAATAGCAACCCCCTCAAGGAGGTTGGTAGCACCCACAAGCACAATGGACTCCACCTCTAGGTAAGAGGCAGCAGAACCCTCAATGGAGAGGTTCTCAACAATGGCAGAACCAACCCTCCAGACTCCTGCAGTCTCAGCAGCCACAACCTTCGGCCCTTATGCCTCCTCCTACAGCACCTGCAGCAAATACTGGCCCTCTAAAACAAATGCCTATGCCTGCTCAACCATTGTCAAATCCTAATAATAATTAGTAGCAACAATAGCAACCTATGTATTCTATAGAAGTCAACCAGTATCCAGCTTATGCCCTGAATATCAATGATATCCATCTCAGGTCGTGAACCACTCTCTCTGCTCCATAGCCACCTTTAATTACAGAGATTCCATACTCTGCTGCTGAACAACCTATTCATCATGCAGAAGATATACCTGTATTAGCTACTGTCTCTAAGGAACCTATCCTACAGCCTCAGGCTACACCACCTTTTCCTCAGAGATTGTAGATTACTACACCAAAGACTATTGAAGAGCCCACCTTTGATATTTTGGAGTAGCTAAAGAATGTACAAGTCCAAATTCCTCTTTTTCAAGCTATTAAAGATGTTCCAGTTTATGGAAAAGCCATTAAAGAGGCTTGTTTAAAGAAACAAGGAAGAAAGAAAAAGGATCCCCAAACTATCCATGTCCTAGGACAGTTAGCCGATATTATGTTGGGGAAGGTTGTCATTCCAAAATATACTGATCCTGGAAGTCCTGTAGTAAAAATAAATATCAATGGTCAAGTAGTAAGAAATGTTTTGGTTAACTTTGGTGCAGCCATTAATGTGATGACCAAGCACACTATGGAGTGTTTGAATATTCCAAACATTCGGTCTACACCGACTGTCCTACAGCTTGCTGATAGTTTCTCTGTTACACCTGATGGAGTGATAGAAGATGTCATTATCACCCTTGAATCTTGGGAATACCCTGTTGATTTCACCATATTGTCCACTAAGGAAATCTTAGGAGGATATCCTATTATCCTAGGTAGACCTTGGTTAGCTACAGTTGATGCCCTTATAGGATACCATTTAGGAGACATGATAATTTATGATGGTCAGTCAAGGAAGAAATTGGCTTTATACCCACCTGGACAACCTCTGCCAGATTTGACTCAACTAGTTTGGCCAGATCTAGGAGAGGAACCTAAAGAATTCAATTCATTAGCTCAGTTAATAATGCTATGAATTGATCCATTTTCCCAACTTCAGAGTGAAGATAACCTGCTTCTACACATTCTGCAGTTTAGTTTTGATTTGAATAGCCCATCTATTTTGGACAGCCATTCTCAGCAATGTTTCCTGCAGCATCTGGATCCTGAGAGTCATCATGATTTACTATTATGTGATATACAGGCACCACCTTTATCAGCAACCTCAATAAATGATCTCACCAAATAGATAGAAGTATCTCAAGGCCGCTGTCTGCATATTAATAATAAGTTGCCTCTGTCTTAACAAACTACCCTAGCCACAATGTTGCAAGCCCACAAAAGAGCTTTTGCATGGGACTATGGGGATATGAGGGGTTTAGACCCAAAACTCTATACACATCGCATATATATTAACAGTGACTTCAAACCTATTAGGCAGCCTCAAAGAAGAATTAATCCAGCTTTGAGAGAAATTGTTAAAGAAGAATTGCAGAAAATGTTAGCAGCTGACTTTATCTACCCAATCTTTGATAGTCAGTGGGTTTCCCCATTGGTCATTGTTTCTAAGAAAGAAGGAAAATAGAGGGTATGTGTAGATTACAGAGAGCTCAACTTGGCAACAAAGAAATATTACTTTCCTCTTCCATTCATTGATCAAGTTCTAGATAATTTAGCTAGGAAAAAGTACTTCTCATTCTTAGATGGCTTCAGTGGGTACAATCAAATTAAGATTGCTCCTGAGGATCAAGAAAAGACTACTTTTACATGCCCTTCGGGAACATTTTCCTATTCAATTTTGCCTTTTGGTCTCTGTAATGCTCCTGCAACTTTCCAGAGGGCAGTCATAAGTATCTTCTTAGACATCTCATATGATTGCATGGAAATATACATGGATGCTTTATTGTTTATGGTACGACATTTGAGGAAGCTCAAGCCAACTTGGAGAAAGTACTATAGAGATGTGAAGATCACAACCTATCGCTGAATAATCAAAAGTGCTTCATGATGATGTAGGAGGGAATAGTGCTTGGTCACTATATTTCTGCTACAGGAATATAGGTTGATCCTGCTAAGATTGAGGTCATCTCTAAGCTGCCCTCTCCTGCTAAGCAGAAAAAGGTACAGAGCTTTCTAGGCTATGTTGTATACTACAAAAGATTCATCAAGGACTTCAGCCAAACAGCAGGCCCCTTATACAGTCTACTAAAGAAAGATGTAGATTTTTCTTGGACAAAGGAATGTGAAAAGGCATTCCTTGACTTAAAAATCTCCCTTACACAGGCACCTGTCCTGAAAGGACCTGATTGGTTACTTCCATTTCATATTCATACTAATGCATCAGATTATGCCATTGGCGCAGTGTTAGGGCAGAAAGATGGTTCAATAGAACATGCACTCTATTACATAAGCAAAAATCTACAAGGGGCTAAATTAAACTACACTGTTACAGAAAAAGAAATGTTGGCAATCATCTATGCCCTTAATAAATTCAGGCATTATATCACCGGTTATCAAATATTTTTTCATACTAATCATTCTGCAATCTGGTATCTCATGAACAAAGCCTCAATATCTGGGAGACTAGCAAGATAGTTATTACTGATACAAGAATTTGATATTACAATTGTAGACAAGCCAGGTAAAGCCAACGTGGTTGTTGATTTCCTTGCTAGACTTGAAAGGCAAGATGACTACACTTATTGAAGACTCCTTTCCTGATGAGCACCTGTTTGCAATCAAGGTTATTCACCCATGGTATGCTGATATAGCAAATTATCTGGCCACAGGAAGAACTCCTCCTCAATTCTCCCCTAAGGAAAAGAGATTATTGGTAGAGAAAAGCTTTAACTTTTTTTGGATTGTCGATTGAATGTTTTATACAGGGCCAAATCAAGTTATGAGGAGATGTGTACCAGAGGAGGACACTCATGATATACTGCATGCCAGCCATGATGAGCCATGTGGTGGACATTTTGCTGCCAAAAGGACAGCGATGAAAAATTTAAATACCAGTTACTATTGGCCAACTTTTCATAGAGATGCAACCAAATATACCAGGAGATGTGACAGATGCCAAAGGATGGGAAGACCAACATGATCTGATGAGATGCCTCTATTTCCACAAGTTGTAGTTGCACCCTTCGATAAATGGGGACTGGATTTTGTAGGATCAATTGATCCACCTTCCAATGGTAAGTCCTACATCCTTGTATGCACATATTATGTTAAAAAATGGGTAGAGGCTAAGCCTATGAAACATGCTAGGGATAATAAAGTGGTTGAATTCCTCTACGAAGAAATATTTACTAGGTTTGGTGTCCCTAGGGAAATAGTGACAGATCAAGGAGCACAATTTACTTCTACACTTATCACAGCTTTAGTCAATGAATATAATATACGGCACAGGAAATCAACTCCTTATCACCCCCAGGCCAATGGTCAGGTTGAAGTCACAAATAGGGACATAGAGGCCATTTTGACTAAAACTGTAGATTTGCATAGGAAGGACTGGGCCACAAGGTTACCAGAAGCTATATGGGCCTACTGTACTACCTAGAAGACTGTTACAGGATATACACCTTTTGAAATGGTGTATAGTAAAACAGTTGTGATGCCAATAGAATTTAAACATAAGACTCTAAGAATAGCATTGGAGATGGACATGGATTTAACAAATGCACAAAATGATATAATCATACAACTCAATGCACTGGATGAACTCTGAAAGAATGCCCTGCAGCACACTGAGATAATACAAAATCAGAGAATAAGGTGGCACGATAAATACATTAAAGAAAAGAAATTCAAAGTAGGAGATTGGGCTCTACTTTATAACTCACGATACAAGGACAGTCCAGAAAAATTACAAACCAGATGGTTGGGCCCGTGTGAAATTGAGACTATATTTGCTAATGGTTCAGTTCAACTTGTTACAATTGATCATGTTAGATTCAAGTTGTTAGTTAATGGACACCACCTTCGGTTGTACCATAAACCAGTCTCAAAAGAAGAATTCATGTAGTAGTTCATTCAGGATCCTGCCACTAATTCTCCTGCAGCCGAAGGCTTTAGCCTTTCTCCTGTAGCTTCTCTATGATTTTGTAATGCATGCTCATGATTTTGTAAGGGAACCCCTTTTTCTTCATTTCCACTTGTCTCCACATTTCACTTCTTTATTTTTTGTACCATCCATCCATTCCATCCATTCATCTCGTTCGTCCACATCACCCATCCACCTCATTCATCCACACCACCCTTAATTATGATCTCATTCCCAACTGTCATCTCATGCTGCAGTTGTCATCTTTCTCAGAACGTACAAGCATTTAATGAAAGGTATGCAATATCTTTTGTTATCGCATTTTTTATTTATTTCATTTTATTCATTTATTACTATGTATGTATCAGTCATTATTACCCGATCTCTGCCTATTCATTAGTACATGTGTGGACACATGTCATACTCTAAGTAGGGGGTGGGATAATCCACTTTTTAAACTTGTCCTTTCGCCACTGTCACAACTGCTCAGATAATCTTTCTTTATTATTTTCTGGTACTTTCCAAATATGATCGCATGTCTTTTTCATTGCATGTTTTTCATTGTAAATCACAATTAAAACTGCTTGTTTAAAAAGTTCATTTTTAGAAGAAGAAAAAAAAGAGAGAGAAAAGTGACGGCGGGATAGAAAAGAACTAGAGAAAAACAGGGAAATTTTTGGATTTTCATAAAAGAGTTGAGTTCAACTAAGGCAAAACTGTGAACATGGGTGGTCAGCTGGTAAGACATGAGTCTGTAGCTCATGAGTTATTAATGCAAAATCCTCAAACGGCCCAAGCACTCAGCCTCTGTGGTTGGCTGAATTACTTTTTGAGTTTAGATGCTTTTAATGAGGATGTTGCGGGAAAATTTTTGAGAACCATTTCTGAAGGGGAGGCTACTGTATGGGGTCTAACAGTTGTTGTAACTGAAGAAAGAATTGCAGAGGTAACCGGGCTCCTAGCCGTTGGAGAAAAAATTTCTTCAGATGCTGCCTCTACAAAGGAAGAATTTTCAATACCTACTGATGGACCTTTGGAAGTCTCAAAGCAGGGATGCAAGCGAGTGTCATTGCCTCCTCCATGCCCAGAATACGCTGCTTTCATAATCAGGTATTTAACTTGTGAAGGTCATTTTTCTTACCTACATTCTTACCACTTCAAACTACTAAGTCATATGAGGCATGGATTAGCTATTAATGTTATGAACTTTTTGTTAAAATTTTTGGAACAATGTGCCCATGGAACCCAACAGGGGAAAGATAATTCAATTGCTCACCATGGCCTCATAAAATTGTTGATTGAACACTCTTTGAGAGATGTATCACCTCTTTCCTGGCAAGAATTTGTTGCCCAAAAGAGCCTGCAATGTCTAGAACCCCCTAGGGCACTTACCCCACGGCCTTAGAAAAAGAAAGAGGAAATGGCGTCTACTAGTAGGAGAACAAGGCAAGTGTCATCTGCTCCTGTAGCACCTGGTCCTACAACTCTCACACCAAATTCCTCTACCTGGGTGCAAACTAGGGCTGCCAATAGGAGAGAGAGAGGAAAAAAAAAGGTCGGAGAGTCATCTAGGGCAGAACAAACCCCAGAATCTGACTCTCGTTCTCAGAAAAGGCAATGCTCTTCTCCTACAGCATCTTCCCCTACAGTAGTGTCTCCTACAACAACACCTGTTTCCATCACCAGTTCACCATCATCCTCTGACAAGGTAGAACCTTCTAGGCAATTCAAAAAGAGGAAGGCTACGAGAGCACCTCCTGTAGCCGCAACATTGCCAAGAAGAGTTTCTACAAGAACACAATGTAAAGTATCCCCTGCT
The DNA here is from genome assembly GCA_007258455.2 of Sequoia sempervirens. Lineage (NCBI taxonomy): Eukaryota > Viridiplantae > Streptophyta > Pinopsida > Cupressales > Cupressaceae > Sequoia > Sequoia sempervirens. The sequence goes on from VDFB02281492.1 coordinate 753,591,554, forward strand.
TCACCTCAACTTGAGGTTATTATAATTTTAGAAGAATCTGTAGAGTCTGAATATGATGTTTCTCATAATGTGTTTGAGAGTGTTGCACAGAGTTCATTTGTTATTCTTGAAGAAGAACAAGTTGAGACAAGGGAGGTTGAGCATAATGAAAGGGGGTACCAAGTCTTGATGACTTGGCTACTATGGCTATGCAAATTTTGGAGGAAGCATAGTCTTCTCCACTACAGCAACAGGAATTTATCCTACAGCGAGAGGAAGAACAGACTAAACCATTGGAAGTGGCCAATGAAGCCTCAATTCCCCCTGCAAATTGTCAAGCCATTTTTGTTTATAAAAAGACATTTTTAATTGAATTTTTGGAATATTTCAAAGCTACATGGAGACCAGTTACATTACAAACCCTGAGTTTCCACCACCTAGCTAAGACTGAAATGCAACAAAGTCTTTGGGAGGAGGAAAAGAAGAAACTGAAAAAGGAAATTGAAGGGTAGAAAAAGGAAATTTAGGAGTTAAAAGAGAAAATGGATGAAATGTTGAAGGTAACTGGTCAGATTATGGAATGCAAACCACCACCCAAAGTTTATGCTTTGTGCCTCAAGGAACAGTTCTTGTGGTTCCAACTAATGAGAATTTCCAGAAATCAAGATCCTATTCTTCACACTGCTAAAGAATTCTACAATGCATACCAGGCAGCCCCTAATTGGCTAAAAAATTATTTGTGTGAATTTTATTTACATGACTTTTTAATTCCATTTGAAACAGAGTGGAATCCCCTTCTATATATTGGCGACATCCATTTGAGATCACTTATGTCTTGGGTGGAAAATGAAGCAAATTATGGCAGGCAATGGGAAACATATGAAGAAGCCGAAAGGAATGAGCCTGTTCCATTGCGCCCTGAGAGTTCAGACCCCCACACAATGTTGAAAACTTGGCTTACTATGGCATATGGTTTTAATAATGATACAACCAAGATGAAAATATTTGATCTCAGGAAACAGATATATGACGAGTTTCAAGAACAGACATACTCATCTTGGAGACTGTCATACTCCAGAATTGAAAAGAGGTGGGAGAGATTAACTGTTGGGTTAAGAAAGTTTGAGCCTCACAATCCCCTAAATTTTACGGTAGCTCTTAAATGATCAAGCAGATACATACAGTTGGGACTTCAAAAGAGGTTTGAATTGTGGTTGCCATTAACATTTAGCCCTCCCGTGCTAATGTGGCCCCTTTATCCCTACTAGGCTACAAATCTTAATGAAGATACAGAAGCCCATAGGTATGAAAGGTGGCAGAGTTTCAGAGGTTTCTGTTACAAATTTGGAATTCCATTTCAGGGTCATGCCTCAACCACTGATTTTAGAGAGACCACCAGGAAGTTTAATGTTGGAGGACCAGCATTGGATGATGATCCCAAAATATGCTCATAATTTGGATATCATGGTGTACTTTTAATACCTTTACTTTTGTTGTTCATGGTTGTTTAACTCTCTTGAAACCTTTTATTGGGGGATATACTGTAGCAATACACTTTCATGTTCCTGTAGCCTATCATGTTGACATGTCTATATTTATTACCCTGTTTGACTTCCCAAATGACTGGTACAACACATGTAGTTTCTGAATGATAAAATAGATTTAAATATGTGATTAATGAATGGATATTGTGTATGTGCCATGCACCTTTTCTTTCACATCTGTTACCTTGTGATTCACAGGTTGTTGAAGAAAGTATGATCGAGTCAAGCGTAGTCAATCTCGGCCTTGCAGTAAAGTCCATTTCTTGCACAACTTCAAGGAAGCTCTGGCGAAGATTCTTTGACCGAAACCGTTGGGAAGGATTTTAAATAACATTTAATCTGGAAAGAGTGGAGTGCTAGATTCTCTCTGGATCAGGTTGTATAGATAAACTCATTTATGAAGTTTGTTCCTCGATTTTGGAATACATTTTATATCCATGTCTTTCTCTGTTAGGGTTAGTTAGTTGTTCTCCTGATTTAAAATAAGTGTTCCTCCTACGTGGGTGAATAAGAAGGAGATAGATAGAGAAGCATATTATGTAAGAGTTAGAGTTATAATATGAATCAAAGTTTTTATTAGTTTTATGAAGCAGAACAATCAATGTAAATGATCATGTTATGAATAAAAGTTGATGGAGTTCTGAGCACAATCTTCTATGTAAATTAGTTGATGCTTGCTAAGGGGGCCCACTTAGTAAGTATCTATAGGAGAGTAGTTGTTTATCCTTTGTTAATTCGAGTTAGATTTCATTTTAGAAGTTTCAGCACAAGCTAGTCTTATACTGTTTCTGCAGCATCGGGAATCCATCCTTGCATTTGTTCCTACAGCATAAGGCCAGTTTATAGTTTGTCTCTCAATTGTAGCTATTATGATTTCTGCTTTGATTAGATTATGGTTGAGTTAAGAGAACTTTGCATTACCTTCCTGTAGCATAGGTAGAATTTCTTTCCAAGTATTTATTTTTAATAGGTTGTGACTAAAACCGGTTCTTAGTGCACATATGGTGCCGCTCCATTTAAAGTTTACGTTCCCTGGTTTGACAAGTAAATGAACGACCACAAAGAGGTATTAGTCACTTGCTGGAATGTCCAATTCCTAAGAGAGGTTTTTCCATGATTTTCATATCCTTTTGTGGGCGCAACCAATCCTCATGACATACCTGAGTATAAATGGCAGGTGATCAGTATGGACTTCATACAAAGGTTGACATTGAGTAAGAATAGGCATGATGTTATCTTGGTCATAACTGATAAGTTGACTAAGGTTGCACACTTCATTCCAAGAAACCTTAAGGATGGATCATTGACCCTAGCCAGGAAATTTGTTTAGGAGATCTTCTGCTTGCATGGAGTGCCAAAGACTATCATTTTTTATAGGGAAACTCAGATGACCTCAAGATTTTGGATGACCCTAAATATTGCATTGGGAACCAAACCAAATTTCAACTTAGCTTATCATCCTCAGACTAACGAGTAGACAGAGAGGGTGAATTAGGTAGTTGAAGACCTCCTACGAATGTATTGTATGGACCAACAGTATAAGTGGGAAGAATATTTTCCTTTGGTGGAGTTTTCTTACAACTGTATATGAATAAAATTGGTCATGTCTAATTAATCCTGGCACTTAATTAAATATTTATTATTTAATTAATCTCTCTTAAATTCCTCTACATATGATTAAATTTAATAAATTTAATTATATTGTTCATTCAATTTATTCTTCCGCAACTTTATTTAATTATTTTGCATTCATATGTCTACTTGATTAATTAAATAAATACGCTTTATTTATTTTAATTAATTATCACCTTTTGAATTTAATTAAGTCTTTTGATTTAATTAAATTTAAATATTTCCTTTCTCCTATTAAAATCTTTCTTCTAATTAATTAAATATTTTATTTAATTAATTTCATTTACATGTCATTTCTTAAAAAATTTAATTAAATATCTTTATTTAATTAATATCCTTCATATCTTTTCAAATCATAATTAAATATTTTATTTAATTATGAAATCTTTTATTATTCTTCAAATCTTAATTAAATATTTTATTTAATTAAGAAAAATCTTCCATGTCACTAATAAATAAATAATTGAATTTATAATTCATTATTTATCTTAAATCTTTTCTCAATCTCACAAAAAGATGATTTTTACAATTCATCTTTATCATCTCATCTTATCTCTTCTACGAAAAAAGGAAACAAATCCTGCTTTCTGGTTTTCTTCTATTTTTCTCTCTAATCTTATCCATCTTCAACCGTTCGACCTGCCAATAATTTTCACAGTCGTTGATCACATCAATCAATCAAAATCTTTCAAAAAATCTATAAATACCCCTGCGAATCCAAGCATTGGTTACACACAGACAGACACCAACATACTCACACGCATTGGCTATTATTTGCATTCTAGCATTCTAGCATCTTAGCATTGTCATTATCATCTTTAGCTTTCATAATTTCGTAATCTTTCATTCTAGCAATCATGTCTAGTTTAAGCATGCATTCATCTTCAAATCTTGTTCTCTAGGAAGACCGTTTGTTGAGCCTAGCACACAATCTAAGAGCAAGCTGGAATTGACAAAACACTGGAGATAGAGGACGATAAGATGACATCAAAGATAGAAGATTGAGTTTGCATTCCTTTTTATTTGATTTTCTGTTTTGATATAATGTCTTATTGGTGTGTTTGATTTATTTTTTTTACATATTGATACACTTAAAAATTGATCACACAACAACTCTTATCACACATCCCTAGGCATGGCACTATTCGAATCTCTTTATGGGCGAAAGTGTCATACACCCATTAGTTGGGATAAATTGGAGGACAGGATCATAGTAGGACCTCAAATTCTTAAGGAAATGGAAGAACAAATTAGAGTCATTAAGAGTAGACTGAAGGAGGTGGTAGACCGATAGAAGAGTTATGCCGACAAGAAAAAACTCTTAGACAATTCACAAATGAGGATAAAGTTTTCTTAAAAGTTAAACCTCATAAAAGTTATATTGCTTTTGGAAAGTCTTCCAAGTTGGCCCCAAGATATGTGGGATTGTTTCAAGTCTTGGAAGTGATTAACCCAGTTGCTTATAGACTAGCTCTACCACCTACTCTGATTCACTTCATAATGTGTTTGATGTTTCTTTGCTTAAGCCATGTCATCCTGATGTAGCTCATGTGCTTGATTGGAAATCCTACAAATACAAGATCCAAGAGTGGTGCTAATGGAGCCCATGATTAGAATCCTAGATAGATGCAATATTAAGTTGTGAAGCAAAGATATTGCTTAGATTAAGGTCCAATGGGACCAGTACTTAGAAGATAGTGCTACTTGGGAGGATGCAAAACAAACAGAACATTCCTTTCCACATTTTCTTTCTTGAGAAAGAGACTTTAATCATTTTGCTTGAAAATTTTGGATTGAAATATTATGATGTTTTGACTTGGAACAATTTGATATGATGTTGAAATAGTCATGTGCTTAAATTTTGATTAAATAGCACAAAAGTATAGGATCACAACAAATATAAACAAAACATTTTTTTTATATTGGTACAAAGCAAATTATAATAAATAAAAAATTAGTAGCAATCAGTCAAAATGAAGAACAATCAATACTTCAATGTAACAGTCTAGAATCAGAGTAGTACGAAGAACATGTTATAAACCTTAAAGTAGTAGTGGGTTAAATAGGGTAACTAAGAACAATTATAATTCAATATAAAAGGATCCACTATAAACCACAAGCATCACTTTTTTTTTGTTTACAAGTCAGTTATCCTCCACTAAGATATCATCTAGGCCACTGGGTTGCTAGGTCTTCACTTTCATGACTATTTTGTTCAAGTGGGGTTTTAACTTTTAAGTAATTTATTTGTTTCACTATTTTTTTAACGGTTCGATGTTCAATGTTGATGTTAATGTTGAAACTTGTTGCAAAGGGCTATGACACTTTGGTTCTACTAGATATATCGTCGTTCCACCTTTATTTCATTATTTTTCAAGTTAAAGGGCTAAAATAGCCAATGGTGACTGTTGAGAATTGTGACTCAAATTTCTTGGCTTGATTGCTTCCTAGAGTAGTTCTACTTTCCTCCTTCATCGGCCTTAGTTAAGTCGTTGGTTTTCAAGTTTATCTAACTGAAGTTGCAGGGTTCCAAAGTTTCATAACCTCCTGAATTAGTGACTATGGAGGGAAGGCTACTTCCTTTGTTGTCGGCTCATCGTGGGTTTCAGGAACTTCGTAACCTCCGACTTGAGGTTTGGAAGTTCAGGTTTTGAGCAATGGAGTGATCCCTTTGTCGGCAAGTCATGGGTTCTGGGAACTTCATAACCTCTGATATGAGGTTTTGGAGTTTGGTTCTCCAGCAATATAGCAACTTGGATGCCAACGGATGTGGGGACCACTTGGAGTGCTAGGAGTTAATATTTAAGTCTTTTCTAGGAAACTTGTTGGGAATATTGTAGATTCCTTTTTGGTGCTCTGGAATTGCACAAGCAATGGATGCATGTCTTGGTGGACCCCTCACCACGGCAAGTGGAATATGAAGGAGAATTGACAATTGGAAAGCGATGGTTGGTTTACAATTGTCGACGGATGTGGGACCTGATAGGATGGTGGATTATGTCAAAGGCCGATAGCGATGGTCTTGATGATAGAGATGCACGTGATGGATATTGGTGTGAAATCTTAGCGATAGAGTGCATCTAGCCAACAAGATGGTTCAAAAGGTGTATGAGCTTAATGACATCAAGGAGACTTTGATGATTGGTGTGTTTTGCTAAATTATGGCCGATAGACTTGAAGGCGGACCGTGGTTTGAAGGATGCTAACTTGGTTGACCGCTGATGTGTATGATGTTCATTGGAGGATCATGAGTGAGTTGGAGAAGTTAGAGTAGTTGACAGTTGGTCTGACTATTGGAATACGAACTGATCTACAAAAGATGAACCATTTTCTTATCTGCTGAAGACGAATGTATATGCATTGGACGTTTTGCAGTATGATAAGAGAGAGGAAGATTGAGGCAGGATTATGCTGCCAAAATCTCTCTAGATTAAGTGTCTTGGTTGATCTCTTGTGTTAATATGCACTTTATACTGTGTGAGAGTATTGTAACAATGTGAAGGTTGCATGGACAGAGAAGTTGATCAGGGAATGTAAAAAAGGAGAGAGGGAAACAAAACAGGGTTGCTGCCAATTTGTCTCCAGAATGAAACAAGGTGTAATCTCTGTGAAAAGGGCTAAGAGCCTGAGATTGTATTGTAACTCTATTTGTTGTTCAATAATACAATGGCTCGAATCTTTTGGAGTGTGGTTTTTCTTACCTGAAAAGGTTTTCCCCACGTAAATCTGTGTGTTCTAATCTTTTGTACTATCTTTCATGTTTAATGGTTATGTTTGTTGAATTTGTTTATGGAAGTTGTTGAAACTGAATTTACATGTGCTTCTCTCAGAAGGATTAATGTGGGAGATGAACTGTTTCTAATTCCTCTTTGTGTCATATTTGTATGTGTTTTTGAGGCAATCTATTTTAAATTAAAGTTACCGAAGGCACTACTATTCTTGGAGGTTTCTTTGAGATGAAAATTTTTTTCCCAACAATGACAACCTGCTAATTCATAACTATGTAAAGGAAATTCTATGTTTTAAACCAAAAAAGAAATTGTACTTATGTGTATAGATATAAATTTCAAAATAAGAGAACAATACATTTTGGTTGTGAATTCAACAAATAATAGAAGATAACAATGCATTTTCCATCTATCTTTTGCACTACTTGAAAATTATTGTGATACTTTTTTAGAGCAGTTAAGGAAATATAATAAAGCACCATTATACATATTTAATCAGCCACAACATATGAGATTGTGTAGTAATAAAATAAATAGTTAAAATAATTTGGTACTTCAATTATTATGGTAATATCATGTTTCAGAGATTAATAAAGAAACAAATGAGCTCACACCCACCAAAGAATTTTTGTTAAGGTTGTGTTGCAACTTACCTCCTCACTGGTGGTATATTAATAGGTTAAAATTTGAACTCAATTTTCAAAAAAAATTAAATCCATGGACCTTAAAAAATATTTATTTTTATTCTTTCATCATACGAGATCATTGTACTAGAAACTATATGATGGAATACAAGTTTCTTTTACGTTCATCTTCAAAAAAAGATAATAAATATATTCACATCTCTAAATTAAATAACCATGTTTGGTATCTCAAAAGATAGAAATCATATAACAAATACTTCAAAAATTGGAGTACAACACACCTTTCCTGTGGCAATCATGGTTTTCCCTTATCCAAATTGCCTGAAATAAATGAACATTTGACCACCACCAATAAGATGAGATCACAAATTTTCTCTCCATTCGACAGATTTCCCACTTTCATTAATAGTTGTGTGTTTTATTTGTATTCCTTGCTTAACTAGCAATGCTTAGGAGTTTATCATTTTTTTTTTGAATGCACTTTGGTTAATTTGATTTTGTTTAAGGAAAGAAAACCATTAATGTTGTTAAAAATTTAACTTGGAAAAGAATCAAAAAATTTGTGCTTTTTTGAATGAGTCTTTCTAGTTCCCATGCAAATGAACTGGAATTACATGATACAACTTGAGTACATTCAATTCAGCTTCGATAAATTTGGTAGGCTTCCTAGATTCCTTACACTATCTTATACTTTATTGAGAAGGATTGATGTCAGTCACAACAACCTCACAAGAAGCCTTTCAACATTTTTTACTATATTTCTTTTGCTTCTTAAAAGTTGCAGGAATGGGGAGTAGCCTTGACATCCTAGGGATAGCAAGGCATCACAAGATGACAATTCATTGAAGTAATTGTACCCTTCTTGAAAAAAAAATGGAGGTCTTTCCATATTCTTTGTATTAGGAATAGACATAGCAGATATATTCTTTGTATTAGGAACAGACATAACAGAGATCTTTCCATATTATTTATGTTGTTTATGCTAAGCATGGCCAAATGAACAAACATAACAGATATATGCCTTAGAAACAACAATACTGAACAAATAAAGAAATGCAATTTATTTGCTACAATATATCTCACATGTCAAAAGTTTCTAATAATTTACTTGACACTTTACAGATATTGGAAAAATTGTAAATAGAAAAATTCATCCTCAAAATTCATTGTATTGAAATATAGTTGAAATACAAATTGTTTTTTGTGTATTACTTAAATACAAATATTAAACAAAATGACAAATAATTTCTCATTTGAAAATGATTCAAAAAATTTAACATTCCTTGACCAATAGAATTTAAGGTTGCAACCATGTTCATTTGCACAACAACCTTTTTCTCCTCCAACTTAATCAGTCTTTCATCATTTAATTCTTCCTTTCCGAATCACCTTTCCATAATACCATACTCTTTTTCATGGAATTTCATACGGCCCACTTCAGCAATCTATAAGGTAATGTGTGAGGGGGGAAATCATAGACATAAACAAGACAAACATACTTGAAATCAGAATCTAAGCTAAGATCAAGAACACTAATCTAGATTTAATCCTACACTTACAAAATGAAACTAAGCTATTGAAAACATATTATGAAATCTTATGATTACCAAATTGAATTCAAAACAAAGCAAAGTGTAACCATCCCATATTGGTGTGTTCACCTGATGTTGGATTGTTCGTATCATTGCGTAGCCTCCATAATTCATGTGTGAAGATTTTGATGTAATGTCTTGGTTGGTTGATTGAAGAAAATGTTGAATCTCTAATGGTGGTTGTGAATGTCGACAGTACTTCGCTGTGCAAATGATGTTGGCTCTTTGATCCTTTTTTGTGAGGCAAGGGGTTTGTTATATAGAAAATGAGATTTGAAATGGACAGATAGGATTAAACAATGTTGAATCAAGATCGACGGTCAAAAGGTATTGAGAGGATTTAGACATGAATAATATGTGCAAAGTAGATTGCATAATTTGTGTGATTGAAGAAATAGATTGAATGATCAATGGGATTGAAGAATAGATTGATCAATTAGGGAATCATAATTTTCTCAATCAAAAATAGATTGATCTACCAGGATAAGATTGAGAAATCAGGGGATCGTAATTTACTCAATCAAGAAAGTGGTTGGAAAAGATTAATTAATTGATTTAATTCATTCATTCATTTTTGAGTTGAATGTGCAAATCAAGTTTGAATTTTGCAAACAAAGTTGCAATAGTTTGATGTGATTTTTGATGAATGATTTGAAGTTTGATTTAATTTATTCAAATTTTGGAGGGAAGGTGTCATAATAAAATTATTATGATTTAATAATTTAATTAACTTAGGGGAATAAGGTAATTTAGTGATGTAATAAAATATTTGGTGTTATTTAACTAATCAGGATGAAATAAAGTGACATTAGGACTTCATTAAATAAATGAAATTTATTTAATTGGTTGAAATTATGGAACGTGAATTAATTAAATAAATGTCATTTTATTCAATTAATAGCAGAAATAGGATTTTTAGGACTTTATTAAATAAATGAAATTTATTTAATTTGTCAAAAATGATGAAAAGGAGGATTAATTAAATAATGTCATTTTATTCAATTAATAGAGGAAATTAGGGTTTTGGATTTTGTTTTATGTTGTTTGATGTCATTTGATGTTGTATGATGTTGTTTGATGTTGTTTAGGGTGTGTGATAGGTGTTAGGTCAATTTTACATGTCTACATTTTTCCCCTCTTTGAGACAAATTACTAGTTGCTTTGTTTCAAAGGTTCTGATTTTAAGATCAAGTTTTTGAAAAAAAATTATGCTCCACTATGCCCCAACGTTCAACAAAATGATGGTGGGACTTTGTGCTACCCCCTTGAGAGGTTGGCCAAAAAAAATTTATTTTGAGGTCAGGCTCACGGAACTATTCTCTTTCAGTTCAGATGTGTTTAGGAAAAAAAATTAGGTCTATAGGTCCGTTGTTGCTTGTTTTGATCTTCTTGGGAAGTCCTAATTTGAACATAGGAAGGTTCCCTAAGTAAAAATTAGGGTTTCCTAGGTGAAATTAGGGTTTTTTGAGGGTTAATATAGGTAATTAGGGTTCTAATTGCCTCATTTGTGTTTTGATCCTATAGCTAATTCTTGTCTTTGGATTTCCCATTCTATCAATTGTCGAGGAGAAATGTCAAGGATTCAGGGAGCCCCGCATCGTTCAAACCTAGTTCGGGAGTTTGGATGGCCCGCAGGTGTCAGCGGCCTAGTATGTACCCTCTCGCTTCTTATTTTTGACTTGTCATGTTCTCATATTTCGTGTACAAAGTTTCCTAGGTCAATAGCGAAGTTTTCATGATTTCAAAGCATTTGCATTATTTTCCTCACACTTGACATAAACCCTCACTTTCGCTTTAGATCCTCATTTCTGACGTGGATTTTCACCTCTATTTTATGCTTTTGATGTAAATCTTTGCTTTTGAATGCTTTAGTTTTTTTTCCACACATCTGCTTCAGACCTTCGCACTTGCTTCAGATCTTTGCATTTGATATTCTTTCCCTTAACTTAAACCCTCACCCTTAACTTAAACCCTTGCTTTTGTTGTTGTTTCTTTGCTTTTTCTCTTGTTTCTTTGCTTTTGCTCTTGTTTCTTTACTTTTGCTCTAGTTTCCTTGCTTTTGATCTAGTTTCTTTTCTTTTTCTTTGTTTGTCATTCGAAGTGTTGTTTTTCATCATTTTTGTGTCATTTTGCACGTTCAAAGTGAAAGCATTACATCGTGGGTTAAAATTATTATAGGTGGTCCTTAAACCATTGCAGCCAAGAGAGAGATGACCTCAAGATCTATTCAATCCAATTACCAGTTTTGATGTTCTGGAGCAAGACTTTCTAGATGTAGTCAGGCTACATCATATCTATTACATGCCTCCCATCTGGAATCATACAGCAATGTTGACCGTAATTGTGGAGCGGTGGCATTCAGAGATGTCCTTGTTCCATTTACCTATAGGAGAGGCAACCATTACACTCAAGGATGTGTGGAGGATTCTCCACATTCCTATCCATGGCGAGCTCATGACATACCATGTTCAATAGGGTACCCATGCTATGCATTGTGTGTTTGACATCAAACACTTGGAGGTGTGATAGTCTAAGATTGATTTGTCTAAGTTCATTGGCAATGTAGACCTTGTTTCTCTTGTCCTTTGTGGTTTGATTTTGGGACTAGTTGTTCTTGATAAGAGAGGTCATCAGTTCCCTATTGGAGGGGGTATTTGCATTAATGGTATGTTTGAGCATGGGAGTAGATATTCTTGGGGTTTGTGTCTTCTCGCCCACCTCTACAAAGATATGCACGAGGTTGTATATCAGGGCGAGAAATCTATTTTGGAAAGTGTTTCTCTTTTGCATATTTGGGCTTGGAAGCACATTGCAGTTGCTTAGCCTAATGGGATACAAGATCATACTCTTGAGGATCCATACTCATATCGTTATGGATATTTCATGCACTACACTTTGCCTGGAGATCTTCCATACTGGTGTCGTGTGTTTGATGAGATGCCAGGTTTTGTTTGGAGACCATACATGGATTGTGAGGCATGGCTAGAGGATCCAGGGCATCTTGTTTACTATTGACAGACCAGGTGGTTGATTGGTCATTCTCATTCTCTACTAGAGCATTATTTATTAGATAGAGTATGTCATCAATTTGGAGAGAGATAGGGTCAGTTTCCTGATACTTGCAAGGCTTGTTTTAGTTAGACTACTAGAGTGGTCCATGTATGGGGTCACCAGGTAGACAGAGATGTTGTTGCTGCATTCAGAGCACTTGCCCCAATTGGTTAGGTTGGTTGGCAGGTTTAGCAGATCTAGGTACTACTCTTGATTATCATCAATGGTGGGCTTGGCACAGGCCATTAAGATTCATAGATCTTGGGGATGACCCTACTTTAGGTAGAGCAGGTATTACAGTTTGGCACGAGGAGCGATAATGCATTGAGGTTCTCATAGAGCAGTTGGGTAGGGCTTGACATGGTGGGGCACAGGGTGGTTAGGATGAGCATATGCCTCAGGTGTAGGGTCATGGATAGGTTCTGGGTCCCCCTCCACCACCTAGGGATGGAGGTATACAGTTAGCTTAGATGACTACTACTAGAGACGTAGAGATAGTGTGGAAATAGATCGTGGAGGCTCAAGTTGCCACTCTAACCATAGAGAGGGATAGTTTGAGGGCTAAGCGAGATAGTGAGAGTGGGAAACAGAATGTTGCAGAGGCTCAAGTATAGTTTCTTATGGTGGAGAGTGATACTCTCAGGGTAGAGCATGATAGTTTCAAAGAAGAGCAAGATCAGCTATTACAGATGTCCACATACTATCAGACCTTATATGATGCTATTGTTCCTAGGGTTGCTCGATATCCATGGTTCAAAGAGCCTAGTGCTACAATAGATGGTGGTGGTGGTGAGGCAGGTGATCACTCTATTAGACAGCTAGATTTATATGGTGGTACGCAGCCTAGTCTGTAGGGTTTTGTCCTTGTCAGGAAATTTTTCTCTTTGTACTTGATCTTTATGTTGTTTATTGCTCAAAGACATATTCATCAACCCAATCAAGGCCTTGTATATATGTATTATTTTGTATCATCCTATCACACTTGTTTCACTGATGATGATTTACTATGACATTCTCCCTTTTTTGATGATGATATATATGGGATATACCTTCTTCGATTTGGCTCATTATGTGTTATGTGATGATCATGGATGACTATGTATGATGATGTATGTTTATATATGTTTTTTTTTACTTTTTTGATCTATGCATATGATGTGGATCGATGGATCATATATTGTTTCATATGATGTTTTATTATAGATGATCAATATATCATTTTGATATATGATGTTGATGATGGATGATATGTGATGGATGTATGCCCCATACATGATACATGATGTTTTTATCAGTTTATTATCATCATGATATGTATTGACAACATTGTGGATGCAAGATGGATATGGTACTAGTGATATTGCTATGCATGATGGATGTTAGTTAGAAGAAATACTTGATGGATAGAAATTTGATGTTGTTAGTAGTTGATGAGTTGCTTTCGCTTTGCTTGAAGACTTTGCAGTTTTGAACAATCTTGTTTGATGTAGCAAATAGATACGATGCACTAGGGTATTAAAGACTAAGGTGACTTTGTATCTATTGCATGGATTTTGACTCTACAAACAAAGAGTATATTTGCTCATACAAAAACTTTGTTTAAAGTATATAGTCAGGTTTTGTAAAAAACTTTTTGGACCAGTCACACAAAGAGGTATAGAACACCTAGCATGCAATTGCTTCACGAATTGTTTCAACACAACTTTCATACACTCAATAAAGCAAGTATTCGCCATGGTAGTATTACAAAAAATATCTTACAAATAGAAAATTGAAAGGATGCCCAATTGCCCCCATTCCTTCTTCTCTAAATCCTTATGGACATCCTCAAGAGATTCTGGGAATGAGTCAATAAAATAAATCACAAACAGGACTACAAAAAGATAAAAACAAAGTTGCAGTATCACTTGTCATATCTATTTGAGGTTTCAAGACTATTAGATCCATTGTTGATCATGTCTATCATAGGAATGGATCCGTTAAGGCATATCTCAAGATGTTGTTGGTGAATTGTCAAAACATAGGTAGTTGACACTTGGCATTGTTTCTATCTATTTTTTGATCAAATCTTTGGGATTATTTGCTTGAAGGTTATAGCTTGTTGATGTTTTCTTTGTTTGTTTATTTGTTTTTTCAAAGGGTTAGTGTGACAATTTGTTTATTATGGGCACTGGACAATTTATTGTAGATTGTGATGACGGGATGGGTCTTTTTTATTTTATGAATTTTATGATGTTGTTTTCAGGGGACTAACCTAGGTCCTTAAGGGCTTATCAAATATGATCCTTGCCTATGTTGTACATGCAGAGGCTCATAGTTCGCTTGTTTTGAATTTTTTTTATCTTTTTTGTTTTGTGGATGTTTTTGAATTTTGTATTTTTTATTGTTTTTGGATTTTGAATTTTTTTGACTAAGTTGAAATAAAGCATGATAGAAACCTAAGGGGGCTGACCTACAATCTTGAGGGCCATTAAGCCTTTCCTACATTGTACATGTAGAGACCACATAGTTCGACCATTTGACTCAAAGCATAAGCTATTTTTGGATAAACAACATTGATAATCTGGATTTGATATTCCACTTCTATCTCTAGAGGATATGTTGTGGGAAATCTACTTGAACTAGCTGTGAGGTTCAAGAAAATTTTGATATCTTAGACTGTTTGAGTGGAGGAATAACCCAATGATGTTTTTTTTTTTATGTTTTTCAATTTTTTTTCATTTTTGTTGTTTTTTAGATTTTTTTATTTTGTTGTTTTATAACCCTAATAGGATGTTCTAAGATCTAATCCACAACCAGCTTTGAGAAGTTTCCCCCAGTTAGAGATGAGACTACTTTCCTCAATCAATAACAAGCCATGGTTGGATACATTTTTTATGATGGGATGAATGGGTGGATGTTGTGGATAGTACTGATAGATAATGATGTGAGTCTTATTCAAACATAGCACTTTTTTTCCAAATTTTCACTACAGTACCTTTTCTAGGAGTGCCACAAAGTGGTTTTCACTCAAAGAACGTTTTATTTCTCTTTACTATTTTTCTTCCTTTTTTATTTTTATTTTATTTTTTATCCTTTTTCTATTTTTTTGGATTTTTTACCCTTTTTCCTGGGGTATTCTGATGTACTTCATGTGTAGAACTTCTTGAGGTGGTTTTTGTTCAACAATTTAGCTAAAGGTTCTCCTTCAAGAGTAGCCAACTGATATGCCCCAGAGTCGTAGCTTGTTGTGATGACAAATAGGCCTAACTAGTTGGGTTCAAATTTTCCTTTGCCATCTTGATTTAGTTGTACCTTTTGATTCTCCTTGAGGACCAATTCACCAACTTGAAAGTTTTTGTCCTTGATCTTTTTATTATAGTTTCATTTGACTCAATTCTGATAAACCTACAAATGGTTTAACCCACTCAAATGCTTTTCTTATAGGAGCTCTAATTCATTTAGCCTAGATACCCTTGTATTCTTTGTTGTTGACCATGTCCTTTAATGAGATTTGTAATGAGGGGATTTCAACCTCGATAGGTAAGACAGCCTCTGATCCGTAGACCAAGGAAAATGATGTGGCACTAGTAGGTGTTTGAATGTTGGTACAATAAGTCCATAAGGCTGGGATTAGCTGCAAATGCCAATCACAGCAAACATCATTGACAATATTTTTTAGTAATTTTTGGATTTTTTTGTTAGACTCCTCAACTTGACCATTTACTTGGGGGTAATAGGGTGTGGAAAATCTATGCTAGATAGAAAATTGGGAACAGAGCTCTTGGACATCCTGATTTTTGAATGGGGTTCCATTATCTATTATTATCATTTGGAGAATTCCATACCTCTAGATGAGATAATTCAAAATGAATTTTTATATTTGTTTGTCGATGATATAGTTCAATGGAATTTCCTCTATCCATTTAGTGAAGTACTATGTTGTTGTGATGATGAACTTGTGTCTGTTAGATGAAGCGGGTGATATCTAACCTACCAAGTCTAATCCCCATTACAAGAAAGGCCATGGTGTTGTGATGGGTCTCAATTCTTGGGCTGGTGCATGAACTAGATCACTATGCTACTGGCACTTATGACACTTTCTAGAATACTCTATGCATTCATGTTCCATGGAGGGCCAATAATACCCCATTTTGAGTATTTTCTAGACTAGGTTAGGTCCGCTAGAGTGGGACCCGCAAATACATTTGTGGACCTCTTGTAAAGCTCTGTGTGCTTCTTTTGTGTTAAGACATTGGAGTAACATACCATCTATACTATGATGGTATAGTGTATCTCCTAGGATTATGAAACGAGACATTCTACGGGTGAAGGTTTTCTTTTTAGTGGTCATTAGATCAAGTGGTATGATATTGTGCTAGATGTAGTCAAAAGTATCTTGGTACCATGGGGAGTTAGGACCAACAACAATACATAATTTTTTTGATTTTGGGATGTCAGATGCAAGCACAAGTAGTTATTCCATGAGGAACTCATACTTAGGGACATTTTGTGGAATATCAAGCTATGAGCCTATTATTTCCATTGCATTGGCAGCTCTATTATTGATCTAAGGAAGTTGCTCAAAGGTTATTCTAATGAAGCATTCCTTGAAGTTATCCACCATCCTTTTATACGATAGAAATTTTTGGTATTTTTTCTGGTACTCATCGTTCACCTATTTGATCACTAGCTGAGAGTCTCCAAAGATATGTAGCTCTTTTATTCTCCATTCAGTAGCCATTTTTAGCCTTGTGATCAAGGCTTCAAATTATGATATATTGTTTGTGCATGGTAAAGCGATCTTACGGGCCTTGGGTATACTATCTCCTTGTGGTGTGATAAATAGAACACCTACTCCAGAGCCATGTTGAGTATGGGACCCATCAAAGTATAGAGTCCAATGGTCTTTCTATTCTATCATCAAGATACTCTCATCTAAAAAGTCCACTATCAGAGGCTTATGATCATCTAGGGGTGCTTCATCTAGTTGGTTTGCTATGATTTGTCTCTTGATAGCTCTTCTATCCACATACTCTATATCAAATTCACTGAGGATCATCACCCATTTGGCTATTCGGTCTATTAGGGATGCCTTTGCTAGCAAGTACTTGAGTGGGTCTACTTTTGAAATCAACTTCACCTTTCTATTTAAGATATAGTGCCTCAGCTTTTGTGTTGCAAAAAATGACTAAAAGACACACTCTTTCAATGGGTGAGTAGTTAAGTTCATAGCCCACTAGTGTTCTGCTAATATAGTAGATTGCCCTTTCTTTGTTGTTATCATCTAACTAGGCTAGGAGAGCTCCCAACACTGCTTGTGTGGTAGACACATAAAGTACCATTTCCCTATTTGGAATAGATATTATGAGCACATGAGGAGTAAGTAGGTACTCCTTGACTTGTTAGAACACTTAGTCACATCTCCCATCCCACTTGAAGGTGATGTCTTTGTGTAAGAGATGAGTGAAAGGGTGACACTTGTCTACTAGTTGTGTGATAAATTGCCTGATGGATTACAACTTTCCTTGTAAACTCCTCAATTGTTTTAGTGTTTTTGGTGGAGGCATCTCTATTGTAGCTTTCACTTTTGCAGGATCCACTTTAATCCCTCTTCTTGACACTATGTATCCCAACAACTTTGTGGATGTAACTCCAGACACACACTTCTCAGGGTTGAGTCTTAGATTGTATTTTTCAAGTTGATCAAACACCTTTGCCAAATTTTTCAAGTGATCTGCCCTTTTGATTGACTTTGCTAGAATGTCATCCACATATTCTTCCATGGTTGTATGTAGCATATCATGGAAGATGGTTGTCATTGCTCTTTGATATGTTTCTTTTGCATTCTTTAGACCAAATGGCATTACGTTATAGCAGAATTTCTCCCAAACACAAGTAAATATTGTTTTGTGTTGATCGTCTAGAGAGATCTTTATTTGGTATATATCCAAAGAAACCATCCATTAAGGATAGCATCTCATGCCATGTTGTTAGATCCACAATCATTTCTATATTGGAAAGGGGGAAGTCATCCTTTGGGAAAGCCTTGTTTAGGTCCCTAAAATCTATGCAGATCCTTATTCCCCCAGTAAGATTTGATACTAGTACTAGATTGGATATCCATTCTGGAGAGTCAATAGGTCTAATGAAACCCATGTCAAGTATCTTCTTGACTTCTACCTTTACTAATAATGTTATTTGAGGATGCATTTTTCTCAATTTTTGCTTGATAGGCTTCGCTCCAGGGAAGATGGATAGATGATGTACTACTAGTGTTAGATCTAGTCCAGGCATATCTGCATAGGTCCATGCAAAGCTTACCTTCAGGGCATTGATGAAAGTTGTGAAGTTTTCTTTCTCTTCAGGATCAAGCGATGTCGCCTAGTATGTTATCTTTGGGTATTCTGCTATGCCAACATTTATGGACTCTGCTTCTTCTACTAGGAGTGTTGATCTTTCTTGATATTCTTATATGGGGTGATTGAACCCTCCATCCTTGGGTGCCTCTATGAGGTTTTCACCATCAGACGTGTCCTTTATTTTCTTCTTTTTTGGATCTAATAGAGCCACACTATGGTTTTCTCTAGGGGATATCATGTTTATTTTTATGTTTTCTCTTTCATTTTTGTGACTAGAAGATTCAATCTCTCTACCAAATTATGCATCCTATTCGAGTTCCATGACTAACCCAGCTTTGTGATCTCCTGCTGGTATGTCTATTCAAAGTCCCATGAACTCCATGATTTCCTTATCATTCTGGAATTGGTCCAGAACAAGTGTATGTTGTTGTTGATCCCAATCTATGAGTTGTGGGCAGCATAGTGGTAGGCTATTATCATTATTTGTGAAGCTTATAGAGGTTTTGGAAAGGGTCAGTATGGCTCTGGTATCTTTTTCCCACTAGGTGTCTAGGTTGTCATTGCTAGAAGTGGGGGAATCATATCTGGTGATGAAGGAGAATCCCATTCGTATTCATTAGAGTTCATTCCAAAAGGGTAATAGATGTTGGGGATGGTTTCGATATACTAGAGAGGGAACCTATCAATGCTAAATTTGTCAAATAAGTCTTTGATAGGTAAATCATTGTCCATGATATGGTAGATATCCAATGCCTTCACGCTAGTAGAAGTTTCTCGTTTCTTAAAAGAGGTTCATCTAGTTTTTGGAATAACCACATCTTTTGGCTTGTAACCCAGTCCCATATTTTTCTTCCTCTATTTCACTATGATAGGCTCTTATTAGCCTTGTTTATGTAGCCCAAGGACACATATTCCTTGATGCCCCATTTTTTTAACTAATTGATAACCTCTACTGCTAGTATCAATTAGAATGGGTTGTGGCTTTTCTGGTTATTTTTGGTCCTCCTTGTAGATCATGGATGAGAAATATTCTTTAAATATTTCTTCATCCTCCATGTCCCCCCACTTGGTAAAGATCATGGGTTTTTCTATCATTTTCACTATTTGAGCCTGCTTGATCTCTTTCCGACTTCCACAGACCTTGGGTGTTGGTGGGAGTATACCAATGCAAAATGCTTGGTTAAAGTGGTAATTCCCATTACTCTTGTCAAGTACTTGTACCTTGGTTTCCATTTTCAGTTTCTCACTTGATGTGGTTTTGGTTGAGGTCAATGGTAGTGTGGAAGGGTCAACATATGAAAATGAGTGGAAGGTTATGTTGTTGCTAGGAATGTGTTGGATCTTATTATATTTTTCCTCCAACTTTGCACAGCAATGGAATGGTTTAGGATCAGCATATAAGGTTACCTATTTTCCTTCATGGGGAAACTTTAGGCATTGGTGAAAGTTCGATGGTACTACTTGTTGTTATCCTTGAATCTAGCTACGCTCAATTCATAGGATAACCCCCTACAAAACTTGTTTGTTTCATAGGTCCATGCACTTCAAGTGCACAAAACGAGGCAAATTTTGATTGACCTTAATGCATAGTCCTAAACCTCGAATTGTCTATTTGAGTGTTTTTCCTTAATCATTTCTCGAAAATATTCAAAATTAATGCTTTGTTAATTTTTATCCTTTGGGAGATAGAAATTTTTTTTCTCATGCTAGAGTGCTGATTTTCAATGCTCCTACATGAGCAAGTTTACTAAAAATTATTCTAAGTGTTGGAGAGTTGATTTTTAGCACTCCTATGCTTTTCACTCACTCCATGTTAGATGTCCGAGCGTTGATTTTTAGTGGTTTGAAATGTGGTCTTTTTTCCAAGTCTTCATCATGTTGAAGTGGGGGTTTTTGTTGCTTTTGCATCCTCAACAATTTTGAAAATGTTGAGTGGTGAAAATCACTACTCCTAGATTTTCCCTCCTTCGCATGAGTAGTCATTAATGCAACTCATGGTTTATTAATGACTCATTTTTAAGTTGTTTTAATCTATTTTTAAGTTATTTTCTCTTTCATTTCTTTGTGTATTGCTTTGCATTCAACTTCCTTTGCATCTGTTCCAATTTTTTCATGTCTCTTCTTTCTTCATTGAGATAGGGTTTCTTCTCCTTTCATTCTAATTACAAGTATGTTTGGCATTTTTCTTCATTGTCTTTCTTTGTTTCCTTCATGTTTTAATAGGTTTTGATATGTTTACTCTTGCATTCTTCTCATTCTACTATCATTTTCCCTAAATTTATTTAGTTTTCACATGTTCGTCGTTTTATTTTGTCTTTTATTTATTGGGTTTTCTTTTGGTGTACTAGAATTTTTTTTAACGCTATCACTTTTGTGAGTCAAGTTCATTTTCCACTTGGTTTTCTTCCAAGTTGTCATATGTCATAGTGGGGTTCTTTGTCGCTTGGTCATGCATGGTTTCTCCTTTCTGTAGGAGCGATGAAAATCATTGCTTTAGTATATAATATTTTCCCTAACTCCATGTGAAGGAGTGGTGATTTTCACCACTCCCACATGCAAATTTCTTCCTAAGCTTCATGTGTACAAGTGGTGAAAATTTTCGCTTTTGCATTTGACTCAACATCATATTAGGGCATGTAAGAGCGGGGATTTTTAGCGCTCAAACATTAAAATTGTCAGACCTTCAAGGCATGTTGGAGCACTAATTTTCAATGCTTGTGCATCAAAGGTAGAACTTCCAAGATGTAAGGGCGTTGATTTTCAGCGCCCTTGCACAAAAGATTTTTTTTCACTAAATGCTCAAAAAATCATTCCATTTGCTTTCTGAACCTCGTTCCACCACTATTGCTCCATTTTTCGTCCTTCATAGCTCACATTTACTCATTCCAAGATACTTTCCTAGTTTCACTCATTTTATTTGCTCTTACAATGCATGTGCTCTTAACATCTGATTAATTCATGTTTCCTTGCAGTTGCTCTCAGTTCTCATTAGGTTTTCTTCAGAGGTGATTTCTAGTGGTAGTTTGTGATCTTAATGACAATTGAAGAACCCCCATCATCTTCTAAGAAGGACAAAATGAAGTACAAGTACCAAGATGTTTATCCGCCTACTATTGTGACCTCCAAAATTGATGAAATCAAGGCACAGAGATTGGTCACCAAGATATGGATGATTTTGTGAAAAGAACTAAAAAACAACCATTAGAAGAAAATTTGTGAGCAATCATTCATAGCAACCTTCCCTTAGTGGCTTCATTTCCAACTGTTGCTCACTATTCAGAATTTGTCTTACAAGTTGCTTCACATTATATCAGGGGGGACAAGAGTGCGAGAGATTCTTACAGACAAATCATGATGAGATTAGATCCAAAGTTCTTTGATATAGTTTTTTAGGTTCCACACATGGAGAAGTATACCAATATTTCTATTCAACAAGCACAGGAGGTTTATGACAAAGATCCAAACAGATCCAAACAATTTATTATCTCTCAATGGTTGAAGACTCTGAGGCCCACTATCTCAAGATGGCCTAAAGGTCTCCCACAAAGTGATTTCAAGGAGGATGTTTGGGATATGATTACTCTTTTGAGCAGAGTTAAAGGTTTACCCATTTCAAGTCATTTCCAAGATTGGATGTATGAATACATCCAAATCATCAAGAGGAGAAAAGTACATATAGATTGGGGTGCACAGATTAGCAATGAAATCCATGAACAACTAATTAATGTGCCAACCACTTTGAAGTTTTACATGACCTCTTACTTGGTATATGTTGTTGTGGTCATGAGGCAATTTTTAGGATTGTCAACAAAAGGAAACAAAAGTGTTGTGCCTGTATATGAGTTTTATTCTCAGATAACTTTGAGGAATAGTATTAAATATTTCAGGAGAGTCATTAATGCCTTCTTTGCACCTTTTATTTTCACTTTTGGTCCAACTCTAGAAAAGAAGAGAGTATTAGATGAATCCTTCAAGGTTACTATTAAGTTTGGATGTATCTTCTTGTAGTTTCCAACTTTCACATATTTGAGAGTAGGTTGCTACACTAGGTGCCCATACATGTTACCCAAAAATCCTTCTGAAAAGTGGATATTAATGGAGTTGTGCAGAAAGTTGATTTTTGTTCATAAAGAATGCTAGAAAATTCACAAGATAGGCTTTAAGTTTCCAATTACTATTGGAAGATATACTATTCAAAGTGTGGAAAAGGAAAAGTTAGTAGCAGCTAAAATGAAAATTATGACCATAACGACATATAGATATAGATTTGACTTTGACTACAGAAATATGAATAGGAAACTCAAGAAGGATCATTGCCATGTCTACTATTTTGAGGATATCTGTGCTAAATGTAGAGATGAATAGGCAATCCAAAGGATGGACTTTCGTAGGTTGAATGTCGAGCAAATCAAGGATCTAGGCTTAGCAATATTCCAAATGATTTTGAAGATTCTGGTGATATTATAGATTCTGCATATGAAGAAAAGGAGATTACCAGTACACCTTTACCTCCAATTCAATGGTCAAAGAAGGAGATTGTTTCCATCAAGAAAAGACTTGCTCCTATTCTGCATAATATAGGTGAATGGTTGTAAAGTCATGGCTTTCAATTGAAATCTTTTAGAATAGAGTCCAAGGGAGAAACATTAGAAGGTGAAGCTAGCCATCGGATAGAACTCTGCACTAAACACAAAGTTGTTGTTGCTCCCTCTTCTTCACAGAAAGGTCCTAAGATCAAATTTACTTGTGGCAAGAGTACAGTGTAATCAACTAAGGAAGAGCAAGCTACTAAAGAAGAAGAACTATATGGAGAGGAGCGAGAAATTACATCTGAGGAGCAATCTAATGAAGAGTTAGAAGAAGGTAATGAAAGTGAAGATTCTAAAGAATCTACAGAAGATGAACTTTTAGAAGAGGACCATGGAGAGGAGAAAGATAAAGAGGAAGAAGAAAGGGATGATGAGGAAATGTGATTATCTCCCCATGAGAATGTCATTGATAATTCCCCTCATACATCATCACCTATTACTACCAATATTCCTCATACTCCTCCAAATTCTGCTACTACTCCACCTCCTCTTCCTACTTCACCTCCTCCTAAAACAACTTTACATGCAGTAAAGGTTACCATTCCTCCTTTGGCATCATCAATCATTTCCACTCCTCCTATGGGTTCCACATTGCAAACTGTTGATGTTTCCTCAAGTTCTCCATCATCCATCCCAAGCCTATCTTCCCCATCATATGAAATTTCTTCCCAAACCGATTTTGATAGGTTTATGGAGTCATCACAAGATCCTCTTGGTTTGCAATCTACTGGTGCAATCATGACCGATACTATGCCAATTGTTACTATAACATCCATTCCTATAGAGGCAATTGTTACATAGGAATTAGCAGTAAGTCAAAAAGTTGATACTTCATTTCTTCCTCCTTGGTCTCTCAAGTCTCTAAGCGTAAGAAATAGATAATTTCTCCAGATGAGCTAGATGAGGAAATAGTTCTTCCAAAATCCAAGGGGAAAAAGAAGGCAAAGGTTCATTCAAGACTTCATGTGGACAAGTCAGGTCATAAGTATGTAGAAATTGGGGTACCTCCACATGATGAGGGTGATGTGAATATGGAAGATTACATTGTAACAAGGGTTCAACTTGGTAAGGTAACTAATGCAAGTGCCAAAGAAGATGCACAAGTGACCCTAAATGCATTATTAGATAAACTTGATAAGATGGAGCAAGCTAGAAATATGTGTAGGGAGAAGGTTGAATGGTATGCATCAGTTTTGAGAAAGATCATAGGTACCTCAAAGAATGTGTAGCCTATGGCCATGGTAAATGTTGAAGAACCAAATTAGTGAAAGTTGGGGTGATTCTTGACAAAGATAAGTATGTGGAAGTAAAGGAGTCTCTTAGAAACCACATACAAGTTATCAAGTCTCTCATCGAGGACATACAACAAGTGCAAGAAGATGTCGAATGACATTGTATTGTTATGGTGAATGGAATTGAGGAGTTACCATGCAAAATCCTTGATGATGATCATGCCTTCCTCCTAGTAAGTGAGATTGCTCAAATCTTCAAAGAAGCTATCTTGAATCAGGTGGAGGGTGAAGCCTTGTCAAAGACTTCAATGCATGCCATATGTGATGTACGGATTTCTTCGGACAACCTCAAGACATATCTAGATAGATGCAAAAATATTTTCTCATTTGCAAGAAAGTCAATCACAAGGGTTCATACAATTATGGACTATATAGTTGGTCCAGATAAGGCAGTCACGTAGGAGATTAAGAAGAATATGAAGACTTCCAAGCCAAGAGAAAGGAACCATGAAAAACTTCTTACATCTCCAGAGTTAGATAGTTCATACGCTTTCTTCTATGCTTTATGTAGATAGGCTTTGACATTTCACATGTCATTTTGAAAAATGTAATTACATGTAAAACAAATATGTTCTCCTACGTTTATGGACAACAATTTTGAATAAGTCAACTAGTTGGTTAAGGTTTTTCCTAGATTAGCTCTCCTCTCCCATCTATAAATAAGAGAGGATTCTATTGTAATTTGGACCTTTTTATCTTATGCAACGAAGTGTTGCCAAATTGTGAAGCAAATATTGAAACTTTGAGTTCATTTTTGTGAATCTATTTTTGATCAATAAAGAAGTGAAGTTGCACACCAAACTTTGTGTTGGGAAGAATTATCTTGTGATTTGATTGAAATTGAAAGTGTTAAGTGATTGAGATTGAAAGGATTTTGAGTGAATCTGTGTAGAGTTTGAGCTATACTCATTGCTTGAAATTGTGATATTATTTATATTATTGGTGCATTCCCTATAAGACTTTGTGCTTATATTTATTCATGTTGCTCATGGGATTAATTATGAATTATATCAAAGACTTTGTGCTTATTTTACAATTTTGGTTACTATATTGAAGGATTCATTATCAAAAACTACGGAACGAATTTGTGCCTCTATGAGCTTTTCTTGCTTGTTACTTATCTTTATCATGCTAGTATTCCTAGACTTTTCTTTGACAAGATAGGAATATTGGAATTAGTGCTTAGTTTTAAATTGAAGTTGTATCAGTTCCAAGAGTTAAAATTGTGAAACATTGTAAAACCTATTCTCTGAAAAAATAGAGAATCATGAATATGACACACCCCCATATCGTTATTATAGTGTACATTATTGTAAATATCTAATTAGTTTTCCTTAGTTTCAATAAGCAGTAAGAAGGGCGCCTTCCCTTCCTAAGAGGAGAGATTCTATCTCACATAACTGTGGTTGAAATCAAGGTTTTGTAATCTATTAAAAGGGATTACAAAATTTTTATCCAACACTTGTAATGCATGGATCCAAGGGCGTCCTAGGAGAAGGTTATATGGTAACTCAAGTTTGAGTACTTGACAAGTAGTTTATGAGATGGTCGATCCTATCTACACTGACAGCTTGACTATCCCTTCACAATTTCTTTCAAGGTCATCATAGGCCCTTATGGTGATACTCTTTCCTTTGTATATCATGTCATCAAAAGACCCCAACTGTTTGATGAATTTTAAGGTACAGATGTTTAGACCTGCACTATTATCTATCAATACCTGTTTGACCATGGTTTTATGAACACCAACCTCTATGTAGAGGACTTGGTTGTAGAATGTTCTTTGTGGTAGATCTTTCTCAGAAAAGATTAAATGATTTCTTGTTGTGATCTTTCCAAACATGGATTAGAATTGACTAGGATCAAGGTCATTAGGGACCACTATTTCCAATGCTTTTTCCAATATTTCTCTATGTGCGAGTGACAGTTTTAAAAACTCTAGGATTGAGATTAGGGCAAGTGTTTTCTTCAACTGTTCCACAATGCTATAGTCATTTGGTGACTTGATTGTGGGTTTGGATGGGTCTCCTTATATTGTAACTCTCCCTTGATGGGTAGTTATGTTATAGTTTTTGTCTCCACCTTGTATTGTCACTACATTTTCCCTATTTTCATAAGCTTGTGAAAGGGTTCCTAAAATTATGTCACCATAGGTATAGTTAGTATTGTGGTACTCTTGTTCCTTTTGTTTTCCATTCCTTTTGATGTCATTTGGGATTGGGTTAGAGTATATTTGAAGATTCTTGTTTTTGGGATGATACTCAATGTCCACTTCCCCTTTTTTCTATCAAGTCCTGGATGAGGTGTTTGAGCCGCATACACTTGTTGGTCATGTGTCCTTTGATTTTATGGAATTTGTAGTCTTTCTCGTTATACCACGATGTTTTGAAGCTAGGTGCCTCATACTTTGGGTGATCATTATGTTATAATTGTGAAACAAGCATAAACCATGAGCCACAGGATCAAACAACAAACAAAGACACCTTCCATGCAAGAGATTTGCAAACAAGAATTGCTATATGCATCAACAAGGAAAAGTTACAGAAGAAACTTTCAAGAAGATATGAAAGCCGTGATATTTCTCATGAATAATATCCAAGTGATATTTACAAAGAGGGTTGAATGATTATAAGAGAAAAGCCCTAAATGAGAAAGAGATCAAATCATGACAAGTGTCAACATCACATGAGATGGGACATAAATTTCTAATATTAACTCAACTAATAAAGCATTCCTAAGTTTACCTAAAGTGTATGAGAATAAATTAGACTAATAATCAATTAAAGATTAATTAATTATTAGCTAATGTATGATAACTCTAACACCCCCCCTTAAGATGAACTTAGGGAGTAGCTAAAAACCCTAAAAAGAATGCAAGATGGGTACCAGCAAACAAGGCCAAATAAGGTACCCATGTACAAACATAATATCTCTATAATGTGGAGAAATAGAGAAAACCGCATGGGAAAAACTCTACTCCAAAAAGATATGAAAGCCAAGTGAAGGACTGAAGAAGCCTCCAAACAAGAAAAGGTTGTCCCAAAAGATAGGAACAAAGAGAACACCACAAAAGTATGAAGAAGTTGCAAACATTGTCGAAGAATGATTGTTGTAATGCCAAAAGAATGACCTCCACTAAAACATCTGATGATCAGGATCAAGAAGACAAGAATCTGTATGAGTGTCCCCAACGACACTACTCGAATTAGTTGGAAAACAAAGGAAAACACCTGGAACTCAAAGATACAGATGGAAAAGGTACCAAAAGTTTGAAGAACTAATCATGAGAAAATGGAAGGTCGCCTCCAAAAGTAGGAATGCAAGAGTGTTCATATGGTAAGTGCTCCATCTCACCGAAATGCATGGGTAACCAGTTGTTGTATCCACCTAGTACATAGGAACAAATATTGTATACATAGCTCACTCCAACACAAAACCAAGGAAGCAGTAGCACCAATAGTAGAAATCCCCCCATAATGCTAAAAAGGGAGAGGCATGATAGGTACACTAAAATTGAATGCCTGAAAGTAGTGCATGAAGAGGAACCAAGAACATCTGAAGGTGCAATCATGAAAGTACATGTAGATAGAAAGGATGTGAAAATAAAAGTCACATTCACATGAGAAAGGTATAAAGGAAAACAAAGGAAAACATCAACCCCCATGGAACTTTATATCATAGTGCAAGTACAACAAGGCACAAAGTGATGTGCAAGATCCCATAATACATGTGCAATACAAAGGAACTTTATCTCAGTGTGTTTACAAAATCATAAATGCTTACAATGGAAGCTCAAAATGTTATAAAAAGACACAAGACTGGAAATACATGAAGAATAGCCAAAAATGAATTATCCCACACAAATGAAAATTTTCCAGGAGCTAAAATGTCCAGGTAATTCACTAGAGTGTAAAAACACAGAAAACTAAATAAAATGTACCTAGAGTGAAATTTGGAAAAATTGCACGGATGGAACTGAAGAGCTCTAAAAGACAATTCCAACACCAATGAGATCGCAAAAAATGGAGAAAATGATCAAAAGCTACAAGCTCAGGACTGTAAACAGCTCCTTTGACTTCAACTGACTATAGAATGCACCAGTAGCAAAAAGAAGTGATGAGACCCACACCACTGGAAAGTTGATAGAATCATCTTTTTGATGATATCTTGTTTGCTGAAAATGGATATTGTATGCCCCAATTATAGCCAACAGAAAAAAAAAACCCTTTAAGGGCACAAAGGGGGTCAAAGAGGGCCATGCAATAGTCTATACCACTGATGTCAGCATAACATCATGCTGATGTCAGCAGAATATTCCTTGTATCTGCCAAAAAAAAGGTCCCCAGAGAAAAAAGCAACTAACGATAAACAGTGCATGACAGAATATTCCAGAAAAGATTCTCCCTCATTGGAAAAGAACGCCGCCAAAGGAGAAAGATCACCAATGGAAGCAAACCGCCAACTGATATAAAGAAACCAGAAAAATATAGAAGACGCCACCCAGAAAATGAAAAATGCCGAGAAGCAAAAAAAGTCGCCTGAAAAAGATTTAGATGCCGCCGAGGAGAGAGTTGTTGGTCGGCCAGAAAAACTTGCCACCGATGAATTGGAATGCCACCGGTGGGCTAGGAAAACCCATCGGTCGGCATGAAACAACCATTGGGAAAAATTAAAAATGTCGCCAGAAGGTTAATGAGGTCACTGGTGGGGAAAGGAAAGCACACCGACGCCTGGGGTGGGGCCCGCAGAGTTGGGTGGTGAGAAGAAGGCCACCATCGAGAATAAACAACTCCCTAGAAAACATTGTTGATGAAGGGTACTCCCCTTACAATCTAAAATTCACAAAAACAATAGATAATGGCACAAACAAAATGCAAGAAGGAAAGCAAATATTTTCTATTATCACTAAAATGAAAATAAAATTACAACATTATATTTGCCATCACATGGGATTTCTGATTACATAAATCTGCAAATATGAAAATCAGAGCCACCATTTACTCTTATTTGGCCTCCCCTCTGTAGTCCCCCTTTACATCATTTTATTTGGAAGGTGTAACCACCCTAGAATCTTCTGGAAAGTGTAACTTCCTCAGGAAGATATTTGAAATTTTACTAATTTTGGTATTACAACTTCGCAGGGTCATAATTTTTGATCCAACCGTCAGATTTTCTATCATAATACCTTTTCAGAAAGGTCTCAAGCTAGAAAGTAGGGCCTAAAGGCCAACTACTTTTATTTTCCACCAATTTTCAGGCCCATCCGGAACCTCTAAGTACCTCAAAATTGACCTTGAAGATTTTATTAAGATTTTTGAAAATTAAAATTTTAATCTCTCAAATGGCAAATGGTATTGAAGTGATTTCTTCACCATTGGCTTCAATTTACCATTTTGGAGGTCTGTTTAAGATTTTGTGTCCAACTGTGCATAAATGCAAACTTACAAAAATAGTAAACCTACCAAATTTAGCCCTTATTGAAAAGAAACAACTTTTTTTTGGGTGATGCAAGATTGCTCTTACACCCTGGATGCTCCTGCATCAGACACCCGAGGTAATTTGAAAAGTGACCCTATCACTTCTCAAGAGTTAGAGGGAAACCAAGATGGTTAACCTTCGACTCAGATAACCATGATGAATCTTCAACAAGCCTTCCTCTCCATTTCACCAAGTACTCTACATATTGTATGTTTCTTGTGCTTCTTCCCACACAGCTATCCAAAATGTCTTCTATCTCCTCCTTTTCTAAAGTAGGTGCTGGAATGTTCCACTGTTCCTCTATTATTTCTTCATCAATTCCTCCCTTATGATATTCTGTTAAATCTAAGATGTTAAACACAGGTGAAATATGAATTCCATCAGGCAACTCTACCTCATATGCATTTCTTGAATCATGCTTCTCTAGGATCTTGCATGGTCCAAACTTCTTCATGTTCAACTTGTATGTACCAACTAGAAACCTTTCCTTTCACAAATGAACCATGACTTCATCTCCTACCTAGAACTCCTTATACCTCCTTTTCTAATCTGCCTTAGTCTTATACTGAGAATTCATCTTATTGATATGCTTCTTCACCTCATCATGCAAATTCTTCAAGTGTTCAGCAAAATCTTCAGCCTCAGCACTACTCTTCTCTCCTTTATTCATCTTTCTCAGTTTAGAAGCATTCCTCGAACTACTCCCATATACAATCTGGAATGGTGATTTACCAGTGCTCTTGTTGATAGAATTGTTATAAGAAAATTATGCATGTGGTAAAATCAAATCCCATCCCTTTGGTTTATCTCCTACTAAGCATCTTAGCAGGTTACCCAAACTCCTATTGACCACCTATGTTTGTCCATCAGTCTGTGGATGGTGAGCAGAACTGAACTTCAAATTTGTCTTCAACTTCTTCCATAATGTTCTCCAGAAATAACCAGCAAATTTGGTATCTCTGTTTAAAACTATACTCTTCGATAAACTATGTAGTCTCACCACCTCTCTGAAAAACAACTCTGCAATATGAATAGCATCACTGGTCTTATGACACAGAATGAAATGTGCCATCTTTGAAAATCTATCCACCACCACAAATATGGAATCATGCCCTCTTTGTGTCCTCAACAATCCAAGGAAAAAATCCATACTAATGTCCTCTCATGGCCTCTCAGGTATAGGTAATGGCTGATACAATCCAATATTCTAACTTGTTCCTTTCGCCATCTGACATACTCTGCAACTTTGTACAAACTTCTTCACATCCTATTGTAACTATGGCTAGTAATAATTCTCACTAACAAGAGCAATGGTCTTGTCTCGACCGAAATACCCAGCCAATCCTCTACTATTCTTCTCCCTGAATAGATTCTCTCTTATAGAACTCCTTGGAATGCACAATTGGCTTCCTCTAAACAAATTCCATCTTGGATTAAGAAATCCAACCATCTTGTCCTATCCAATGTAATAGGTTCCAAACAACCCTTCCAAGCTTCGGTAAAGTCCGAATCTCCTGGATATAAACTCTTGAGTTCATTGAACCCAACAACCTCTATATTCATCTCTATCAACAAATTTTTCCTTCTACTTAAGGCATCTGCAACTCTGTTTGATCTTCCACTCCTATGCTTCAAAACAACAGTATAACTATGTAAAAAATCAACCCATTTTAAGTGCCTTTGATTCAACTTTCCTTGACTATTGAGATACTACAAAGCTTGGTGATCAGTATATAAAACAAATTCTTTTGGCAAAAAATAGTGTCTCCATTTCTTCAAAGCCTAAACTATAGCATAGAACTCTTGATCATAGATAGAATATTTCTTCTCAGCATCATTTAACTTCTCACTAAAATAGGCAACAGGCTTACCTTCTTGACTCAAAACAACTCCTATGGCAGTGCCACTAGCATCACAATCTACATGAAAGACCCTATTGAAATCTAGAAGTGCCAAAACAGGTTGCTCTGTAACTTTCTTCTTCAACATATCAAAACTTTTTGTTGCTCTTGTAGTCCACTTAAAATATTTTCTATCCCCTCTCATTGCTTCATTTAGAGGTGCACAAATACTACTGAAACTCTTAATAAACTTTTTGTAAAAATTTCTAGACCATGAAATGATCTTACCTCTATAACACTCCTCCAATTAAGACCCTCTGCTGAGACAACAAATCCCAAATACATCAACTCCCTTTTTACAAAACTACATTTCTTCAAATTAATCAGTAGCTTCTCCTCCCTTA
Organism: Sequoia sempervirens; assembly: GCA_007258455.2. Lineage (NCBI taxonomy): Eukaryota > Viridiplantae > Streptophyta > Pinopsida > Cupressales > Cupressaceae > Sequoia > Sequoia sempervirens. The sequence continues at coordinate 753,623,669 of VDFB02281492.1, forward strand.
GCTTCTCAAAAACTTTCCAGATATGCATCAAGTGCTCCTCCGATGTCTTACTGAAAATCAGAATATCATCCAAATAAACAATAACAAATTTTCCTAAAAATTATTTTACTACCTCATTCATAAGCTGCATAAATATGCTCGATGCATTGGTTAGCCCAAAAGGCATGACTAACCATTCGTACAAGCACTCCTTGGTTTTAAAGGTTGTCTTCCATTCATCTCCTTCTCCAATCCAGATTTGGTAATATCCATTCTTCAAATCTATCTTCGTGAAGTACTTAGCTCCACTCAAACAATCCATAATGTCATCCATCCTTGGCAAGGGAAATCTGTACTTGATGGTGATCTTAATGATGGTTCTAGAATCTGTACACATCTACCATTCCCCATCCTTCTTTGGTGCTAGTACTATAGGTATTGTACATGAACTCAAACTCTCTCTGATCAATCCCTTCCGCAAAAACTCTTGCACTTGTCTATTCAAATCTTCACTCTTTGTTGGAGTCATATGGTGAGCTTCCTTATTCGACAAACTGGCTCCAGGAATCAAGTCCATATGATGACTAATCTTTCTTATTGGAGGCAAACCTTTAGGTATATTATCTAAAATAATATCTTGAAACTCATTCAACAAATTTGAAACCTCTACAGGTACCTCAGTAGTATCTTCTTTATCAACTCTAGGGATCAATGCAAAACACATATGCTCATGCTTCATACCTTCTAGGAACTTTCTTCCATCAACCAAACAAATTCTTGCATTATTGCATACCTTTTCCTCTGCCTCTTTCAAGGGCTTCAACTTATGATGAACTCCATCCTTTGTCAAAGAATAGGTGTTGGCATGTCCATCATGTATTGCTTGTCGATCAAACCACCATGGTCTACCTAACAACACATGACAAACATCCATAGGCATAATATCACACAATACCTCATCATGGTAATTTCCAATCTTGAACTTTACCCGACATTGTTCATTTACCAAAGCTTTATGGTCCTTTTGCAACCAAGCAATCTGATATGGATTTGGATGCCTTCTTCTCTCCAACTACAACATACTAACCATCTCTTCTGAAACAAAGTTATTAGTACTACCTCCATCAATAATACCATTGCAAACTTTACCTTCACACTTACATCTAGTGTGAAATAAATTCTTCCTCTGAGTTGTCTCTTTCTCCTCATTCAACAAGGCTCTTCTAGTAACAAGAACCTCTCCTCTTTCTGCATCCTTATAATGTGAAGACTCAGCATCTTCATCTCCATGTAACATAAATTCTTACCTTCACACTTACATCTAGTGTGAAATAAATTCTTCCTTTGAGTTGTCTCTTTCTCCTCATTCAACAAGGCTCTTCTAGTAACAAGAACCTCTCCTCTTTCTACATCCTCAGAATGTGCAACTCATACATTACCCTCAGCTCTTCTATTTGTCCTTCCTTGATGTTGAGGACACTCATATGCCCTATGCCCTTCTACTAAACATTGGAAACAGGTTCCATGAAATCCTTCTCTCCCTACTCCTCACCCAAATCTCCCTCTTCCTCTTTGGTCTCCATTATGAGGATGATAGGTGTTATCTCCTTTCTAGTTTTGGCTGCTACTGGATCCTTCACCCTTCTTTTGGTCTTAATTTCAACCTCCATATGACCATCCACTAGTCCTTCCACCGCGACCTCCACCTCTTTGCTTACTTTCAAACCTCCTATTCAACTTCTCTTCTACCTTCAAAGAAAAGTAATATCCATCTTCAATGGTAGACATTCTTACCAAACTCAACTCTTCTTGAATGCTCAGCTTCAACCCATTTATGTAATGGGAAACTTTCTCCTTGTTGGCCTCAGAATGACCTATTATGATCAAGACTCTATAGAATTCTTTTGTATACTCCTTAACAGATTTTCCTGCCTGTTTCAACCCTTGCATCTTCTTCAACAAATCCAACTCATAGTCCCCAGGAATGAACTATCTTTTCAATTTTTCCACCATCTGATCCCATCTTGTTATTTTCTCTTTTCCCTTCTATTTCTTTCCAATTGGACATCTTTCCACATATGCTAGCATGGCCTTTCAATTTGGCCTTTGCAGATTTGACTCTATCTGGGTCTTCTATTTCCTCATACTCAAAATACTATTCCATGTCATTGATCCAATTGATTAGCTCCTCTAGATTTAGGTTTCTAGAAAAATTAGAAACATCTATCTTTGGCCTCTTTCCAATCTTGGAAATGGCCCTAATCAGTCTGACTTCTCCAGGATCAATTACATCATGTGCTTCCTCTTCGAATGGTTCCTCATCTTCAACCTCATCCTCACTTTCATCTCTTCTTCTGACATCAGCTCCCCTAGGCAACTCCTCTTGTAGTGCTTGAACTTGTCTTTGGAGGGCTCTAAAACCCTCTTTTTCTACCCCAACATTTCTCCCACCACAGTTTCTTCATGGAGGCATCTTTTCTCACAAACCCACAACCACAAGTCCTAGTGCAAACTGCCTCACATTCGGCAATCTGTTTACACACTCAGGAAAACCTGCTCTAATACCACTTGATGAAGGGTACTCCCCTTACAATCTAAAACTCACAAAAATAATAGATAATGGCACAAACAAAATGCAAGAAGGAAAGAAAATATTTTCTATTATCACTGAAATGAAAATGAAATTAAAACATTATATTTTCCATCACATGGGCTTTCTGATTACATAAGTCTGCAAATCTGCAAATTGGAGCCACCATCTACTCTACTCTGGCCTCCCCTCTGTAGTCCCCCTTTACATCCTTTTATTTGGAAGGTGTAACCACCCTAGAATCTTCTGGAAAGTGTAACTTCCTCAGGAAGATATTTGAAATTTTATTAATTTTGGTATTACAACTTTGCAGGGTCATAACTTTTGATCCGACTATTGGATTTTCTATTATAATACCTTTTCGAAAAATCTCAAAAAACCAAAAAGTAGGGCCTAAAGGCCAACTGCTTTTTTTTTCCACCTTTTGTTTTCCACCAATTTTTAGGTCCATCTAGAGCCTCTAAGTGCCTCAAAATTGACCCCGAAGATTTTACTAGGATTTTTGAAAATTAAAATTTTAATATCTCTCAAATGACAAATGGTATTGAAGTGATTTCTTCACTATTGGCTTCAATTTACCATTTTGGAGAATTGTGTAAGATTTCGTGTCCAACTGTGCATAAATGCAAACTTACAAAAATAGTAAACCTACCAAATTTAGCCCTTATTGAAAAGAAACAACTTTTTTTTTGGGTGATGCAAGATTGCTCTTACACCCTAAATGCTCCTACATCAACTGTGGATGTTGTTAGCTGAGGTAATAAGGCCCTACGGCGAACCTATGCGACCCGCAAGTCCTGCCCACGTAGGTATTTGTGGGTACCTAATAATTAATGCACTCGAGTACAAACAAAAAATTCTGCCTCCAACTTTTTCTCTTTTTTTTTCAAAAACTAAAACAACTTTACAATTTTTTTAATTCTATCACTAAAAATTAAAGGCAAAAAATAAAAAAATTACCAGCCCTGGAAAAAAAAAATTTCTTGATCCGTGTCCAACAACCGTATGGGGTTCATGCAGGCAAAAGAATAACCTCCACTAAAACATTTGATGATCAGGATCAAGAAGACAAGAATTTGTATGAGTGCCCCCAATGACACTACTCAAATCAGATGGAAAACAAAGGAAAACACCTGGAACTCAAAGATACGGATGGAAAAGGTACCAAAAGTCTGAAGAACTGATCATGAGAAAATGGAAGGTCGCCTCCAGAAGTAGGAATGCAAGAATTTCCATATGGTAAGTGCTCCATCTCACTGAAATGCATGGGTAACCAGTCATTGCATCTGCCTAGTACATAGGAACAAATATTGTATACATAGCTCACTCCAACACGAAACCAAAGAAGCAGTAGCACCAACAATAGAAACTGTTAGAAACCAAGATCTGATTGCAAACCAAAAAAATCACCTTCCATAAAAGAGAAAAACAAAAAATCAGAGATTTGCAAAAGATGTGCAAATTGATATATTCGAAGAACTAAATAATTATGTAAGAGATAATTTGCTTTATAAAAGCAAAGATGCATAAACCTAATCTTATCTTGAGCAATAAGATAGCTCAATAAGATAAGGATAAAAGCTATAACTTAGGAAATGAAAAATTCCTAGGTAAACTTATGAAAATGTGTAATTAAATATTAATTACACCAACACCCCCCATAATTGTAACATAAGGAGAAGCAGATTATTATGCAAATATGAGTCCCAAAAATAAGGCCTGATCAAGTACTCATGTACAAATGTAAAGAGAGAGAAAACCCAGTGGGAAAAACCCCCCCTAAAAGAGATGACTTGCTGCGAAGAAGCACTGGAAGAACTTTGAAGAAGCAACATTAGAACCCCAAATCTGGTAAGCAAGGAAAGATACTTTTTTTTTCAAAATACCATATCGGAATCACAAATGCAACAGCAGACCTGATGCCAAGGAACACTAGAAACTCACATACTAGATTAACCCTGGAATCTGTAAGCAACAGTAGATGAAAGAATGAATGGACCCATAATGATGACAAATCTGGAAGTTGTGTCTTGTGAAGCCAATGCCAAAATGAAACTAAAAATTTCCCATAAGATGAGTACCATCAAGATTCTAGAACGTTAACCATAAAAACATGGCCCTCAAATGAGAAAAATCTAAACCAATGCAGATCAAGAACTATAAAATCCCAATGTGAATTGTGAACCAAAGCAAACCAAAGATGTATCCAGCTAAGCAAGAAAGAAGCTAAAAGGAGACAACAGGAAACCAGAAAACTCATGCAAGTTGTCACCAATACAAGATGGATATGGAGATCAAAGTGAAAACTACACTCTAATCAGATTTATTATGCCAGAAACCCCCCTGATGGAACTTTATCTTAGTTCATTTATTACAATAACCCAACGATTGTAAAAGGAGAGTATCCTAAATATGCATAAACAAAAAAATAAAATAAACCTCAGATCTATGTAGAGGACTGAATCAGCTTTCCACCGCAAGAATGACGAAAAATAGATCACCGAGTCAAAAGATATGCCCTCCGGAGTGAAAACAACAACATCTGAGTTCAAAGGCCTATAAAATAAATTTGGAGAAAAATCAAGTAAAAATACCTACACCATTGGATCAGCGTCAGAATCAGATTTCCAACGGTATCTTGTTTGCAAAAAATGGAGATCGTATGCAAAAAATATGCCTAATTTGGTGAAAATAGCTCCAGAATGCCCAATAAGGGTTGCAGGGCGCCCAGGGGCTAAAAAAATAGGCCCTTGGTCCTATGCGCGACCAGGGGCTGCAGACTAGGGGCTAGGCAAAGCCCTTGGTTCTCCATGAGACCACCAGATTTGCAAAAGGGGTTAGGCGGCCCGGCAGGGGCTAGGCGCATAGAGCCCGGTCCCCCATAGGACTGCGGCCTCTGCAAGGAGCCCACAGGGGCTGGCTCGGCCCGGCGAAGCTTGGGCAATGGGCACCAGCGACGGTGGCGGGTCGGTGGCCACCCGATGGCAGAGCTGATTTACACTGGATGTGCTAGCACAAAATTCAAGAACACATGTTTTTTTGATTTTTCTCAATTTTTGAGCTTTGTAACACGTGCCTTGGGGCTGTACATCCCTTGGGTAAAAAAATTTGCCTCCCCAGTCGACAGTGTCCAAATCAAACAAATTTAATATGAAAATAGGGGTTTTTGGGCGCTGCAAATCCAACGACGAGGTCCGTTTGGGCCCAAAGTGCTCCAAAAATTAGTCAACCCCCAGATCTATCAGAAAAGTCACCGAGCTTGAGACCCTCGCAGATCTAGCAAATGGTGACCAAAATGAATGAAATAAAAGTCATTTCTAACTTTTTCCAGTGCTCTGAATCCAATGGAAAACCCCAATTTGATCTAAGATGTTGCATAATGATGCTCAAGGAATGAAACCCTCGAGGGACCCCGAACGAGCTCTACATTGTATTCCTCTAAAAAAGCTAAGAAGGGGTTGCAAATTAAGGCTTTGATACCATGTTAGAAACCAAGATTTGATTGCAAACCAAAAAAATCACCTTCCACAGAAGAGAAAAACAAAAAATCAGAGATTTGCATGAAATGTGCAAATTGATATATTTGAAGTACTAAATAATTACAAGAGATAATTTGCTTTATAAAAGCAAAGATGCATAAACCTAATCTTATCTTGAGCGACAAGATAGCTCAATAAGATAACGATAAAACCTATAACTTAGGAAATGAAAAATGCCTAAGTAAACTTATGCAAATGTGTAATTAAATATTAATTACACCAACAGAAACCCCCCCATAATGTTGAAAAGGGAGAGGCATGACAGGTACACTAAAACTGAATACCTGAAAGTAGTGCATGAAGAGAAACCAAAGAAGCATTAATGCCAATAGTAGAAAACCCCCCATAATGCTGAAAAGGGAGAGGTTGTTGTTTTCCTTTGTTTTCCTTCATACCTTTCTCATGCGTATGTGACTTTTTTTTTCACATCCTTTCTATCTGCTTGTACTTTCATGTTTGCACCTTTAGATGTTCTTGGTTCCTCTTCATGCACTACTTTTAGGCATTCAGTTTCAGTGTACCTATCTACCTCTCCCTTTTCAACATTATGGGGGGGTTTTCTACTGTTGGCATTAATGCTTCTTTGGTTTCACGTTGGAGTGAGTTGTGTTTACAGTATTTTTTCCTATGTACTAGGTGGATGCAGCAGCTGGTTACCCATGCATTTCGATGAGATGGAGCACTTACCATATGGACACTCTTGCATTCCTTCTTTCAACATTTTAGCAATCATTCTACAACAGTGTTTGCAACTTCTTCATGCTTCAATAGTGTTTTCCATGTTCATCCTTTGTTCCTATCTTCTAGGACAATTTCTTCTTGATTGAGGCTTCTTCGTCCTTCACTCTTGTTTGGAGGATTTTTAGACCTTCACTTGTATTTCTCTATTTTGGAGAGGAGTTTTTCCCACGAGTTTTTCTCCTTTTCTCCTATTGTGAGAGATTTTTTACATTTGTGCATGGGTACCTCATTTGGCCTAGTTGTCGAGACCCATCGTTGCTTTCATGCATTTTGTCCTTAGTTTCTTAGCTTCTCCCTAAGTTCATCTTAAGGGGGGGTGTTAGAGTAATATGTTGTTTACTTAATTAATTTAATCATGTTAATTAATTAATTAAGTCACCTTTACTTTTTTTCACTTAAGCTAAACTTAGGAATCTTTATTTATGCATTATTAAATTAGTCATGTTGTCTCATTCATTATGATCTTGACACTTGTCAAATGCTAATTTAATCCTCTCCTAAGTTTCTCATCTTTAGGGTTGATCTCCTCTCTTAAGGATTGATCTCTTTATAATTATTCAACTTCTCCAGTAATGCATCTTTTGCTTCATGTTTGTAGAGCACCATTCTTGTGTCTCTTGATCTCCTTTGGTGATAGGTTATTTTCTTGCAGGTGTTCATTGGGATCTGTGAGGTTGGATTATCAACTTCTACACATTAATTTTGATGAAGTTTTTATGTATTATTCTTCACATGACTTTTTTAAGTGACTCACCTAGTACCATGAACTGCCTCCTGGATTGATCATACTGCCTCTGTTGCCCTCCTTGATTCATTTGTTGGTTTACAACCTGATTATTTTAGGGATAGGTACTTTGGTTGTTTTGTGTGTTGTTTGGAACATACCTCATTTGTACCACTTGTGGTTTATTTTGAAGCATGTTCTATGCATTCCATAGTGCTCTAGTGTCAACTACTCCATCATTTGTAATGTTCTTATTTTTGGCCCAAACTTTAGGTTTCTCGTTTGAACTAGAGGGTCTATATTTTGAGTTGTTCAATTTAAGGACTCCCCTTGTGATGAGGGATCTCTCAATATGTAATCCCTTTTTGATTGCTTCTTCAAAGTATGCAAGGCATAACATAGTGAGTTGGTAGTTGATTTTGGGTAGGACATTTATGATGAAGATATCTACCAATTCCTTATCTAGAATGGGCCATTTGCATCGACTATCCTTGTGTCTCCATATTTGTAGGTAAGAGGTAAAGGTCTTTCCTTGACTCTATTTTATTGTGGACAAACTCATGATGGTGACGTCTAAGTAAAATGAGAAGTGGCTTATGAACTTTCTAGATAGTTCATTGAAGTTTTTAATTCTGATTTGCAGATGGGTGAACCACTCCATAGCATGACCTATAAGGCTGTGTGGAAAGAGTCTCATGAGATAAGTGTCATTGTTTTATACCTCCATATATGACACTGAGAAGTCTCATACATGCTCTACCAGATCTCCTCTTCCTCTGTATTTGTTGTCAAACTTGGGTATTTCAAAATTCTTTTGAAAAGGTAATACAATGATGGAGCAATCAAACGGGAATGGGCATATTTCCTGAAGGGTGTAGGTCTTCTTTTGTTTTCCTACCTACATGTCTACTATCTATTGGGTAATGACCTCTAGTTTTAGTTCCATCTCTATTTTTGGCACATTTGTTTGTAAGCCTTGCGTGTAATAGCATTGTTGTCCCACAACGTTTGTTTGGTCATAAGTTGGATAAAATGAGGGTATACATAGGGTGGGTTAGGTCCTTGTTGTGTATAAGGATGGTTTAGATCCTTGTTGCTAGGATGAAGTATACTGAAGGTTTCCCTATTGATGTGTTAGTGGGTTACCTTGTTGGTAGGATGAATTGGGAGGAGTGTCCTATGGCACACCTGGTTGTTGATATGAGCTATGTTGAAGGTTTCCCTAATGGTGCATTGGCAGATTACCTTGTTGATGGGATGACTGAAGAAGGGTGCCCTGTGGCACACCTTGCTTTTGGGACAAACTATACTAAAAGTTTCCCTAATGGTGCATTGGCGGGTTACCTTGTTGATGGGATGACTGAAGAATGGTGCTCTATGGTGCACCTTGTTGTTGGGAAGGACTATACTAAAGGTTTCCTTGATGATGCGTTAGCAGGTTACCTTGTTGATGGGATGACTGAAGGAGAGTGCTATGTGGCACATCTTATTGCTTAGAAGGACTATACTGAAGGTTTCCCTAATAAAGCGTTGGTGGGTTACCGTGTTGATGGGATGAATATGGAAGGGGACCCTGTGGTCCACCTTGTTGGTGGTATTGCTAGTTCGAAAGGGGACCCTGTGGTCCACCTTGTTGGTGGTACTAATTTGGAAGGGGACCCTATGGTCCACCTTGTTGGTGGTACTGATTTGGAAGGGGACCCTGTGGTCCACCTTGTTGATGGTACTGCTAGTTCGGAAGGGGACCATGTGGTCCACCTTGTTGATGGTACTAATTATTTTGGGAAGGGTTGGAATTTGAAGTGTTCTCAAGTATATATTTTTTGGGAGGAGGATTGTTGTTATGCAGTACCTACTGAGATGGACCTCCTTGATAGTGTTGTGCCACTACTGCTTGTTCAATCTAAGTTGGTTTTCTAAACAAGGGGTTTTCTTTGGGTTGACCACTATTTTGTGAGAAGACTGGTGGCATGTTTGGCATCTCTGGGGGTTCCTTTATTTGTCTCATAACTGATTTATCCCCTAAGGGAAGAAGATTGGGATCTTTGAGAGCCTCCACATTGAAGTCCACTGGCAATTTAACACCACTTTGTGCTAACTTGAAGAAATACGAGTTTGGGTCCTTTCTCATCAATTTTTTCATTAGTTTGAGCACTTTTGGGTTGTTGGAATGCTCAAACAATTCCTCATCATTTATTTCCTCCTTTGTATCAACCTCCTCTACAACCACTCTATTTGGGTCCTAGTTGTTTTGTTCATGTCTTTTCTAGTTTGGCTTTTCCTCATTGGATGTGTCTCTATACATAGGTCTCTTTTGGGGTGTTTCAAGTTCGCTCAGCCTATAGCCCCATGGATCACCTTTGTCATTTATGGTGTTTGTGGGTGGGACACTGGTATTGTTCCTGCTTGCTTCCACATTTTTCTTATGTTGTGATCTTGTAGTTGTCATAAACAACTGCCCAACTCTTGTGATTGTTTTCATGACTCCTATCTATGGAAAATTTGGCCTATTGGTGCAAAGCGTAGATAGAAAACTTCTAGTTGATTTTGACGGGTGCGATATCTTCATGAGATGAACCCTTTGGTGAACTTTTTTGTACAGTGGTTCTTTGAAAGGTGAAGTATAGATTTTCGTTTAAGGATTTTTCTCTTGCCAAATCTAAGGGTTTTTTTTCTTCTCATAGAGCATGAGGGACGTATATCTATTGCCACACAGGTGGTGGTAACATGGGTCTTTCAACTGCTATGTTTTCTTTCTCTTCTTCTTCATCTAAGATTTGTGTTGTGTTTCTCCATTGGTTGTGTGTTTCATTCTTCTCAAATATGAAGGTTCTTAAACTACTAATGATATTCAATTTGTTCACCTTCAATGTGTGTGAGACTAGGTTGGAGGATCAGTGCTACAAGGTTCAATAGTTGAACTAGAGCAGTCGATCGCTAGATGGTCATAAGGTGTGATGGTTTTGAGATGGTTTCTATGAAGCTCAAAACCCTAAGGTTTGAGTGTTGTTTTGGAATGGTGCTACTTTTCAGAAATCAAAATGTTGAAGGAATAGGGTCAATTTTTCACTTCATTATCTAGAAGATATGTTGTGGAAAAGCTTACTTGAACTATTTGTGAGTCCCAAGTAACTGTTGATATCATAGACATCTGAGTGAAGGAATGATCCTAGTGGTTTGTTTGATTTTGATTTCTAACAAGTAGGATGGAAATAATGGATGAGGGACTATATGACTTATCTGGTTTTCCAATTGTTTTGTTCTAACAAGGATCCTGTAAACAACTTCGGTTTGTTTTTCCCAATTGTCAACAAGATAAAGCAATAGCTCTAGTTTTTAAGCAAAGGCTCAAAAATGTGAGCAAGAGCGGCTAGATTTATCAAGTGCAACCAAAAATGTGTCAAGTATGTGGGTTTCAGAGAAGCAAGTGCGGGCTAGAATGGCAAGTGCAACTATTGTGTGTTTTTGTTGAATGCAATGCTTACTCAGGAAAAAGCAAGCTTCTTTTGGAAAATGCAAGCATCTTGGGGGCAAGTGCACCAGTTTCTCAGAAGCAAGTGCAAGAAAATAAAAGCAAGTGTGTGGGTTCTATAGCAATTGCTCATTTTTTGTCAAATGCAACTATTTTTCATCAGTGAAGTTTCTGGGATAGAGAAAAAATGCAATGAATTTTTAGCAACTACTCCAGAAAATTTGTTTCTAGTTTGAGCAATCTTTCTCTAGATTTTTGTAAGTTAAAGTTAGTTTTTATCTCAATTTCTCTATGTTTAGAGTATGGCAAGTGATACAACAATACTTGGACTGACTCAAAAAGCATGGACTTGTGTGACCTTCATGTCTATAGCTTAAGTTGTGAAATCATGACACCCAAGCCATAGTTCCCAAATGTTTACTTTGATCAATGCAACCTGAAATTAAAAAAATGAATATTTGGAAACCTTTAAGGAAAATCCTTTCAAGGAGTGCAAATATAGGGCTTCTTTTACAATCATTCACTAAGTCAAATGGTTTGTGGTTCAACCATCTTGTTTAGTGTTTTTTTGGATTTGTTATTTTTAGATCAATAACAAAGTTTGATGTCAAGATTGTTTTGAATGTATTTGGCAAGTTTAACATAAACAAGCATTTACAACCCTAGTGGATAGAAACCATTCTTTTAGGTAGGTCTACCTCATGCTTCAAAGAGACAATTTTACATGTAATTTATGGCACATGCCTGTAGTCATACTTGGCAAGTAACTTCTCGGAAGTAAATTTTGATGCACCACTTTCAAAGAATGTTTTTGGATAAAGGGGTAGCTTATAAAACAATTTGGCTCTTAGTAATGTTCTAGGGATATTATTTTTGGGCCCCTATACATGCGGTGTTTTTCTTAATTAAGAGACCTCCTAGCCCTTGCAAGTTTTTACGCATCACGAGGATACTGAGGGGGGATGCATCAGCATAGGCCAATAGCATCCAGCGGGATGATGAAATTTCCTCACACCCACAACTTATTTATATAGGGGTCTAGAATGAAAGCACCATTTTGGTCATCTATGAGTTCTCTAGCTCAGGATGTTTCTCAATAGGCAGGCCCTCTAAAAGGTATGCTTGAAAAAGATGCAAAGCTCAAGATGTTTTCGCTCACCCAAGATCGCCAAAAGGTGCGAGGGGAGAAGACAATCATCTAGCTTGCCAAACACTAAATGCATAGCAAACACTTCATATTAGTTTGATTCTTTTTAAGCACCTCGAGTGGTGCTATCCCCAAAAATATGTGAATAAAGCAAAACAACTTGTTCTTTTCAATTGCACCAATACAAAGTATTTTGGATATCAATCACTTAAGATAGGAATGGTGCAAGACAAAAAGAATAATTTGTTCATTTTTAAGCCCAAATATGAGTGTTTCTAAGAAATCAATCCTAGTCTTACTTGGTCAACAAAAGTAAAAACGAGCGTGCATCAACAAAAAGAAATTATTTTTGTGTTGTTCTTTTTATGCACTAAAATCAAGATTCCTAATTATGAAAACTTGGAAAGAGTTCATTTTTAGAGCACCTTAATTGAAATGTTTGTTCTTTTTATGCACCAAATGACAATTCCTAACTTAGAAAAACTTTGAAATGGTTTATTTTTAAGAGCACCAAATGAAAGGTTCATTTGTGTTGTTCTTTTTAAAGCACTGAATAAAAGTTCCTATTTTAAGAAAGCTTGAAATGGTTCAATTTTTATGAGCACCAAAATGAAGTGTTCATTTGTATTATTCTTTTTAAGCACCAAATAGCGATTCCTATTTTAAGAAAGCTTGAAATAGTTCATTTTAAGAGCACCTTAAAAATAAAGCTTGTTTGTTCTTTTTATGTACCAAAACAAATATTCCTAACTTAACAAAAAAATGTTTGTAAATATGGAGTGCTTTGACTGCTCATCTTCCATACAAAAAATGTGTTAGTGTTTCTCAAGCCCTGCACACAAACACATTAGCACCTTTCACACATTCAAAAATAGGCATCTGATAGCAAAAAAATTAGTTACAAATTGGTAGATTTCAAACACAAGTTTGTCAGAGCAAATGCTCAGAAATCAGAGTCAAGTGTGCCCTTTGTCAGAGAGAAAATGTGCATGTTTAGAGTAAGTGCACCCCTATCAACAGTTAAATACTCATAAAAATGTCAAGTGTGTGGTTCTTAGTATCAAATGCGCGGTTTTCAGAGGCAAGTGCATGATTTTCTTGACAGGAAATTGCAAAATTTTTTGGGACAATGCGTGAAAAATTCTTCAAAAGCAATTATGAAACCCACAACTTCAAAAATGGCTCATAGAAACGTTAGTGTATGGGGCCATGGTCCCACTAAACATGTCAGAATGTGTGAGGGGAAAATCATAAACATAAACAAGATAAACATACTTGAAATCAGAATCTAAGCTAAGATTAAGAACACTAATCTAGATTTATTCCTACACTTACGAAATGAAACTAAGCTATTGAAAATATTAAGAAATCTTATGATTACCAAATTGAATTCAAAACAAAGCAAAGTGTCACCATCCCATATCGGAGTGTGTTCACTTGATGTTGGATTGTTTGTATCATTGTGAAGCCTCAATAGTTCGTGTGTGAAGCTATGATGCAATGTCTTGGTTCGTTGATCGAAGAAAATGTTGAAGCTCTAATGGTGGTTGTGAATGTTGGCAGTACTTCATTGTGAAAATGATGTTGGCTCTTCGATCCTTTTTGTGAGGAAAGAGGTTTTTTATATAGAAAATGATATTTGAAATGGACGATCAGGATTAAACAATGTTGAATCAAGATCGACGATCGAAAGGTGTTGAGAGGATTTAGACATGAATAATATGTGCAAAGTAGATTGCACAATTTGTGTGATTGAAGAAATAAATTGAAGTGGGGTTGAAGAATATAATGATCGGTCAAAAATAGATCAAGATCAATTAAGGAATCATAATTTTCTCAATCAAAATTAGATTAATCTGTCAAGATTGGATTGAGAAATCAGGGGATTGTAATTTACTCAATCAAGAAAGTGGTTGGAAAAGATTAATTAATTGATTTAATTAATTCGGGAGTCGATGATGGTGATGGCATCCGCGTGCTTTGCAAGCCAAGCTAGGGCATCCATGCCCTAGCTCATGCTCTGTGCTCTGCTCAATTCTACATGGTGGGGGGTGTTTGCTGCATTTGGGGTAAGTGAGGTGGGGTTACAGTCTTTTGTCTCATGTTCATTGTTAGCGACTGTGGTGAGAGAGGTGCATCCATTGTGTTGGGCGTAGGCCTGCTTTTTCTACCATGGGGTTTCCTTTAGTGTTGTCGTGTTGAGTGCAGCCTTTCCTTGCACCTAGCCTCTTCCTCTGCCCACGTGGGTCTGTGGTGTGGGCGTTGGGTCTTGGGGGGCTGTGTGGTTGGCCTTCCATTTCGTGGGGCCTAGGTTCTTCCCATTGACAGGTGGGTTTTTTCTTTTTTGGTGGATCTCCTACTGCCAGTTGGGTGGCTTTTGGGTGGAGGAGTTTGTGTTTCCCTTGGGGTTTTCCATTTCTTCCAAATGTGACCCAGGGGTTCGCATGCATACCAAGGATTTTGCTTATTGCTATGTCATGTGGGGAAACATCTAGGGCTAGCCCCAAATTGGATTTTCGTTCAGCATTTGGTTTGAAGCCTGCAGTACATGGTGTGAATGTTTTTGACAATAGGTTGTTCTCATCAGAGACAAAGATGAAGGATCTAGGACTGGTTAGTGGTTCCCGCATAACGAAGATTAATGGGTGTTTGGAAAGATGCAAAGAGCAACCGAAATTGATTATCCCAATGGAGATTCTTGTAGACGATATTGAATACTATTCGAGGCATTCCTTTTATTGCAAGTTCATGGGTTTGAGAGTTTTGTTGCAATTTTTGGAATCCTGGGCTCAATGGACATGGATGCTAGAGGGGGAGATGGAGATTAGGTTCCTTGTGAATAACTATTTTATGGTATCATTTGACTGCATGGCAGATCGGAATAAGGTTTTTGAGGGGGGTCCCTATTTTTATAACCAGGTGGGATTGTTTCTCAAGCCTTGGCATGTGGGCTTCAACCCAACTGAGGTGCTACCAAGTCAGATTCCGATTTGGGTTAGGTTGTCGTGGTTCCTGGTTGAGTGCTGGCAGGATGATGTGTTGCAGTTGGTGGCCTCAATGCTCGGTAAACTTGTTGGGTCTTCTCAACAGACATAGTTTAAGAAGGTAATGAATTTTGCTCGTATCTGTGTAGAAATTGATCTAAGCAAACCATTTCCATATTCTATTGAAGTGTGTGTTGGATCCTATACTTGGGTGCAACAATTAGATTATGAAACCCTACCTTTTCAGTGTCGTCTTTGTCACGAATATGGTCACTTGCAGTGTAGGTGCCCTAGGGCTAAGCCTGTGGCTCCCCAACCTTCTTAGCCCTATCGTAATCCACCTATGTCTAATAAGGGGAAGGAGCCTATTCTGAGTGATGGTAACGGTGATGATGGTTATGTCCCTGTCAAAGCTCGCAATAGGACTCAGGGGAAAAAGCGGAACTTGAGAGAGAGACAAGATGATGACACTTTTAATAGGTTTGTGGTGCTAGATGATCTCAGCCAGTAGGAAGTGAATCTGAGGTTGATGAACCTAGATCAAGGTACTTTCGGTTCAAGTCAGGATGATCCTCCTTTGGTGGCTATGTAGGTTGTGCAAGAGGTCGGTGTTGGGCAGATGGATACAGATCAACAGTTGACTATTCAGGTTGAACAAGAGCCTTCTTTTGGAGCTACGAAGAGAGGTGGAGGTGGTTCCCCATTGCCCCTAAAAGATGGTACAGAAGTGGGTAAGAGCTCTTTGTCTTCTTCTCGCTTGGGTATTCTGCAAAAGGAACTAAAGAAAGGAGTTGGCGAGATAACTTCCAAGCTGGGTAGGAAAAAGGATATGGATAAGATTAAATTAATTGGGGAAACTTTGGTGGAGTCAGGGTCAGTCAAGACTCTTGATTCACATTTTTCAGGCCCTCAGAAATGATTGTTCTTTCATGGAATGTAAGGGGCTTGAATAGTGGCTCTAGACAAAAAGTTATTTGTGATTTGGTTAGGAATCATTCTCCGGATGTTCTTTTTCTTTAGGAGACCAAGTTATCTATGGATAATATGTTGGACATGGTTCCTAGGTTGTGGAAATGTGGTGAATTCCAATGTGTGGGGGCTGTAGGTGCTTCCAGGGGGTTGGCTTTCTTTTGGAACCCTCGAAAGATTTTCCCTCTATGGTGGATATCCTCTAGATCCTCTATATCCTTTGTCGCCTCTTATTTCAAGTCTGGTGAGTGTATTCTCCTCTCTAATGTGTATGCTCCTATTGAGTTTCAAGGTAAACAACTTCTATGGTCCCATCTTTTTTTTGTTCGTAGCTTAGCTCCTTTCCATCCATGGGTTTTGGCTAGCAATTTTAATGCTATAGTTGATTTGTCAGAGAAAAAAGGTGGAATTGCTAGGTTGGAGCCTTCTGCTTTGTTACTCAGGGATAGCATTTCAGATTTAAATCTTATTGATGTTCAGCTCAGTAATGGTCGTTTCACCTGGAATAATAGGAGAATTGGGGAGAGCTGTGTTGCTGAGAGGCTCGACTGATTCTTAGTTTCTTGTTATTGGGTTGGTGACTTGTGGTCTACTAGATCTAAAATTCTTGATTGGCGAGGTTCTGATCATTGGCCTATTAAGCTTAGTATTACATCTGCTCGGGCACCTCGTTCTCCCTCCAAGTTTCAGCTTATGTGGTTGCAGGATTCTACTCTTCGTGAGCATGTGGCTGAGTGGTGGAGGATTGGAAGACCTAATTTTGGTACGGCAATGTTCATTTTTGCTAAGCTTCTTCAGTTTGTCAAATTTTAGCTTAAGAGGTGGAATCGGCGATGTTTTGGTAATATCTTCCATGCTAAGGTTGCTGCTCAGGAAGAGTTGAATAATATTACATGATTGATTCGGGAGAATGAGGCTTCTGAGGATCTTCTAAGGGAGGAGGCTAGGACTTTGAAAGTGGTGGAGGAATTTGAATTAAGGGAAGAGATCTATTGGAAGAAAAAGGCTCGGGTTGAGTGGCTTTAGGAAGGTGATAAAAACACTGCCTTCTTCTTCAATTTTGTGAAAGATAGGAGGCATGGTAATTTCATTTCTGTTCTGGTGAATGATAGGGGAGAACATCTTGCCTCGCACCAGGAAGTCTCTACTGAGGCTTCTCAGTATTTTTTTGCTTTATTCAGGGAGGATTCTTAGGGGGGGCTCTATTGAGGAAGCACAGGTTCTTTCTTGTATTCCTCAGTTGGTCTTTAGGGAGGTGAATGAGTTTCTGATGAAAGAGATTTCTCTTGATGAGCTAAAAGGGATTGTGTTTCAGATGAAGAGGGGTAAAGCTCCTAGCCCCAATGGTTTCCCAATTGAGTTTTATCAAGAATTCTGGGATATCATAAAGTTGGATCTTTTGGTGGTTGTCCTTGAGTCCTAGAGGAATAAGCAAATGTTTCATGCTCTGAATTCCATCTTCCTTGCTCTCATCCCCAAGTGTGAAGGGGTTGATAGGTTATCTCAGTTTTGTCCTATCTCTCTTTGCAATATGGCTTATAAAATCATTTTGAAGTTAATGGTTGAGAGGCTGAAGAAGTGGCTTAAAGTGATGATTTCGAAGGAGCAGAGTGGATTTGTGGCGGGTCAAAAAATTCTAGATGGGGTTGTCATTGCTATAGAGATCATCCACTCCATGGACTACTCCCATGAGAAGGCAATGTTCATTAAGTTGGATTTGGCCAAGGCTTATGACAGGGTTAGATGGTCTTTCCTATGGAAGGTCCTTGTGTCTTTTGGTTTTGGTGAGGAGTGGATCCAATGGGTCATGAGTTGTGTCACGTCTGTTTCCTTCTTGATTTTGATAAATGGAGATCATTCTAAACTTTTTGGTGCCTCTAATGGTTTATGCCAAGGGGATCATCTTTCTCCGTATCTTTTTCTACTTCTTGTGGAAGGTCTTGGATGTTTGTTGAAAAGAAATGTGGAGCTTGGCATCATTCATGGTTGGCGTTGGGTTGGAGATTTTCCTCCACAATCCCATTTGTAGTTTGTTGATGATACTACCTTGATGGGGATGGCTACTATTAGAGAAGCTACTAATTTGAGGCAGGTGTTGGACTTATATCTTGTTGCTTCGAGGAAATTGATTAATGAGGATAAATCATTTATCTTCTTCTTCAATACGTCGGCCCCTATACAGAGAAGAATTTCTAATACCTTAAGGTTTCAGATAGGGGTACTCCCTTTGACATATCTAGGTATCCCAATTTATATTCGCCGACTTCCCAAAGGTTCTTAGCAAAATATTATTGATAAGATTCATGCAAAAGTTAATCATTGGACCCATAGATGGTTATCTTTTGCGGGGAGGGTTCAGCTTCTCAAGTCTGTGGTGTAGGCTCTTCCTACCTATAGATGTATGCTTCAGGTGGCTCTGATGGGTTTTCTTAGGGAGATGGATTCTCTTGAAAGGCAGTTCTTATGGGCTAGAAGTTTGTCATCTTCCAAGTGGAGCCTAGTCAAGTGGGATGTTGTGTGTAGTCCGAAGCAATTTGGTGGTCTTGGTCTTCGACAATCTGGATTGTCCAAAGTGGCTATGGCTACTAAGCTATTCTGGAGATGGTATGTGGAGCAGGATTAGCTGTGGGCTAGGATTTTATCTCATAATTATTTCCCAGGGACTCCTCGACATGATCTCCCTCATTACCCCCTAGAGGGGAAAGGCTCGGTGATTTGGAATACTCTTTAGAAGGTTGCAAAACTCATCAAGGAAGGTTTATTTTGGATTTGTAGGCGGGGTACTGAAGCTCTTTTCTGGGCAAATTATTGGGATGGCTTCCCTCCACTTACTTCTCAGTTCCCCAACCTCCTTCCTTTGTGCCAGAGATTTCTTGTGGCTGGATGGTCTAGAGTGAGTGACTTCAAGTCTACCTCTTCTTTTGGTCAGTTGGAGGTGGCTCGTTGGAAAGACCCCGCGGAGTGGCCGAACTTGGGACTTGGGGAAGAAAGTGTTGAGCTTCACAAGATTCTTTGTAGTAGGAGTTGTAGTTCTCTTTTGGAGGAGGATATTCTTGCTTGGACCCATAATCCTAAGGGGATTTATTTTGTTGCTTCTGGTTATCAGGTGTTATTGGCTCAAAAGCTAAATGGGGTGGAGGTTCATTGGTGGAAAAGGGTGTGGAATAAGTTCTCATGGCTAAAATGCAACTGTTTTGTTTGGAATTTGGCATGGAATAGGTGTTTTACCTAGGATAACGTTCGTAAACAAGGATTCCAGGGACCTTCAGTTTGTGTTTTGTGTGGGAGAGGAAGAATATTCTTCACATTTGTTCTTTTGGTGCCCCTTTGTTGTGCAACTTTGGCACTGGTGGTAGGAGGTGTGGAAGCTTCCTTGAATTCATGCTTGCTCTTTAGTTGAATTCTAGGATAGTCTGGGCAAACCTCCTTCTATGGCATCCTTTTTGCAAGATATTTGGTATGCGGGCCCTACCTTTTTGCTTTGGTAGATTTGGCTAGAGCGGAACCGCCAGATCTTTTGTGATCAGAAGTTGTTGGGTCAGAAAGTGTGGTTGCATATGCTAGGAATGGTGCAGGAGTCAGTTGTGGCTAAGAGTGATGTGGTTCTCCCCTTCGAGAGAGGTGATGTTGAGCTGGTGGAAAGACTAGGTCTTCCGAAAATTCACTCTTCTAATGTCCGGTCCAGGAATGACAGGCATGGGAAACAGAGATTTGTTCGGGTTGGTAGGTGGTTGCCCCCTCCAAATGGATTGTTAAAGATCAATACAGATGGGTCTTCTAGGGGAAATCTTGGGCCTGCTGGGATTGGTGGGGTTGGCAGAGACTCTGTTGGGTCGGTGATTTTTCTGTTCTCTATTCATGAGGGGAGGAAGACTGTTAATCTCATGGAGGGGCTAGTGATTCTTTATGCCATTGAGAAGGCCCTTGCACTGGGACGCTGTAAGGTTATATGTGAAGCTGATTCACAGATATTGATTAATCTGTTGAATGAGCAGAAAATATATAATATAAATTGGCAGTTGGCTTTGGTGGTTCAGTAGATTCTTCAGGTTAGCTCTTAGATGGAAGTGGCTTCCTTTGTTCACATCCTGAGGAAGTGGAATCGTGTTGCTGACTACTTGGCCAAATGGGCCTCTGAGCATGATAGTGATTGGAAGGTTGAGGATTCGGATCAGGTTACCCTTGAGCTGTGTCAGGATGTGGATCAGTTCTTTGAGAAGGATAGGAGGATACATGGGGATAGTTGATTTTTCTCTGCGCTACGGGGTTGTTTCTTGCTTTCGGGGGCTGGGTTCCTTGGTTATTATTGTAATATTGTTTTCTGATTTCCAATAAATTTTTTACCCCTTTTATTAAAAAAAAAATGATTTAATTAATTCATTCATTTTGGAGTTGAACATACAAATCAAGTTTGACTTTTGCAAACAAAGTTGTATTGGTTTGATTTGATTTTTGATGAATAATTTGAATAGTTTGATTTAATTTATTCAAATTTTGGAGGAAAAGTGTCGTAATTAAATTATTATGATTTAATAATTCAATTAACTTAGGGGAATAAGGTGATTTAGCAATGTAATTAAATATTTTGTGTTATTTAACTAATCAAGATGAAATAAAGTGAGATTAGGACTTCATTAAATAAATGAAATTTAATTAATTGGTCATAATGATGGAACATGAATTAATTAAATAAATGTCGTTTTATTCAATTAATAGCAAAATTGGGGTTTTCGAAACTTTATTAAATAAATGAAATTTATTTAATTCGTTGAAAATGATGAAAAGGTGGATTAAATAAATAATGTCATTTTATTCAATTAATAGAGGAAATTAGGGTTTTGGATGTTGTTTGATGCTATTTGATGTCTTTTGATGTTGTTTAATGTTGTTTAGGGTTTTTGATAGGTGTTAGGTCAATTTTACATGTCTACAAGTAGAAACAATCAATTTGTTGTTTTCCAAAATTGTATCTTTCATAACATTGGTTTTCAATGTTGATTTTGCTTCTTACTTGTGTAACCTTTTTTTGTTTCATTATCAGTGTTTAGTGACCCTTGAAAAGTTGTATCAAATTCATCAACAAGAACATTTTCATTTGGAGAGGGGTTTTTGTCGCCAAATGTATAGTTGTTGTCTGAAGTATCAATAAATATGCCTCTAGGATCAATTTCTCTATCACTACCTAAACTAGCCTTTATTGCAACCATAAGCTCGTTTGGAAAGTTTGGTGGAAGTTTTTTTAAGCTCTCTCTCTACTTTTCATATTCCACTAGCTATCATGGCCATAGGGAATATGTAATTCATAGTCTCTTATTCTTTTATAATCTAGCAAAACATGTTCCAATCAATCTCAACACTGATTTATTGTTCTAAAGACACCATGTTGAGAACAATAGTCTTTCACAGTTTTCCACTTTTCAATAGTAGTTGTAGTTTTCTTCATTGTGCCACCATTAGATAGCGTTTCTTTTTCAAATCATTTTACTTCAATAAGTAATATGGTGTCTGCAATGGTCCAACATGTCCTTCCTTTCTATGTAGGAGGAATCAAAGGTGTTTTGTCTTGATCTTCAGTTGCAAAAAAAACATTAGTATATTGTTCATTAGGAGTTGAGGTGAATTTTTTTTAATTTTCCCTTTTTGTAGTTGGAGGATAACTAGAGTTGATTGGTTCATTGTTTCTTTGAGTGCTTGGAACAAATTCAAAGAGATCATTTTCAATGGAATATATATCTTCATCTTCTATGTGGTTTTGTGAAAGCAATGTTGTGAACCTCTAGAGTCACCGAAAAAGTAACCCTTCTACTTTTTCTGACTTTTTTGGGCTCTCCTTGTGATTTTGGCTTAATGTTTCCTTGATTTAATGTTGCAATGTGGATAACACATTCACATTAGGTCTTAGGCCCTTCTGAACTAATGGAATTTAATGGTGCCTTGCAAAAGTGTTGTGAAGTGTTGTAACACACTTTCACACTTTTCTAGGGTTTTATCAATTAACTAAGCATAATAAACATAATTTTAATCATAATCAACCTTAATCTCACCTTATTTGGAGTGTTGTAAATTGTTGTAACACACTTTCACACTTCTCTAGGCTTGTCATTAATAATTGGGCTCTCTTATGCTTTAATTGGCCCTATTTTGCATCCACAAGCCTCATTTATTGCATCTTTTTTAGGATAATCCCGACACCAACCAATAATCAATCATAATTCAGGTGTTCCTAGCTTGTGTGGCCCAAATTTAGTGTCTGGGACTCACTCACCACCTTGGTCGAATGAGTCCCACCTAGGTCTTTTTGGCCTGGATGTAGGTTTCACACATTTCTAAGCACTTTTCAATTTTGGTCCCATATATTATGTCTAGTGGCTCATTCCCCACCTTGGGCAAATGAGTCCCGTGTGACCAAAATTCAAATTTTTAGTGGGATTTTCTTCTCCTAGATCTGATGCCATCTTTTAGTGTTGTAATTTTAGGAATTCTTGCATAATTGAGTATAAATACAAGGTTCTTTCACTCATATTCTCACCTAGCAAATTTTACAAGCATTCAAGAGTTCACAAGAGAATTTGAGCATTCACAAGAGCATTCAAGGAATTTCAAGGGCATATTATCAAGCATTTTAGAGCATTCTTCAAGTGCCAATCATCATGTCAAAGATTACATTCATCATGTTTGTTATTGTGCTAACATTTGTGATGTAGAGTTTATGATTCAAGCAAGCATTTCAAGCAAGATTCAAGCACCACATCCATTGCAACCATTTCAAGCACATTTGTAGCACCTCATTTCTAGGGTTTGGTGAGTTACAACATTGTATTTTGTTCATTCATCATTCTCCTTTCATAATTGTTTCATTTCAAAGTTTAATTACCAACAAGGGGTTTGACCAAGGAAAACCCCTATTCACTAACCCCACAACATTTTTCCCTCTTCTTGTGTGTGATTTGCAGGGCTAGGTTGCATATTTATCAAGGAGAAAAGTTGGAGAAAATTTTTCAAATCCACAAAGTTGTCATCAAGCCTTGGAGAAGCTTGGAGAAGGTCTACAGGTGGCAATTTACAATTTCGGAATTGAAAACCAGTCAAAAAGAGCAAAGTAGACTGAGAGGAATAGAATCCAGCTCAGAACTTTTAAAAAAGCAGAAGTGGACTGATTCTCCACTATTGGTGAATGAGTCCCACTGTACAGGCCTGACAAAGATTTTTACAGATCTGGATACCCTTTTGGCTAAAACCTGTATCTGCACATTTTCCTAGAAACTAGACTGATTCACCTAGCTTGGTGAATGAGTCCCAGTCAGCATTAACAATAGATGTTTTAGTGATCCAGACCTCCATTCTACCTTCTTTAATTTCCCAAGTGCACATTTCCAATTTTATATCTTTTTGTTGCATTTTACTTGTCTTTTTAGGTCATTTAGAGTTAGTTTGCATTCAATTAGGGCTTTGTTTTACAACTTGCATTGCATTTTCTTTTACAAGTTTAAACTTTGTGGTGAACCTCTCATTAGATCATATTCATTTCCTGGGACAACCCTATTGCAATATTTCAATCGCCTTTGCATTGAGATCTCTAGGGTCATCCTTGAGTGGAATCTCTTTGAAAGTGGGTGTGAATCAACCATATCACAACACTCACATTTTAATAGGTTCCATTTTGTTGAACCTGCATTTAGAACACCATAATTCTGATTTGGAGTGCATTTGCATCCTAGATTTAGCTTGCATTAACATTGCATTAATATTTGCAATGGTTAATTTGTATTCTAGGGTTTCAAATTTGTATTAGTGAAAAGCTCATTTAGCTTGCAATATTGCATTCAATTTCATTGAAAATTAATCAAATTCTACATTTTCATCTCATACATAGCTTAGAAAACATAAAAAGCATAAGATTCAATTTAAAAATTCTAATTTTTTTTAAAACAATCAGTACTTGGACTCATTCACCACCTTGGGCGAATTAGTCCCTTCACATATTTTTCACTGCATTTTCTAGCATTTACAGTTCAATTTCTGAGTTTTTGTTTGTTGTTTCTGCATCTCTGTTTCACTTTCCAAAATTTCAGTTATAATCATTTCATTGTTCTTAGCTTACATTGCATTTGCACTCACCCTACATTTAGTAGCCTTTGCATGAGTGTTTGGTGTCCTATTGCTAATACAATAGTGAGAAGAAGTTTGAGACTCATGTCATCCCATGATAGCACAATCGTTGTGGATATTGGGTTATTTAGAGCTTCCACTCCTAGTATTGACACTAGTACACTAGGCATGGATAACACCCTTAGCAACTCCTTGCCTTCAAGTAGCATGCAAGTTGAACCAAGGAATGATAATATCCCGCAAGAAAACATAATTCAAATTCATGAGGATTTAGTAAGCTTACAACATCAAATAAGCCTTGAAAACATTTCAACTACTGCCATTCCTACCATAGAAAACATTCATCGCATGCTTGAAAGTGAAGATGGCCTTGACCTTGTGAAAAACATAGTTCAAATCTTCAAAAAATATCTTCCCTCAACCACTAGTTGTCCTTTACCAACAAGCAATGTCACAAGCCAAGGAAGAACTCAAATTCCTCCTCCCACAACAATTGCCTCAATACCTACCTACTCCAATCCTCAAGTCACAACAACAATGCAACAAGTTAGTAATGTGATTCCTTCCCTGGGTATTCCTGCTAGCATCCTTAGTCCTTATGTGGCATCACTAGTGATATCTCCTACATTACCACCTATAAGTATTCCATTCACTTGTCCTACGAACACATACACTCCATCACCACTTTCACTTCCATCTCATAACACAAGTAATGATCCTCTCATAACCTAACTTTTCCTAACTGTTTCATCCCTTCAAAAGCAAATTTCCACCATAAACCAAAATCAAAATAGCCCACCCACATATTATGTCAGTCCATTGTCCTTGGAGATATTGCGAACACTGATGCCATAAGGTGTAGATGTGCCTAGATTTGATAAATATGGAGGGAAGGGAGATCCTTCTAACCATGTTAATGCCTATACTGCCCTATGTAGTGACTTTGTCCTTGATGATAAAATTTTGGCAAAAATTTTTCCTAGGTCCTTGAAAGAAACTGCCTTGGAATGGTTTTCTTCTTTACCGAACAACTCAATTCATTCATTCAATGAACTTTTTGATGCATTTGTAAACCATTTCCAAGTTCATATGACTCCCAAGATGACCTTGTACGATTTGATGAGATGCAAGCAAAAAGAGGAGGAAAAGATAATTGATTTTATCTCACGCTATCAATCACTTTATTCCCAAATCAATGTCAAGGTCCTTGACCCTCATCTCCAAAAGATGTTCATAGAAAATTTTCAAAGTAAGATTCAAGACAAGCTTACCATGATGAAATTCCCATCCTTCATGCACTTGTGTACTACCCTTCGTGATTATCAAAATTCAGTTAGTAGTTGAGAAACAAAGTCCACTTCTAGCCGAATCGAGAGATCTAAGCCCGCAAACCAAAAAAATTCCCAACCTATTAGAAAATAAAATAAAAGGTTCCTTCAATTCAATCACCCTCAACAACCAACTAAGTATTTTAATAACCAAGTAGTTGCTACCAAAGCCATAGTACCCTTTAGTTATGGATATCCAAAAAGACAATTTACTCCCTTGCCCAATACCCTTCATAACACAATGTCCCAACTTTTAGAACAACAAATGATTACCTTTCCACCCATCAAAACACTCGACCCTAATAAGCCTTTACCCCAAGCTTTAAATCAAATGCTTATTTTCATTATCACTGACAAAATGGACATGACACAAAACATTGCAAGCATCTTAAACATCTTGTGCAAGACCTCATTGATCACAGTCGTCTATCCATTGGAGGTGTTAGTGATCAAGGAAATAAGTTTGTTGCCCCTCTGAACCAAAACTTGCAAATTTTCACTAATCCAATGCCCAAACATAATATTTCATTTGTCAAAGCTAGAGAAACTATAAAGAATGATGTGATGAATGTTGATATAGATGATGAAAACAATGATTATGTCAATGTCAATCCTATGGATGAAATGGTAGGAGCGATAGACATCATCCCTCGTAAGGGTTGAACTAAGAGTCCTCTTGACATTGCTTTCTCCTCCAAGGATATAATTAAACATGCACCTAATGGTCCTCTCTACATAGTCGACCGTATCTTTGACAAGCCCACTAATGGGATACTAATAGATCCCGCCCATGGAGAGAATGTGATCACCGAAGAATTTTTACTTTTGCATGAGCTCTATCAAGATGAATATGATAAACCGAAAGCATGGATCAAGATACACAATGGTTTTGCTTGCCCTACGATAGGATTGATCACCTTACCATTAAAAATAGGACCAAAAACATTAGATGTCACATTCTCCATCATTCGGTAGTCAAACCAATTTCATGTGAAGCTATGCCACCCATGGCTTCACTCCATGAAATTTGTCCCTTCGATTGTGCATAAATGCTTAAAGTTTCCCTTTGACAATGAAGTATTCACCGTTCACCATAGCAACTTTAACCCTTTGTCATCCAAAGGAAATTTTTCCTTAGATGCCTTTTTGGCCCGAGCCCATGGAACCTATAAAGCCAAGAGAAGACTTCTTTTCATATCCTACCAAAAATTCAAAGCAAAGAAAATAGATGAACTATCTCTCTGAAACATGTCCCCATCCACATCTGAACCTCCCATCCTTGACGAAACCATGATTGAACCTAAACAAGACCCAAAAAACCAAGACCAACTTAAAATAGAAACTCCACCTATATCCTACAAACAACCAAGAGATAATGAAACCAACCTTGTCACACATCCTAGAATAAAACAAGTTTACAAAGTCAAAGAGAAAGCGGTTGAATAACCTCCTGTGGTTCCTTTTGTTCCTCCCCTTAGGGAAGAAAAGAAACCTATGGTTGATCAACCTGCTCCTACACAAATGCAACTTGAAAACAATACTAAAAGAAACAGAGGTGCTTGAGAGCATAGGCATAGACGTCGTGCCCTTGCTCACAAGTTACATGAAGAATTAAACAAAAAAAATCAAAATCAAAACTTGATTGAAGCAATGCATGATGACACTACTCCTGCTTCAAAACAAAACAATAAAATACAACAATCACAACAAGAGTTGAACTCTTCCATGGACATTATCCTTCAACCTCCTGTTGTGATTAATTTGGATGACGATGACGAGGTTGCTAAAATTGATGAAGAGGTACATAATGAACTAAACACATTGTTTTCCTCTTCCATGAGCTTAAATGACAAATTTCCTATAAAGAATGTTGAACCTGGTGCTTCTCCTAGTTCAACACTTGCTTTTGTCCCTTTGGCTAGTTTCCCGCACCTTCGGTATACACAGAACATGATTGGGACGCAAATGCCTTGCTCATAGGTTGACTTCCATTTTCCTTACTAGTATTTTGAATTATTTTCTTTTTCATTTTCTTTGGTGTGATTTCATGTGCGTAATGTGATCCCCCACGGCATTTTGTTTGATGTTCTCTCTCTCTTTGTGACATTCCTCTATTTTTACCTTCATTCTTCTCTATGTCGTACATCTCTTTTTCCTTTTCTTTTTATCTTTCTCTTTGTCTTGTGTTTTCCTTTTGGGGATGATGCAAGGCATCGAGACACCCTATGTCTCTTCCATGTTGACCTAAAAGGATTTTTTTTCCTTTTCCTTTTCATTTTCTCTTTTTTCTCTTTTGTCTTGTATTTTCCTTTTGGGGATGATGCAAGGTGTTGAGACACCCTATGTCTCTTTCTTGTTGACCCAAAAGGTTTTTCTTTGTTTTCACTTATTTGTGTCATTCTTCTAGTTCTGTGTGTATTTGGGTATGATGACAGTTCCAAACTCTCTAAAAACATTGCAGCAAAGAACATACTAACCCCAAATCCATAGATTCCTTATGTGTTTGGTGTTTTCATTTTGGGGGCAACCCCTCCCTTTTCTTTTTCTCCCACATGACACAGCCTTACTCGGAAACATATGACTTGGCATAGGGTTTTCCAAGTTGGCTCTCATGTCTTCTTTTTTCTTTTCATTTTTCATTCGCTACTTTAAAGTAATTTCTCATAGTATGGTGTTTAGCAATATCTTTAAAGTGAGGGCATACATTGACATTATTCTTTTACATTTTCCTTTTCTTGATTCTTGGTGTAGCATTCTTACTTCATACAATGTGTTTGTCACATTGTGGATGACAATGAGTGTAATTTCCTTCAGGAGCATGATCTCTCTTAGCATATTACATTCATCTTAGTGACTTGATGTGACACACTACATCCCCTAAGTTATGAATTTTCTATTCTTTGATTAGTCCTCTCTTGGAGACATTAGGCACAATGCTCCCTAAGTTAAAGACCTCACATGAACTAAGCAAGACTCCTTTGAACATTTCATATTTTTTCATCTTGTATTTGTTGTTATATGGTAGGACCTTGCATAACACAACTTGCATGTCTATGGAGCCACCTTGTTTGTTCATGAGCTCCAAGCATACAAAGTTTTGCTTGTCTCATGCAGCTCAAAAATCATTTTTGTGTGGTTCCTTATTAAAGTTATCAAGAGGTATAGCTTTGGTATGGTTTAAGCGGGAAGCCCAATTTGAGGCATGACTTTCCCCATAGCCACTTGTGTGTGTAAGTGCATACCAGCCATGAGTGTATGTGTCTCACCCATTAGGACTTCTCACCCGGCGGATAGCTAGGAGTTTCATCGCCTTAGAGTGAGTATGTGTTTTTTAGACAAACAACCTAGATCTAATCCACATCAGGATGGAAAAATGGTTGAAGCTTGATCTAATTCTTTTATTTCACCTTTTTCTCTTTTTCATCTTTGGCAGTGTATGCTTGGGCCTTGTCGTTGTTCTTTATATCATTTTCATGTGTGTTCATGTGTGCCTATGTTGGTTTGTCATGGGATCTTGATCCTTGGGGGCTTTATCACCCCTCTTGATCATTATCTCATCTTATTGGTGTTACCAAATTTTCACCTATGGCTCAATCAAGTAGAGACCATTTATATTTAAAATAAAATGGTACATTTTGTATCTCCCCTACATTGCATTCATGTGTATAAATGAAATAACTTAAAATATTACAAAAATTTAAATCATTGCATTTATACAGATGCATGAAACATAAGAAATATTTTCTAAATCTCTTCCGAAAAAGTAATATTTATTGAATGTAGAAATGTTCATTGACACACACAAGCCATGAGTTTAACTTTTGCTTATTCAATGCAAATAAAGATATATATATATATATATATATATATATATATATATATATATATGAATAAGTAAATGAAGAGAAAAGAATATGCATGTAGGG
This sequence comes from Sequoia sempervirens, assembly GCA_007258455.2. Classification (NCBI taxonomy): domain Eukaryota; kingdom Viridiplantae; phylum Streptophyta; class Pinopsida; order Cupressales; family Cupressaceae; genus Sequoia; species Sequoia sempervirens. Next base: position 753,653,177 of record VDFB02281492.1, read on the forward strand.
AGGGTAACCATTCATTGCCTAAGAATAACTGGTTTTGTTGTGTCTTCTTTTCCAACTGCTGTTTGAGTTGACTTGTCCTTCCTAGCTCCTATACTCTTGTTTACTGCATTAAGTCAAAGCAATGTGTTAGAGCAGTGCTCTAAGCAATGAAAGGTTACATACCATACATGATCACTTACCTGTGCACATATAAACCAATCTCAATCTGCATTAAATAAACATTCATATCCTGAATGTCTCAGAGAAAACATTGAAGTCATCAAGCACACCTAAAATATACATATTTTTCTAACTTATTTGCTTCATGTGCAACTACAGGTGTAATCATGTCTTTATTCTATTCATCAAAATTACAACATGAGTGGGGAGAAATGTGGCTCCCTCAAGGGTCAAGCTCGACTCATAATAATAATAGTTGCTATTGTATTAAAAAGTAATCAGAGACATTTATTTCAACTTTTTCAATGATAGTGAATAGGCATACATGCCAAATTCGTGGAGCATCTCCCCAGGGAATTATAGAGAAAAAGAAAAGATGACAGTGATATCAACAATTTGAGTATCATGAAATCAGTAGGTGTTATTTAAAGAAAACAACTAGGTGCTATTTAAAGCTATTGAAAGCCCCAAAATTTCCTAATATTGGGTGAATTCAAATGAAAGACAACATGTGTTGTAGTTGCAAGTGATCATAGCATAATCAAAGCAGTAGGCTACCAAAATAGAGAAAGGAATTAACATAATGCAAATTAATTGTTTAAATACATTCATATTCATCTTTGCCTCTTATAGCTATTAAAACAATATGACATGATGGAGATGTGTAAATCACATGTCTATATTGTCATTTATCACTATGTTAATGGAAAGTTTTAGATCATGAAAAAGAGGGGTAAAGCTTTAGAAATCAATGTATGATGCTTGATTCATAGAAAAATATAAATCATAGAAAGCACAAAACCCTCGGCTTAGGTTTTTGAAGGTAGAATAAGCTTCAAAAGGTTCCAATGAATCATGTTTGTATAGTTCAAAGGTTTCAAACTCCTGCAAGCACAAATGGAAAATATGCATAGAGTCTTAACATAGAGAAGCCTCAAAGCCACAGCCATTAAGTACAGGCCCATAATATATATAAAGAGCAATGGGCCATGAAACCCATAGCCAAGCAAAAGGGAATTGAGCATATGGATCTTCCAGAAGAGACAAAGGAAGAGAATTTTCAACTGAAGGTTATAAGGTAAGTAGCTCAGCTATAGCCATATACAAATAGAGTACATTTATAGAGAAACCCATAAGAGAATGCGTAAGGCCACAGCCATTCCAAGTTTCAAAGAAAATAGGAGAAATATTTTGCATTGTATTCCTACAGAAAATCAATAATGCAGATAGAGTTTTTTTTTTAAACCTAAAAAATGAGCAAACCTTCAGAAGCATAATACCCAGAAGCATGAAAATCCCTATGAGAAAATGTTTGGCGGCCTATGAAAATATATGGTAACTATTTTAAGCAAAGACCAAACTTTGAAAAGTGAAGATACAGACCCTTTATGGGTAAGAAATTTAAATATTTCTAAGAGAAACAATGAGTCCACGGCCTATAAGGAAAATGGATGGCTACTATAAAACAAGGCACCGAATCATGATAAATACAAAACAAAGAAACAAAGGAGGATTTACCCTATGGTAGAAGGCCCTTAAGAAAATAATGAAGTCGTGACCATGGGAGGTGTATTAAATACACAAAAGGTGCAAGGTAAATGGCCTGAATGCATTTAGAAAAAAATATCATGCTAAGCAAATGCATATTAAGAACAGAGGGAAAGAATGCATAAAACAATAGAGAATGTTTACCTTAGTAGCAAAATATTCCTCTGTCTGAAATACACAAATAGAATCTCTTGTTTTTCTAGGTCTTTCAAAAGACCTCAAGAAAAATCTTCCATCGAACCTCAAAACCCTCCTAGCAGCGAACTTCTCTAGTTTTCCAAAAGGCTCTGTTTAAAATGAATGATTTCAACATTTTTTTTGTGTTACTTTTGTGTCTAGGGTTCCAAACCTTAAAATGCCAACTTTACTATTGTGAAGTATTAATTCAACTGTGGCCATATATTTCTCAATTTTGGCTTATACCTTCATTCATTTGGAAACTAAGTTGCTCCCGAAGCCTTCTGAATTGAGCTTTTATAAATTATTCTTCTTTTAAGAATAAATCATTGAAATAGCTGAGATTTTTACTTTTTTGCAAACAATTTTATTGTAAAATAATATGACTTAAGAGGTGTTTTTATAAACCCTTAGGTCTTATTATTATCTTTTAAAATGCACTTAATGGTAAGTCAATTCAAGAGAGTGTTAAAAGCATGTTTATTGATTTTGAGAGAATATAGGGGAGTTGAGAGAAGTTAGCAAACATTAGAAGGGAATATAGGTGTGATAGGGTGGAAATACTTGTTAGAAAATGAACAACAAGCAAAAAACAAAAAAGAGTAGTGCAAATAACAACTAAAAACACCCTACACCTCAATATTAGCCTAAAGATTAACTAAACTAAGCAAAATGAAAGATTTCATCTTGTTGTAGTTGTCCCTTTGGTTGGCCCTTCGATCTTCGATATTGTATGCTCCTTGGATGGAAAGAGATGCAAGCTATGAGGTGAGATGAGGATGGAAAAATGAATAAAAAATAGATCCAAATGTGAGAAATTGGCTAAGTATGGCTCAAGAAAAAAAATTGCAAGAGTTTGGCTAGCATAAATGATCTCCCTCAAAATGAGAGAAAAGAGGGGGTATTTATAGAGAATTTGGAATTCTCTAAATAATGGATGGTTGGGATTGAGCCACCAAGATCAAGATGTAGGGCTAAGGTGAGTTGAGAAGTCACAAGCCCTCACATCTTGACATGTGGCATGTGAAGTGGCTTGTAAGAGATGATGTGTACATGAGGTGGAAAAAGAGTACATGGGCATGGAGGTAGTACATAGTACCTTGGGATTGGGATAAGATTTCTTCATAAAAGAGGTCCTTGTCCCCATGTGGGTGAAAGGACATGTGAGAAATTAAAAATTCCTCAAATATCCACATGGGGATGAGAGAAGAAATTTAAAATTTCTTGGAATGCATTGGGGGATTAAATGTGAATTAAAAATTCACATGGGGAATGGAGTGTCTTCTCAAAAAAGAAAAAAACATTTAATAGGGTTGACTTAGGACACATGACATGGAGATTAGGTTGACCTAATTAAGTGATTAAGGTTGTGCAAGTACCTAATTAGACAAATTAATGACATATTAGAAGAGGGTTAGATTTCACATGTGACTTGATGTGACAAGTCAAATATCACATGGGGAAGAGTAAAAGGAATTTAATATTCCTTGGATTGATAAAATGAATTAAAAATTATTGGAGAGGTTGATTAAGCTAGTTAATGAAGGATTAGAGGAGGGTTAGCTGGCTAAGAGAGATTAGAGGCCAACTTGTAAAAGTTGGAGGATGTGACACATCCTAATCAAGGATTACGCATGTGCACATCCCTAATGATGAGATTAGGAGAATAATTAGGATTAAGAAAGAGATGTGACATAAGAGGAATTAAATAAATATCATATTTATTTAATTCATTTGATGAAAAGGAGGATTAAAGAGATAAGGTATTTATTTATTAATTAAATACCATATTTATTTAATTCATTTGATGAAAAGGAGGATTAAAGAAATAAGGTATTTATTTATTTGGCAGAATTAAGGATATTAATTAAATAATAACAGTATTACTTAATTAATGCAAATAAGAGGATGCTTAGATGAAAGGGGATAAATTTGGATAAATTAAGTGTCCAAATTTAGGTGTCTACATTTTTCCCCTCTTTGAGATGGTGTTACGAAGTAGCATCATTTCAAAGAATATTAAAACATAGAACCTAGAAGAATATGGTTAGATTGGGAAAGATGCCCCAGTCATTCAAAAGAGTGACTAGGAAGGGTAAAAAAAATGAAAATTAGGGATGAAGGATGCCCCCTCGAGAGGACATGTGGGTTCAAGAGAACATGGGTGTGCTCTCGAAATGGAGGAGATGATGCAAGGGGGGATGAAGAAGATGATGCAAAGTGATGGACAAGATGGGAGGATAAGCGATAGGAGATGGATGAAGCACAAATAGATTTGAGGACAAATATGATGTTGCCCCAGTCAAGGTACAAGCTAAAAGGGGTTGATGATGGATGGAGTGTTGTCAATGAGGGAATGAGAGATCCTGAAACAACATGAAGATAGGGAAGGATATATCCCAATGAGTGGTATTGATGAGGGAAGGATACATCTCAAAACACCACTAAAGGATAGGGAAGAATACCTCCCGATGATGATAATGATGATGATGAGGATGATTAGATCAAGGCTTGTAACAAGATTGGGAACAAGACCAAGGATATGATTAGATGATTTGTGCTAGATTGAAGGGGGAGGATTGGATTGGGATGTGAGATAGATGAAAGGAATAAAAATGATGATGGACAAGATTCTTAGAATGAAGGGATGGGGGATGTATGCAAGATGATGGAATGAAAAAAAATGAGATGCAATCCTAATGCAATTTGCCATCTTTGAAGCACTGATTTTTTCTATAGCATAAGACACAAAATGCCAAGGTATAAAGAACCAAGGTCGATTAGTGTCTAATGCATGAAACAAACACATCAAACAAGAAGGCTATCCCAACACCCCAAAGTCGTGATGACCTTGGTCGGGCTAGGTATTGGGATAACCACAAGCACACAAGGATGTCTCAGCATAACACGAGACCTTAGGGATCTTGGTGGGTACTACGTGGGACAACCAAGAAGATAGCAACAAAGAAAAGATCAAGATACGATCCTATGTTGACTAGTCAAAGCACACCATGATATGATGGATCAAGGCGACCATGACAAGTGATGATAGGGAGCTCAAATGATAAACAAAAGCCAAAAGCATCAAAAGATCACAATCAATTTCAAATGTCCTTTGCCATAGGATCAAGGGGATGGATGGGATTGATGAGGTTTGTTAGGAAGGATGCATCCTGTTGAGACCTATGATGGATACTAAACTAAAAGATCGATATGACACAGGATATTCAGAACTGATTGGATTTGATGATACAAGTCAATTTTGTTTGTTAAGAACCAGCTAGATTAAGGGCATAGCTTGATGACAAGACATAAGAGACATGACACAAGATAGGAGACAAACACATCCTAGCGACCTAGGGGCTTGGGGGCCGATCAAAGATTAGCCTTTCCTACATGAAAGCGTAGAGCCCTTGTAGTTTGATAAAAGGTTGACGACAGACCATGATGGGGACTTTGATGGATGATAAAGATAGGATGGAGAAAAGGAGCAAAGTGGACAATGAAGATCGATGATAGACGATAAAGGAGCAGACGGACAAAGTAGAAAGACCGATGATAGGCGATAAAGGAACCCTGGGGGTGGATCAAATGATCGACCTTGCCTACGTGAAAGCACAGGGGCAATGTAGTTCGACGAAAGGACCAAAGACAAACGATGGATAAAGGATGATGAGATAACCCTAGATAAGGGGATAAAATGATTGGACCGACATGATGGGATAGGATAGACCTGCTAGATTGGATTGGAGGATGGTGACTACACAAAGCTCAGGGATGGGATAGTTTTTCAAATCATCAAAGATGAAGTGGGAGGATGATGAGATGGATAGATGGATGATGAGAAAGGAGAGGAGATTAAAAAAGTGCAAAAGAAGCAGAAGTGATGATGATAAGATAGATGGCATTGGATTGTGTGGGGAGTAGCCTATAGCTAGATACCAATGACAAGGGATTATGAGATGGGATGAGGATAGAGGATGGGGGGAGGAAAAGGATTTTTTGGATGGATCGGATAGAGGGATAAGGATTTGGATGAGGAAGAGGTTACCAGATGGATAGATGAAAAGGGAGGATATGATGGAAGGATAGGAAAATAAGGATGGGGAGATGGATATAACAATTGTTTGGAGGGATAAAAGATAAGGATGGGGAGATGGATATAAAGATAAGGAGATGAGGATAGGGAAATGGAAGGGATTGCTCTGATGGAATGAATGATGTCTCCAAGGACTATATCACAAAGGAAGATAGATTCCCCCACTCTAGATATGTCATGTGCGAGGAGGCATGAAGGATGGATAGGCAAATAAAGGAGTGAGATGGATGAAGATAGGATGCATGGATAAGGAAGGGAGATTGAGGGTAGCATGACGGGTGGATAAGGAAGGTAGATGAGTGCGAATGAGTAGGATAGTGTGCGGATGAGGGGAATGTACGCTAAGAGGTGTCCAAATCATGTTGATATGTTTTCCCCTATCGTTATCAAGATCACAAGGAGGATGGAAGTATTGGGATAAACAAGATATGCCTAACAAGATGTGTAAGATAGGTAGGATGGAGGGGATGAATGAAAAGGATGTATAGGAGGAAGATGGGTGCATAGCTGGAAGCATAGCGGATGGAGGGAATGCATATCAAGAAGTTGCCCTCAAGTGCAAAGGGGGATTTACGCATGACGCCTATTTTCCAGGTTTTCATCATGGTACTTATCCAAGGCACTTGTTTGCCAAGTTTTCACCATTGGATGAATTATTTCTCTTTACTCTTTTATTTTATTTTTTTCTGATTTTTATTTGTTTTAGATTTTCTTGACTTTTTTGGATTTTTTTGACTTTTTGGATAAGGATAGGGAGGTGAATAAGTGGATTTGGAAGACATGCGATGAGGATATGGATGAAGGACTCAAGAATCAAGTTCTATATAAGGTATTAAGAGCCCATGTTCGAATTGACTGTTGGATGTTGGTACAACCTTATTAGGATAAATGGATTATGCAAGAGGATGAAATAGAGGGATTTGAGAGGGGAGATGCATGGGATAATGGGTGGGAGGTTGGAAAGTGTATGGATGGAATGATGGGGTGGATATGTGATGGGGAGATGTGTTCAGGACCAACATTAGCACATGTGGTGGTGGATGTGAAAAGATAAGAGGATGAATGGATGGAGAATGCAGGAATAATGGAGGAGATGGGATAGTGAGTTTTGGGACATAAGGACCCAAAACAGACTTAGGAGATAAAAGGGGGGTATGGTTAGCTTTTGGATTAGAAACTTTGGATGTTGTTACATATTTTTCTTTTGAAGATATTGCATCTTTTTTCTTTGGGATCCACATGGTTTTGATTTTTCCTTTGGTGGGCCTTTGTGGCCTATGGATTTGATTTGGATTTAGATTTTTCTTCTCTTCAACATGTCTTTTAGAGGGAACATGGGGAGCTTTAGATTCATGTGGATGTTTTTATTTATGTATTTTTACTTTAGCATCCAAAGTGCTTTTAGTAGCAATGGGATGGGTGTGAGGAGATGGATGATGTGGAGTAATGGAGGTAGGATTATGAGGATTACTTGGAGATGGAGAATGTGTAGGTATGTGCCTTTGTTGATCCTAATTAGGGGACATGCGAGAGGGATGTTTATAATGGATGACATGGATAGGTGTTGGATGGATGAAAGGATGAGATGGAGGAGGTGATTTTGGGATATACGGACCCAAAGTAGATGGAGTGGGTGGAGGGACATAAGAACCCAAGATGGATGGAGTAGATGAAGGATGGGAGATGGTGGATGCAAGAATGTAAGGACCCAAAATGGATGGAGCAGATGAAGGAGGAATGTAGATGGTTGTCTTGAGGTGATACGATAGACGAGGAGGAATGGCAGTTTATGATCTGGTGGAGCGATGGGAAGAGCTGACATTTCTTTTGGAAAAGGCTCGTTGAGGACATCTAGAGGTTGTACCAACATCTTTAGATTGTGAGTCTTGAGAAATAGGTACAAGACCTTGCATGCAGATTTGTTCTTTGACTTGGATGGGCTCTAAAATACCTTGCTCATGAAGGCCTAGACCTTTTCCTTGATAGTTCATTTTCTTGAGCATGTGATCCATGATAGGATTTGTGTTATTCTGAAAACATGATGCGAGTCCATTATTAGGTGGAGGATAATGGGTGGTATGTACACTATTTTTTTCTTCTGCGAGGAGGCCACCATGGAAGAATGTGAGAGTACCAAGGGGATATGCAAGTGGTGTGGGGATAGGAGGTTTAGGCGATTATGGGGGATCATGAGAGGGAGATGATGGGATAGCAGCATTTGGATGGGTGGTATCAGGAGAGGGATTAGTGGATATGATAGGATTTGGACTTGTGGTAGTGGGCTCATGCGATGGAGATGGAGATGGAGTGGTGGAATCTTGAAAGACAAGGGGATCATGGGATGGAATGGATGGGGGACCGTGATCTTGAGGTGGACTAGATGGGATGGTAGGATCTTGATCTAGAGAAGGGGATATGTGGCATGCTTTGGATTAGGCTCTTGGCATGACTCATCTTTTGTGGATGGCAGGATGACAAAGTGTTGGAGAGAGTCTTCAAGTTGGGGAGATGGAAGGATAGAGGATTTGAGCCATTCATTGGAATGGATTTTGATAATACTAGGAGTGGGAGGAATGGATGGGACTTGTGTGTCGTCGCTAGGAGTGGGAAGAGTGGCATGGACTTGTGTGTCGTTGATGGGTTCAACGGCTCTTAGAGTAGGAAGAGGGTATTCAATGGATTTGGTAGATGTGATGGTATGAGATGGGAGCTCAGTGGATTTAGAGGGTGTGATGGTTTCGACAATTTGAGTGGTGCTAGGGGTGGTATCATCAATGATAGGTGTTGGGTGGAGAAGGGTCTCGTCACCAATGACCGTGGATGATGGGTTGGGATGGCATGATTCTGCAACTTCAAGGTGTGGAGTGGGAGATGTTTTCTTTGTTATAAGTCCTTGGAGAACTTCTAGAGTGAGAAACTTCAATACTCTAGGCTGAGATGGCATGGTAGGAATAGATGAAGGATTATGGATTGGCGGGGGATTAGGACTAGGGATTGGGGGACTAGGATTAGATGGGGGAATGGGATTAGATGCAAGACTAGGAATAGATGGGGGATTAAGATTAGATGAAGGGTTAAGATAGGGGGATTGGAATGGTGAATTAGGACATGAGGATGCAAGTGGTGGATTTTACTAAGGGTATTGGGATAGTGGATTAGGATGGGAAGATTGAGGGGGTGGATTGAGATAGGGAAATGTGGATGTCGGATTAGGATAAGAAGATGTGGATGTTAGATTAGGATAGGTTGGTGTGAATGTAGGATGAAGGTGAGCAAATTGGTATGGAATATTAGGGTAGTGGGTATATGCAGATGAAGGATTGAGATAGGAGGATGTGGATGGGGGATTAGGATAGGGGTATTGTGATGGAAAACTAGGATAAGAGGATGTTGGTGTTGGATAAGAGGATGATGTAGATGAAGGATATGATGGATGTGATGGATATCCCTTGTCAAAGGTAGCATAGGGATCATGATTAGGAACGGATGAAGACATAATAGGATAACTCAAAGGGGTGATTGGATTTTGGAAAGCGGGTGGAGAAAACTTACTAGCAATGATAGTGTCAAGGGGATCTATGTCACATTCTTCTTTATCGACAAGACTTTCATTATCGTTGTTGACGTAATTAGGGTTTCCCTTGACCACTATTGATGGAGGATAAGGATTCATGATGATGAAAGGATAAAGAGAATGGTTTAAATATTTTGGATGGGAAGTAACTAAAGCTCAAATCGAGATTTAGGTCAAGCTCAAATCAGGATTGGATTAAAGCTCGGACTAGGATGATCAGATGGTGTGATGGGATTGATTCTACTGATCGGATTTGATTATCAAAGGATGATTACGACACCGAATCTGCTTCGAGATGGAAGTAGATTGATTGGGTCGAAGGTGATTGGATAGGGATGCAATTGGATCGGATTGGATAAGATCGATTGATGATTGATAAGATTGACTAATGGATTGGATAGGATGATGAAAGGGATTGAAAAAAAAACCCATTCAGAGATTACCCTAGGTGACGTAGGATATTGATTGATCGTATTAAAGGATAAATGAATGATTGCAACACCGAATCCACTTTGAGATTGAAAATGGATTGACTGGGCCGATGACGATGATTGACTTAAGACGGATGACAATCCTAAGCGAATGTTGATGATGATGATAAGATCAGACACTTAGGTCAATTCAGATAATAACCTAAAATGAAGTTTAGAGGATTTGGATGGGGAAAATGATGATTCAATTGGAGAAATGGATGATGGAAATGGACAAATGATCGCTCGGAACGAGAGAAGGAGGTTCGGAATAGGTGAAAGATTACTTGGAACGTGTAAATAGATGATCAAGAGGGATGAACGACCACTCACAATGAGTAAATGACCGCTCACAATGAATGAATGATTCTTGGAATGAGAATATGAAGGTTTTGGAATAGATGAAAGATTACTCAGAACGAGTAAACGATTGATCGGGACTATTGAACGAGAGTTTGAAATGACAGAAGGAGGTTCAGAATGGATGGACGTTTACTCAAAACGAGTGAACGGATGATTAGAATGGATGAATATGAAAAAATTGAAGAAGATGGAGGGAGGGATCTTAAAATTTGTTTCAATATCCAAAGATCTTGACTATAGATGGACTAAAGCTCAAATTAGGGTTTTGGTTAAGCTCATATTGGCATTAGATTAAAGCTTGGATTAGGATTGGATTGAAGCCTAGAATGATTGGAGGATGTGATGGGATTGATTCTACACCAAGTTCTGGGGTTTGAAGGACGTAAGGTGATGACAATCAAATTTTTCTAGATTTGGCAATTTTCAAAATTTGTCAAATTTTGCCATTTTAGGAAACTTTACAGACATACTTTTGAGAGTCTAGTTTTTTCCCAAAAAATACCCAAAACTAAGATAGGATGAACTGCCAACTAACATCCCAAACTTGAGATAGGCATTTCGAGTTATTCACGAAAATGATTTTTCAAAAACTGAAAAAAAACACTAAATTGTGATTTTGAGGGGTCAAGATGAAAGTTTGAGGCCTCAAAAATGTGGAAAAATGGGGTCCACCCAATTCTTAAGGATCCACATGCCACCTCATAATGCAACCACCCATAAAATTTCAGCTCAAACAAACACCTGAGTCAAAAGTTATGGCCTCCGGAAGTTTTGGCACAAAAATCAAAATTCTCGAAATGAAGTCTAGGTGATTGGGATGGATGATCAGATGTTGGATATGGACTCTAATGATGTTCTAAGTAGCACTTATATGATTTTGGTGATGAAACAATGACTTACAGAACAGTGTTGATGATGGGAAAACGGGTGCTCGGAATGACTGAGCGAGGGGTGAAATGATGAAACGGATGATGAAACTAACTATTCAGTGGTCAAATTCGCCTATCCAAAGGTCAAGTTCGCCTGTCTGGAGGGAAAGTTCACCTGTCCAGAGGTCAAATTCGCCTATCCAGAGGTCAAATTCGCCTATCCAGTGGTCAAATTCGCTTGTCTAGAGGTCAAATTCACCTGTCTAGAGGTCAAATTTGCTTGTCTAGAGGTCAACTTCGCCTGTCTAAGGGAAAATTCGCCTATCTAGAGGTCAAATTCCCCTATCTGAGGGAAAATTCGCTTGTCCAGAGGTCAAATTCGCCTGTCCAGAGGTCAAATTCACCTGTCTAGAGGTCAAATTTGCCTATCTGGAGGACAGATTCACTTGTTTAGAGGGCAAGTTTGCCTATCTGGATGGCAAGTTTGCCTGTTTGGAAGGCAAGTTTTCCTATGGAGCAAAAGTTGGTCAAAGTTGGCTAAAAGAGGCTGGAAAAGGTTGGTTCAAGGGTCAAGTCTTCCCTTGGCTAAGCAAGTCTGCCCCTGGCTGGGCAGGTTCACCCTTGGCTAGGCAGGTCTACCCCTAGCTGGGTAGGTCCGCCCTTGGGTGAAAATGGTCAAAAAATAGTTCAAATGCACGAAACAAGGAGATGGATGTTCAGAAGGGATGGATGAATGCTCAGAACGGATGAATGACTCTCAGAATGAGGGGAGGAAGATTCACAATAGACGAACGACCACTCGAAACAAGTGAATGATTGCTCAGAATGGATGAATGAGAAATCAGAATGGATGAAGGAGTAATCGGAATGAGTAAACGGTGACTCGGAATGGGCGAAGGATTCTTAGAATGAGGAGATAGAGGTTCAGAATGGATGAAAGTTTACTCGAAACAAGTAAACAATGACTTGAAATGGGTGAACGACTCTCGAAATGATGAGAGGGAGGTTCATAATGGATGGATGTTAAATCAGAACGAGTAAACGATGACCCAAAATGGACAAATGGCTCTCAGAACAAGGAGATAGAGGTTCGGAATGGATGAAAGATTATTCAGAATGAGTGAATGGTTGATTGAAACAGGTGAACAAGAGTTCGAAATGATAGAAGGAGGTTTAGAATGGATGAATGTTTACTCAGAACAAGTAAACGAATGATCGGAACGACTGAACAAGAGTTCAAAATGATAGAAGGTCTGAAATGGGTGAACGTTTACTCGAACGAGCAAATGAATGATCGAAATGGCAGAACGAGAGTTTAGAATGATGAAACAGGATGTGAAATAGATGAATGTTCACTCGAAATGAGCAAATGAATGATTGAAATGGAAAAATGAGAGTTCAAAATGATGAAAAGCGGTTTGAAATGGATGAATGTTTACTCGGAATGGTGAAACGAGCATGCAAAATGATGAAACAGAGGTCTAGAATGATGAAACGGATGATAAAGTTGATCGGTCAAGGGTCAGGTTCACCTATCTAGAGGGCAAGTTTGCATGTCCAAAGGGAAAATTCGCCTGTCTAGAGGGAAAATTCACCTATGGAGCTAAAGTTGGTCAAATTTGGCTGAAAGAGGCTGGAAAAGGTTGTTCAAGGTCAAGTTTGCCTCTGAGTGGGTCAGGTTCACCTGTTCAGAGGTTAGGTTTGCCCTTGGACAGGTTTAAACTTGACCTTTAACAAGATGACTAAGGCAAAGGACCCAAAACACAACAAACATCAATCAAAAGGATATGGCTAAGTGAAATTAATCAGACAATCACTAGTTTCGCACAAAGAAGACAATTCAGACAACACAAACCTAAGTCTAGTAGAGAGGGTATGGCCGACAAAGTCTTCTATTATAGGATGAACATGGTTACTAGGGATTCCTCGATATACACCTAGTACGTGAGGCTCAACCGTGAACACCAACCCGTTACCAGCGTGAGTCAGGAACCTTAGTGAGATACTAAAGGCTCAAACCAACTCTTCACGTCATCCCGACGGTTCACCAATTACAACGTGGTTGGATTGAGGTACAACTTTCACTCTCCCACCTTTATATACCCCATCGGTATGCGTGGTTGGAATTGTCCCTTAGGGTGATGAAATCCCCAAGCAGGTCCCACTAAGAAAAGTAAAAGAGGATGACTCAAAGGACTTGGTAAGCTACAATTTCTCGTCACCCGGGATCGCTGAATGGCGCAAGGGGATTGGATACGTTAAATATCTTACCCACAAACACAGAAAACAAGCTTAATTAACACCCCTATTTAAACTATGTGCCTAGTTAGGGGGTTAAAAACCCTTAAAATAGTCAAAAGGAGTGCTAAAAATAGAAATTTTACCTTCTAGAAAAAGCTTTCTAGGGAAAATCCACCTGTCTGGAAGGCAAGTTCACCTGTCTGCAGGGCAAGTTTGCCTATCTGCAGGGAAAATTCGCCTGTCTGAAGGGCAATTTCTCCTATTTGCAAGTCAGGTTCACTTGTCTGGAGGGCAAGTTCGCCTGTCTGCAGGTCAGGTCTGCCCCTTCGTGAAAATTTTGGAAAATTTTAGTTTCTAAGTCCGTGGAGGGCAGGTCCGCCCCTAGGCAAGGTTGGGTCTGCCTGTGGAGGGAAAGTCTGCCTATTTATTAGGTTAGGTCCGCCTCTCAAGGTTGAGTTCGCCTGTGGAGGGCTTCCGCCTGTCTATCAGGTCAGGTCTGCCTCTCAAGGTTGGGTCCACCCTAGGAAGGTCAAGTCTACCCCTCTGTAGGTCGGGTTCGCCCCTCTATAGGTCGGGTCTGCCCCTCTGTAACCTGCACCTGCAAAAAGTCAAAAAATAGCAAACATGAAAGCAAGAGACCCGTTTGTGGGTCCCACTGGGCATGCCAGAAATGTGATAGGGTGGAAATACTTGTTAGAAAATGAACAACAAACAAAAAACAAAAAAGAGTAGTGAAAATAATAACTAAAACACCCTACACCTCAAGATTAGCCTAAAGATTAACTAAACTAAGCAAAATGAAAGATTTCACCTTGTTGTAGTTGTCCCTTTGGTTGGCCCTTCGATCTTCGATATTGTATGCTCCTTGGATGGAAAGAGATGCAAGCTATGAGGTGAGATGAGGATGGAAAAATGAATGAAAAATAGATCCAAATGTGAGAAATTGGCTAAGTATAGCTCAAGAAAAAAAATTGCAAGAGTTTGGCTATCATAAATGATCTCCCTCAAAATAAAAGAAAAGAGGGGGTATTTATAGAGAATTTGGAATTCTCTAGAGAAATGGATGGTTGGGATTAAGCCACCAAGATCAAGATGTAGGGCTAAGGTGAGTTGAGAACTCACAAGCCCTCACATCTTGACATGTGGCATGTGAAGTGGCTTGTAAGAGATGATGTGTACATGAGGTGGAAAAAGAGTACATGACATGGAGGTAGTACTGTTATGCCTTGCATAACCACCCCATTTTGATTTGGAACAAAATGGGTCCCCCTTTTCTTTTTGGTTTCTTTGCCTCTATTGTTTGCTTTGCTCTTGGGGGTTCTTCTGTTTTCTGTTTTGTTTGTATTCTTGTTCTGTTAATTTTGGTTTTGTCTCAGCTTAAGTTGGTTCCCTTCTTGTTAAGTATTCAATAAAATAATCACAAGCAATGGTGTATTTCATCATGATGTATTTTATGTTCTCCTAAGGTCTAATGGGGACTCTGTTTTGCAGGATCAAATCATGCACATGATCATATTTTCCAAGGGGGCTTAGTTGGGAAGCATTCCCCAATCCAGTTGGTCATAAATTTCCTCTAAGAAGAAGGTTGGCAAAACCCTGCAACTGTCTCGCTGACTGGCATTGCATTCTATTCATTTAGTGTTCACAGGTCATCCAAACATCTCACTCACCATGACTCTTTTTTGTGTCTTACTGACCAAAGGAGCCCTCACCATAAGCTCTTGTCGCTCGACGAAAGGTCTCACCAAAGAGGTAGGGTCTCGGCAACAACGACAGCATTGTCATAGCAGTTTGGGCTCGCAAAGAGGTCTTGGCGAAGGAGGAACGGTCTCACCGACAGGAGGGATATCACCAAAAGGTCTTTCCGCTCGATAGTACATCTCGCCGATCCATCGGAGTCTCAACGAAAAGAGGCAGGGTCTCGGCGAAGGATGGAGAGATCAGTGTGAAGTCTGGGCGACCCAAAGATTGTCTCGGCGAAGGACGAAAGCCTCGGCAGAAGGTCCTGCCAACAGACAAAACTCTTACTGATGCGAAACTAACTCGGCGAGGCGGAGTGAATTCAACAAAAGGTCTCCCTGAAGTGCTCTCAACTCGGCGAAAGGAAGTTTCGGTTGGTATAAAGTCTCACCGACCAAAGGGAGTCTCCCCGACAGGGTGTGCTTGCTAAAGAAAGGAAGGCTCACCAAGATGTCTTGGCGAGGGGACTTAGTCTCGCCGACATAAAGCAACGTGGCTTCGGTGAAGGGTCTCGGCAAAGGGAGCTGGTCTGGTAGATATAGAAGGATCCCTACAAAAAAAGAGGAGATCGATATAAGGTCTCCCCAACCATAGAAAGTCTGGCTGACATCAAGGAGCTCGCCGAAAGAAAAGGTGACATCGCCATGATGTCCCACCAACCTGGTGGGGTCTGGCCGATAAAAGAAAGTGAGTGAGGAGAAAAGAGGAAGTCATCGGGAGGTCTGGGTGACTACACTGGAGTCTTACCGAAAGGGAAAAGGAGCTTGAGCCCAGAGAAGAAGAAAGAGCTTGGGGAGAAGGATCCAATGTCGCCAAAAGGTCTTCTCGACTGACGGAGGTCTCCCCGACATGAAGAATGAGCTCGCAAAGGTATTTTGAGCCTCGCCATGACATCCCACCGACTTGAAGAAGTCTCTCCAAAGTGGAAGAAGCTTGGGCTCGGGGAGAAAAAGAAGAGGTCACCATGAGGTCCCACCGACCCAGTAGGGTCTTGCCGATATAGAATGTACTCACCGAGAAGAGAGGGGCTTCACCACAAGGTTATGCCGACTGGCGACTGTCTTGCCAATAGTTTTTATGAGTTCGATAAAACTTTTTGCAGCTCGCTGTATGGTCTCACCGACTGCCACATGTTGCGCCAATAACTGTTATAAGACGAAATCACATCGAGGAGACACGATGAGTGTCTCACCGACATGCGATTCAAGGTGGACCACTTTTAACCGCCTGATGAAGCTCATGTGGTGTATGCCCGATCAACTAGAGGAAACTAAAAGAGTGACTCATTGCTCCTTTGACCGAGTGACTATTCCTATGAAAGAAGACCAACAGAATGCAAGTGAGATGGATTCATTATGAGACTAAAGGGGCGATGGATCGGCTCGGGTGATAATGCGAAGGTCTAAAGAGGCCCGATGGTGCTTCCAAGAGACGGTCAATGTGCAGAGAGTCTAGAACATGAGGGAGGCCAGAAGAACTAAGAAACTATGAGTCACAGGGACAGTTGTAGTGACCACTAACAGAAACAAATTAGTATTAATGGTGATATTTTGGAGCATTCAAGGCAAATTTCAAGGGGATTTTGAGTATGGACACAGAGACAGAGGAGTTAATGTTGCAGCTACAAAAGATCTGAAGGTTTCTTTTGAGGACAAAAATCTTTCATCAGCATGGACAACAGGGCTTCACATTGAATGCAACTTTGACTCTCTTCAGAAAGACCTAAGAGCCGACCTTCCTGCAACCAAGAAGATATTTTGTAAGCCCTAATACAGAGTGACAGTGCATTCTTTTGATGCATTCTGTATATAAGGCATTCTTGCCTCTTTGTAAAGGTTAGAACTTGTAGAGTAGAACTTGTAGAGTAGAACTTGTAGTTAGGAGTTAGATTAAGTAGAAGACCAATGTATCTTTTAGTTTTTAAGTGTAAATGGAAACAATTCGGAGCCACATATTTTCTGTACACTGGTGATTGTGCTAGATTTGTAAATGTTGCTTATCTATCTCATTGATAGTAGAAGCAACCAGATCTTAATCTACTTCATGTTGTGTTCCAGAATGGTGTTTGTCTTGAATTAATCATCTGATTTAAGAAGCTTTCAAGGAATGAAGTTTGGTTTTTTTTATGTTTTGTTTAAATGGTAACTTGCAATCTGGTGTTGAAATCAGCACTATGAATGAATGAAACTGTGTGTTAGTCACAAGTTAAGTTTGTTTTGCAGTTTTAGTTAGGAATTCCTTGGAAGGTGACAGGTCTGGTTAATTTAGATGAAGTGTCATTATTTTCTGTCCCAAAGCCCTGATCTATCTTTTTTTATGTTTCTTTAAAAACCATGGTTAGAATAGGTTTTAAGTTTATGTTTGATCTCAGAACAATCCAGAAGCTCAAAACCAACAGGCCCCTTGAACATTACTATTACATTGACCACTGAGGGACATCAGCACAGTTGAGAACCAACTATAAAGACCTTGGGAGCTAAGATATCCATGTGTTGTCTTTCTCTTTTAGGAGAAACAAGATAGCAATATTCTGTTTGCATGTTGATTGTGCCATTTGGACCGTCAACAGGAACTAGCGCTAGAAGGAGGGCCCCTTGAGCAAATTTTGGACTATTGTGAGTTGGAGTGGGTTAGATCTTGTAAGACCCAGCTCCGATGGGTAGCCCTTTGTATATACCAGGATTCGTTCATGAAGTCTTTGGTCACCTGTATGATAGGCTTCTTTATTTTTCCCTAACAGTGGGAAAAATGCTTCTAAACATGTTGGAATTTGCAGGCATGTACTTACATTTCTTCAGGTTCTGCATGAGGATGTTGTCTGTCAATTGTTCATCAAAACACTTCAAATTTTAGCAAGGCAATGGTATGTTAATCTTCCACCAAGTTGTATTTGTTCATGGGTGAAGTTAGAAATCTCATTCTTAGATCAGTTTGATCCTCGAACACAAGACCCATCGTTTGAATTTGCAACCACCAGAAGAAAACCATCGGAGTCAATTTATCAATTTAACCATAGATTCTTGTTTATGTATCAAAGGGTTCAATCTTTAGATTTGGTTGTGGATGATCATATACTGATAGAATATTATTATTGGGGTTTAAACCCCTTGTTTACAACCAAAGTCAGAGGTTGTGGTGAGGCTACATCTTTGCATGATGCATTTAAAAAGGTTCTCTTATTGGCACAATTTGGAGGTGACACTAGAAATTCAGATAGCCAAAATCATGATTATAATCCTCTTGTGCTTGCAAACTGCCATCATCTGAGGCCTTATGCCACTTCACCCACCATCCCTACCCAGGTGCAACCATTCTCATCAAGTAGCTACAACCTTCCTAAGGTTCCAAGCACCACATTTTTCAACACCCCACATCTGGTCAATCGCACACAAGACCACTGGGAGAACTCATCCCTGCAAAATCCAATCACAGAGTTAGGTACTCCACTCTTCAATGAGGTTGTGACCATATCATCTCTTTTCATTCATCTTCCAAAGCATAGTTCATTGCACCACAATGAAGAGGATGAGACAACTAGTACACATGAAAATGGTAATCAGTTCATCCAAAATGATGAGAATGATTATGAAAGGTTTAATTCTTCTCCATCTTTTGATGACCTTGATCCTTGCCTTGAGATGGATTCAACCACTAATGAAACTCCTCTACTTAGTGCAGACTTGATAGAAGGAGAGAATGGATTCATCGATGCATTCATAGATTCTTCCATGATGGGGAATGAGGAAGAAACACACTTTGGTGGGTTAGTACAAGAGGATGACTCTGCTGATTTAAGTAGTGAACAAATTGAAATAGGTAACACACTTCAAGATGAGATTGCCAATGAACCTGGTGGTCAAAGACAAGGACTTAAATGCCAAAATGAAATCTTAAGAGAAGAAGTCCAAGTAGATGTGCAGATCAGTCAAGTGTTCCCTGAAGAAATTCATGACAGGGTACATTTGGATGAAGTAGAGGAATGCCAAGAAAGCGACCAAGAGGCTATCTTAGAAGTTGAATCTCTTCAAATATGATGAAGAGAATGAGACCAGGGAGTATTTTCTTGATTGTGATTCTATTTACTCAAATGTGTTGTTGGAAGAAAGCCCTTGCTTAGCACCCATTAATCAATTTGATCTTAATACTGATAAATTTAATGATGAATGGCATGTTCTTGTTGATGATGTGCAGGAATATGAATTGAGAGAGTGTTTTCCTGTCCTTGACTTCATGCATTCAAATGAGTTTGAGGGAAATCCTTGTTCACCATGTGCCCGTATCCCTGACACCAATGGTGATAAGCTGGAGGCAGATTCTCAAACCTTTGAGGGTGGCATGTTTCAAGAGAATGTTGAAAGTGAGACTTCATCTCAAGAAATTCAAAAAAAATTTGACTCTGTGCCAGAGATGAATACAGAGATGCTGGTGAGTGAATATCCTAACTGCAAGACGAACCTTGATTCAGTGGTGTTCCATGAGCTGAGACCTCATGAAGAGGAGGTCATACACCACAAGTCTACATTAGCAACTAGAAATCTTCAGAATCAGGTGGTGTCCTTTCATTATCCTCTGTGTTTTAATAATTTTTAGTTTGATTATGGCGTAGAGGATAGTAAAACCTATTTGTGGATAAATCATGACAAAACCGAGAACCCACAACTGATAATATTTCAAGCTTTATGCC
>VDFB02281492.1:753673200-753802451 GCA_007258455.2 Sequoia sempervirens
AGCTAAATGTATTGTTTAGGGTATGAGGATGAGAATGATGAGGAATTTTTGGTCCTACGATCACTCTACAATCTGGGTTTTGATACAGGGCTAGGAAAATAAATTTTTAGGTCCAACTCTACACCTTAGAGAGCTCTCTATATGAGGACGTCAGTGTGGACTATGGACGACAACGCAACGCACTAGCATCTCAAAAGCGCATTGTAGTTTGTACGACTAAACAATAGCCGAGACAAGGTTAAATAAACCAAAATAACTTACCAACCTAGCTATTTAACTAAAAGGCCAAAATGATCTAACTAAATAGATTAAGTAATCTCTAATGTTATAAAGCAAATAAGCGAAAGTGATAAAGATGAGGAGAATCTCACCAATGAAATGGTTCGCCAGCTGATCCTCCAAGAGAGAGAATTTTGGGGGGTGTTTGTATAGGGGTCTACCTCAGTCAGACCCCCATTTTGCTGTTCCCACCTCCATGGACAACCAATGGAAAAAAGATAAAGAAGTGATAAAAACACAAGCACTACCAACAGTACTATGCTACTCAATCAAATGATAGAGGAGAGGAGAGGGAAGCTTACCACCTCCACCAAGAGCACTCAAGGCTACTTGGGGGATAAATGAGAGGAAATCAAGCCTCTGATGCAATGGCATGGTCCCAAACTTGCTCTACTGATGTGATGGAGTGAGATATCGTTGCTATCAAATGCTTGGAATGCTTGGAAGTGTGCTTGTGAGAGTGAGAGTATGAGATCCAAGTCTATTCTAGATTTCTTCCAACCTCCAAATTCAAGTTCAAAGACTGATTATAAAGGAATGAGAAAGAAAATAGCCATATTCAGGTCAGGTGGTCGAAGGAGGCAATACAACTTTTCTAACAATGAGAAGAGTAACGCCTTTGCTGGCTCAGCCGCAGGAATCTGCCAAGGACATAAGTGCGTTGTACGGATGTTTGCGCACCATGCAGGCATACCCAATAGAAATTCCTCCACTGACACATAAAATGGGTGCCAAGTGGACTGCCATCAGTGAGCTTAAGTGAATTTAAGCCTCAAACTTAGGTTTTATGAATTGTAAAGAGGAAAAAATGGGAATTATTCCTAGGGTGCAAATTTTCTCTTATACAATTGTAAACTTTGTAAACCCTCTCATTTCTAATAGCTTGCAAATTGTATGAGGAGAATTAGCGATGAGCGACAACCTTGTGTTTTATCACTCATCATGAATTCATTTCTAAACGTGAGTTTTGAATTAGCGATGAGTGATGATGTTCTATGTTGATGGGTGTTTTATGTACTTTCTCAACATAGAAAACACACAATTGCACTACCTCTCTTGAAGGGTAGGAATCTACACACAAGTTACAAATTACCACCCTAAGGTCTCTCAGGTGTTAGGTCTTGATAGTGCTTGGAATATCTCAAGTGTTTCATGTGATTTACTGGTAATCACAGGGCACACTCACAGATGAGTTACAAAGTGCACAAATTTGGGTTTGTAAATGGATTTCTTAAAGTGTGAAATTGATGTGAAATTGTTGTAGGTTCAAAACATTAGTCTAGAACTCCTATTTCATTATCAGATTTGGATTTACAATGTGCAATGAAGCTTGTTCAAAGTCACTATTTTAAAAAAAAGAAAATTCAAAAGGGTAGGGAAGAGAAGAAGTTCCTAGACCTGAAGCTACAAATGAACAGTGATCATTGAGGCTGCTATGGTAGAAAAACATCCCAAACTAAGTTTTATTTGGCCAAGAGGAACCTACAACTACACAAAACTAGTGCAATCTTCTAAGGACTGCAGATTTTTAGATTGCACACATACATCATGAACATGGAATACTGCAGATTTTTAGATTGCACACATACATCATGAACATGGAATTCAACTAAGTTGTAGCAATGAAGTAAGGAAGCTCATACTAGCTTTGCAAAGTGATTCATCATCAACAAACCACAAAAATCATGAGCTAGAAATTCATCAAATACTTTAACAACAAACACCATTATCACTTCCACTCAAGAAACTAACAACTAAAGCTAATATGGAAGTAGAACCATGAATGCATAATGAAAAAACTAAAGAGAAACACCCATAAATCATGCAAAGTAGCTCTCTATTGTTGTAGAATGCCTTTACACCAGCTCTCCAACCATTTACAAATGAAGGGGAGACCCCTATTTATAGTTTTTCACAGACCAAATGAATGGCTAGGATTGATTCACAATAAGTGGCCCAGATTTTCATTACACTAGGGTTTCACCTACCCGACAATATCCAACAATTTAAAATACAACTTTTGTCTTTCCTTTATTTTGTCCTCTAGTGACCTATTACTATAGCAGTTTTGTCCTGTAGCTGATTGCTCTCTTGCTATAGTTGAAATTGTTTGAAGACTTCCTTTTGTATGATGGAATTGTAGCACTCTTCAACAAATCAAATGATCCTTGTTTATAGATTTGAGTCACTATAAAATGAATAAGTTGTCCTTGACTCATCGAGACATCTCTTGTGGAATCACAATCATTTGGGGAAAGGAAAAATGACTCCCTTCCAATTCTGACTTTAGCGAACAACCACCTATGCTCTCGATACTACCCTTCTTCATCATACAACCACTTGCCTGATAGTCCATTTCATGATTTTAATCATTATTCATGTAAATATTCTCCAGTTGGCAACCCTCGTCAGCCCCGGTACACTCATAGATAGTCATGCAAAAACAAACTCATGGATGAACAATCATGTGCAATATCCTCTTGTAGCAAACTCCTATGATGATCTTCATGCATAAAAAAATCCTTGCACAAAACAACGGGTTAAATAAAGATCATGCAAATAGTGACATAAGCTTTTGTGTATGCTCGTTTGGTGCTTGTGTGACTATATAATGCTCATTTTAAATGGTTGTTTGATTATAATTTAAATAGCCCTATCATTGCATATACTTTAAGCAACCAACAATAAGCAATAATAACACTTGAGCAGGGAAATTAGATGGCCTAGTCATGAATTGCAATGCTTCAGGTCTAAAATTATTCTCTCTTACTTAGTCCTCATATTGCACACATATTAATAGCATGAAGTGCTTTTGCTCAATTTTTTTACTCTGCTTCGATGGAACAAAGGTTCTTCTTTGGTACATATTCATGATCAAGTGGTGGCCTTAGACCTTCATTAAACATCCCTTGTATGAGAAACCTTATAACCTAGTATCCTCCATCTTCATTCCATTTAGCAGGTTTTCATATGTTGGTTACTATGAAGCTCTCATGCTAGTCACTTTACCAAGTTCTGATTCCTCTTATGCCATGGTGCCCTTAGATGCTTCCTTGGATACTATTTTCTCATTAGCTACTGATTATTATCTAAGCACTTACTCTCCCAAAAATTCATAGCATAACTCATTTTTAACCCATCATCCTCTCCTTAGTTTGATTCTATATGTGGTTTCCCTCCCTTTTGTAAGGCTAATCTTTCGCTCCCTTCAGTTCTTGTTTGTGAAGCTGGTGCAGGAGCACCCAAGGCCTTCAAGGAGCTCTTCAAAGGTCAGAAGTGTGCAGGGGTTAGGAGGACCTTTCCATCAAATCAAAACATCAATTATGGTATCTTGGAGCCTATAATGGCATTTGGAATGAATAAAGGTAATGTGACTATCAAAAGTCCTAAGGGTCTTGAAAGGACCATAGGACCAAAAAAACCTTATAAGTGGACCAATAGTGTCCAAGGGGTGTAGGTAGGTCTATAATGTTTTAATTAGATCAATTAAGGTTAAATATTGAAGTTTAGATAGTTTTTTGTCAATACAAATCAATAAAATGTAAGTTTGGAAATTCAAATATTTGAATTCCAATTTGGGCAGGTAACTAGTCTTTATGAGTTTTAATCACTTTTATGAAACTTAATCAATCCCAAACGGTTTGGAAAGTTGGGGATATGATATACAAAGCCAAAATATCATTTTTACGGAGGTTGGGTGTTTGGAGCAAGGACTGTACAGACTGCTACAGGAAATAGTGAAAGAAATACAATTTTCTTGCATTTCTTTGAGTTTTTTGATGAGTTCTTGATTTCCATTGAAGTTATGATCATTTTTATTGTTTAGGAACTTTAACTTACATTTTTTGAAACCCTTATAGGTTCTTAGAGCAATAATAAATAATTTTTTTGTACAATACATTGACTATCCTCAAAAAGAACACAGAATTTACACTAGTTTGAGGATTTTTCATGGATAAATGATCCATTTCATGGGATTTTATGACTATATATTGTGAAATGGATCATATTTAAATTGTACCATACTGGACTAACAATATAATGTGCAGGAGAGATGAATACTATGGTGTACACCAAAGATTTGACTATGGAAAGTGCTTGAAGTTGGAGGCTAGGGTATAGTAGCAGAACATCTGCCTTAATGAGGGGTGTTTTTTTGAGTTGGGATAGACTAAATGTGTTTTCCTAATGGTGTAGAGTCAATGAGAAAGTTCTGGAAGTGATTGGAAGGTTAGTTTTCAAGAAGCCCTAGTTTTGAGGCAAGTTAAGGAGGGTTTTGTGTTTGAGCATGTTAGGGGTGTCATAGAAGCCTAAAAACTTGGAATCCTTGGTTTTGAGTCATTTTAAGGGACTATTGAAAGTTTCATGGTCAGGGGTTGAGTTTAAAGAGGGGTTGCTTTGGAAAAGAGGGCTAATTAGGCCTAGTTTTTGAGGAGACAGTAGATTTTGGAAGGGTTTGTCTGAAGTAAGTGATATCAAGGTTTGGATATGTTGTTTTTCATCACAAAACACATCTGAAACAATCATTAGATTGGAGGTTCCTTTGGAAATTTTGAGTGCAAAGTCAAAAATCCTTCGCTAGAGGCCTAGTTGGGCTAGAAGCCTAGTTAAGGTGAAAAATTGGTTTTATGTCTAAGACAAAGGGTTGGGCTTTGAAATCATTCAAGACAAGTTTTTTTGAGTCTTTAAGAGTATTCCTAGGGTTTGGGTCCATAAGGAAGGCAAATAAGTCATTTGGTGCATTATTGAGATTTGTCTCCACCAGGGTGCCTAAAGAAGGGTTGAGATTTCATCATTAAGTTCCTTGAAATCTTTGCGTTTGTTTCAAAATCCCAGACCCTCTACATCAGAGTGGTATCAGAGCAGGGATTAAGTCTTTAGGGATTGAATAAAAAAACAATGGCACCTAAAAATCAATTGGCAAGAGAGTTGGAGGAGTTAAAGGAAATCTTGAAAAGGGAGAGGAGAGAAAGAAGAGAACAAGAAGCAGCAAGAGAGCAGGCTAGAGCAAGGGAAGAAAGGTAGTGGAGAAGGGAGAGAGAGACTATGCAAGCAAGGATAAACAATCTTGAGATAAGTAGAAGGAGAGAAGAGAAAGAAAACCAAGAAGACAATGATGAAGATGAAGAGCATGTGAGGGAAAATCAGGAACCACCAGTAGATGAGATAGAAGACCATGAGGAAAGGAGGTTATTGAGATTGTTGAAAGTAGTACAAGGTCATGGAGGAAAGAGTCACATAGAATTACCTATCTATCAAGGGAAGATGGATAGTGAGGAGGTGTTAGGATGGCTTGATGCCTTAGAGAACTATTTTGAGTTCGAAGAGATGGATGAAGAGAGGAAGGTTAAATTTTCCAAAACTAAGTTGAGAGGCATAGCATTGACATGGTAGACTAGTTTTTAGAATGATAGGATGGCTAGAGGATTGGAAAAAGTCTCTACATGGGAAAGGATGAAGAGTTTGGTCAAGGAACAATTCCTACCATCCGATTACACAATACATGTGAAGAGGATGAGGCAAAATTTAAGGCAAAAGAACATGGATGTGATGTCCTATACTGGGCAATTTCACAAGCTTGGTATCAGAGGAGGTTATGAGGAAGAAGATGAGAAAGTAGCCAGGTATATCAATGGCTTGAGGTATAATCTACAAGATGAGATTGGTTTGCAATTGCCAAGGACATTAGGAGAATGTTTTCAATTGGCCATTAGAGCTGAAGAAAAGGTGAAGAGGAAGCAAGAAAGATCAAGCAATGGTGGAAGAGGAGGTAGTTCAAATAGGGGCAGAGGTAATAGAGAACAAGGACAAGGCAGCAATGACAAAGATAAAGAGGTATTTTCTGATCAAAGAGGAGGATACACTCCAAGAGGAGGAGGCAGATTTGGACAAGGTAGAGGACCATTCACAGGTAGGTGTTTCAATTGCAATGAACCAGGGCATCCTTCCTTAAAGTTTCCTAAATGGGAACAAGCTGATAGGGGCAGAGATAGGAGAGCTAACTTGGTACAAGAAGAAGAAGACAAGAAGGAGGAATCAAAAACATTCATGGCAGACCCTGTGACTGATGGTGAGTTTCTTATGGTCAAGCAAGGAGAAAGACTTCATCAAGAGCCAAAGGTAACTATCTTTAAGACTAATTGTCTTAGTCATGGTAAAATATACAGATTGCTCATAGATTCAGGGTCACATAGCAATTTAGTTTCACTTGGTATGATAACCAAGCTAGGGATTGAAACATTTGATCATCCTACTCCCTACAAGGCCACTTGGGTAACTCAAGGATAGCATGTAGAGATTTGTAAGAGGGCTTATGTAGATTTCTCAATTGGATCATATCATGATAGGGTGCTTTGTGATGTCATTCCAATGACTTGTGGTCATATCATCTTGGGGAGACCATGGCAGTATACTAGGCAAACATTGCATGATGGTTTTCACAACACATATTTGGTGCATAAGGATGCAGTTAGATACAAGTTAGTGCCTTTTCCTTTGGAGCAGTCAAATGAAATTTTTATGATCTATTTTGAGAAGAGTTTGTAGGTGAATAAGCAAGGTGAAATAGGGGAATACATTGGTAGGTTGAGAAAAGACAAGTTGCAGCAGGGTTATGAGGTGGATAGTCCTCCAAATCAGACTTTGTGGGACTTAGATAGTGTCAAGGTTGGAGACATTGCATGCCCTATAGTTGAGGGTGATAATGGTGGAGTTCTTTCACCAAGGAGACAATGGAATGAGGGCAGGAACAAGGCACAAGAACATATTGTTATCAAACAACAAAGAGGACAAACCAAACCCTGTTTTGGTTCTCACATGATGAATGACAAGAATGCAGATTGGCAGAAGAGGAAGACAGTGACTTTGGGAGATTAAATTCCCTATCATTGGAAGATGAAAACATATGAGAGCAAGGGGTCTTTTGGTGGCAACACATAGGATACTTCTTGGGGCAAGAAATCTTTCTTTCTTGGGGAGAATGGTGCAGAAGCACCCAAGGCCTTCAAGGAGCTCTTCAAAGGTCAGAAGTGTACAGGGGTCAGGAGGACCTTTCCATCAAATCAAAACATCAATTATGGTATCTTGGAGCCTATAATGGCATTTGGAATGAATAAAGGTAATGTGACTATCAAAAGTCCCAAGGGTCTTGAAAGGACCATAGGACCAAAAAAACCTTTTAAGTGGACCAATATACAGGTGTATTCATAATGCTCAATTGTGACTCACCATACAAATGGTCTGGGTATAGATAGTTTTTGGTCAATACAACTAATAAATAAAGCTTGGCACCAAACATCACAAATTCCACCTAAGGGTAACTAGTCTTATGAGTTTTAATCACTTTTATGCAAAACTTTAATCAATCCCTAAACGGGTTTAAAAGCTGTGGATAATATAAAAATCCAAAACAATCATTTTTTATGGAGGTTGGGTACTTGGAGCAAGGGACTGTATGTGGAGCGCTACAAAATATGAAAGCAGCTTTGCAATTTCTTTGGTGCTTTTTTTATGTACCCTTGATTTACATTGAAGCTAAGGGATTATTTTATCGTTTAGGAACTGAACTTACATTGCGTTTTAAACCCCAGAAGTTTTGAGAGCAATAATAAATAAATTTACTGTACAATACATTGACTGTCCTAAAAAAGAACACAAAATTTACACTAGTTTGAGGGTTTTTCATGGATAAATGATCCATTTCATGGAAGTTTATGACTGTATCTTGTGAAATGGATCATATTTAACATGTACCATACTATACTAACAATATAATGTGCAGAAGAGATGAATACTATGGTGTACACCAAGATTTGACTGTGAAAAGTGCCGCAGCTGGAGGCAGTAGCGCTTAACATATGCCCTTTAATAAAGTGCTTTTGAGTTTGGGATAGACTAAATATAAGTTGTCCTAATGGTGGAGTCAATGAGAAAAACCCTGAAGTGATTGGAAGGTTAGTTTCTGGCATTCTAGTTTTGAGGGGCAAGTGTGCTTAAGGAGTGGTTTTGTGTTTGAGCATGTTAGGTGTCATAGAAGCCCAAAAACCCTGTAACCTTGGCTTTTGCTCAGCCTCATGACCTTGGAGCCTGCCCAGGTGTCGAGCCAAAGAGGGGGTTACTTTGGAAAAGAGGGCCATCAGCCCTGGTTTCAAAGAGATAGCAGATTTTGGAAGGGTTTGTTTGAAGCAAGTGATATCAAGGTTTGGATATGTTTTTTTTCATCACAAACCACATCTGAAATAGTCATTATATTGGAGGCTCCTTTGGAAATTTTGAGTGCAAAGTCAAAAATCCTTCGCTAGAGGCCTAGTTGGGCTGGGCTCAGCTAGTGGTTTTGTGTCTAAGACAAAGGGTTGGGATTTGAAATCATTCAAGATAAGTTTTTTTGAGTCTTTTAAGATTATTCCTAGGGTTTGGGTCTATAAGAAAGGAAAATAAGTCATTTGGTGCATTATTGAGGTTTGTCTCCACTAGGGTGCCTAAAGAAGGGTTAAAGATTGTATCATTAAGTTCCCTTGAAACCTTTGCTCAATTTCAAAAGTCCCTGCACCTCTCTCAGACGCGAAGGGTCCTATATAACTAACAATAAACTTCTTGAATTATTATCCCAAACAAATATTTCTATGAGTTCATCGATATAAAACATCACCATGATAACCCAATCACAACCTAAAGGAAATTCATTACCCACTAAGATGTAAATCAATATGTCAATGACATTTTAAAAACCCCTCGGGATTTAATGTAATTGCTATCTACACATCTTGCTAAATTGGATTCAAGGGAGCATTTATCATTTCCTTATCATCGTAATTAAAAAAATTGTAATTATCTCTTTGGTCGGGCCACCTTACGGAATATCCCCATGACCATGTCAATCACCAAGAATCATTTACAAGTTATATAATCAAAAGCAATGTTGCTCCTCGAACCACCCAATAATGCTCAGAAAGGAAGATGGAGGACAAAAAATTTGGGCAAGCATAAGCATTCACCTCCGTGGGAACTTGCTGGGTGATCCATATTATATTCGTTGTGGGATAGCGGACAAAAGTAGGATAAACTCCAATGCTAGACCCCCACAATTTCACCATCTACCAAACTAGAAGTGCACCATCAACAAAGCAATAAGGTAGACGTTCCAACCATTGGCTTCACGGGTTATGAGGTATGGGTGAGTAGACATTTTATCAACTCATGTTCTCAATGTGTCAAATGATTAGATTCCCTTGTGGATCGATACCTCTACCAATGAGTGTAATTCTTGCGCAGAATTAAACAACGATGTCTCCATGATTGCACGTGTGGAGAAAAATAAAAGCTATTGTCATGGTTTGCAATCATGGAAATGATATACAAAAAGAATATGGGTGGAGGCATGCATAAGGATAGTATGGGAAAGCCGTTGAAATGACGGTGACAAAAACGGCCAATTCTAAGGTGGAACCTACAAGTTCCATAGCCGTTTGTGACAACGATGCCTACCAAAAACACCTCCATCACCTGCACAAGGTTTCCCATCCCAATAAAATTGTATGAATCATACATAGTTTCCCATTAAGTTCACGTTATTTATACTTCTAATTGGCACCCAAAAAGTTGATAAATATAGATTTTGTCCATAACCACGCAACAAGCATCGAATGTTGTAAAGTGATCTTAGATTAAGTGTTGCCATGATACATAAAGCTTGGTTTGATTTTTCCCAACACCTCAATGAGCCTTGACAAAAAGGGAACCATTTAGGATGATAAAACCAGTATAATCACATAGCACCAAATCTTGTTGCATATATTAAATTTTAACTACATTCCCTCTTATCAGCCTCGTGATTCCTTTTGGTAGGAAAGGGCTACCAAATCGTCCCATTTAAAACCATTATTGGGAAATACCCACACGGAACCCAATCTTCTACCAAATGGTCATTCATTCCTAAAATTTCATAAACTATAGCCATATTAGTTTTTAAACTGGCTTGTGGATCGTTTTTGGCATAATAATACATCGTAATGTCCTCTTCAATTGTAAACTTTCCCTCAACAATTGAGGCATGTAGGGGATATCAAATAGATGATAGGTAGAGAAATAACAACATACAAGGAATGTAGGTGGTACTTGGCAAGATTCTAGCAGGGTGAAGCCATTAGAATGATGGTGAAGAAAAATGGAAAACGTAAGTGTGGATCCCGCAAGTATGGTCACTGCAGAACGAAGGAAGTTAGAGGATGTGGAGAGGGGGTCATTAACGAATAGCATCAGGTCACAAATGTCACCTAAAGGGGTGGGGTCCACACTAGGACAAGCCATCCACCTATATGTCTTTGATTAACATCCTTTTCATGGGGCGGTATTACTATTTTGAATCAAAGATGCTCACATTAGACCCCATGTCTTCTAGGTACATTTGAATTCTTGTTTCACCATTTGTTGGATATATATATCGCACATTTTTTGTTGGAGAATAACTCATCCCTCCTCATCCTTCTACCATTTCACAACAATAGAGGAAAGCTTTTGGAGATTGAATGGAAGCACCAAGTGAAGACTTTTGTAAGGACAGCCAAAAGCTGTGTGATTCCCACAACCAACATATGTAGCAAGTATCCTTGCATAAGACCCTTGGCCTCATCTTGCTCTCTTTACTTCGCACAACCCAATTTCAACTACTCATTTCCCTTGTGCAATTACTTCAGATCCTCCAATGGTATCTTTCATCACCAACATTTGTCATTTGGTTAGTATTGAACTAAGTTAAATACTCTTGCCCGATTGAGGGCAATACGTACTTTGGTGCAGTCGCATGCACCAACTTAGCAGCTACTAGTATCCCTCTATCAAAACATATGTCTCTTAATGTCTATAGAAGTCATCCCTAGCCCTATGACATTTCTATCAAACTTCCTTATAGTGCCCCTTTGTATGGCTTGATTCTTTTTGTATTCAATGTTACTTTCAAATCCCAATTGCCTTGCCCTTGCAACGATGACCATTGATCATAATTCTAGCCCTCGCCATGTAATTCTTAAATATTTTGGTTAATAGTGTTACATCAGAGTTTTACATTTTAATAATATAAACTAGGAATCATCTTAAATTGGTCCCCGATATAGTTTTAAATCACATCAAAGTCACGAGGCTCATATTTCTAGAATAGGGAGGTAACGTCATCGCCCAAGGTGGAAATAATGGTGCAGTAGCCCATTGTTGGGAACCATGGTGAAAGGAAGTCATCACCTATATAGTGGAGGTGATGGAAAATGGGTTTGTGGAACTCACAAAGGAGGGAGCCAACAGGTAAGTGAATGTGGGTGGTGGTGGTAGTGTCACTCTTTGGAGAACCAACATTGTCAAAGCAGAAACCTGCATTAGAAACTCTAACAGTGGGGAGGAGGATGCCACCTGCAAAGGAGACTATTCTCTGCCTTCATTCATTTCATAGCTCTCCCCTAGGAATCTATATTCTATGCCATCACTCGTTCATCCCAATCCTCAGTCAATCTTCTACACGTTCAAATAATGAATCACGTCAATCTATGCAGAAGATGGTCAATAAATTGACTCACATTAAATGCGGGATATGGAACATGGGAGGTGGCCATGGAAAGGTTGAAACAAAACTTCAAATCAATACACCAACAATGTGTAATGTGGATCCTACAACAAAGAAGGGCACCGATGCGAGACTATCGTTGAGGGTGCATGAGGTGGCCATGAAGAGTGCAGATCCTACAGTGAAGAGGGCCATTGGGTGGAGGAATGTGGGAAGGCACTCAAGGAACACTGCTACAAAAATAGTGAGTGAGAGGGAGAGACCCGCAAAGCAGGTCCCACATGAACGAAGGCCATCGGTGACAAATATCATCATTCATAAAGTATAAAGCCCTGGTGTCAGTCTTCTCCAATAGTGACCATTAACTCAAAATTCTATTAGGCCTTAAATGGGGTAACTTCAAGATGCCATTAAGAATATCAATCAGAAGCAACCAAGTTAATGCATGCAAGCAAGATGTGTGTGTGCATCGTGGTTGGAATTCCATTACTTGCAACTATGGGATGGTGGATGATAGATGTTGCGGTGAAGCTCATAAGATGATGATGACACTGGTGGATTGTCAGACTGCAAGATGAGAAGGCAGCAAAGGATGGTCATTGTTCAACGACTTTGGGGTGATAGCCTTCCGCAAGCGGTGGCCCGCAAGAGTGAACTTGTTGACAGGCACCGATCTAATAGTTCACCCACAATTTCATGATTTCATTGTGAGGAAAGGTGAACGTAGGCTCCACCTTGCGAGATGGCATGAATGCTTAGCCATTAGGAAATGAGGATCAAGCGAGGGAAGGCTATGCACAAAGACACGTAAACACTTGGACTTAGGCATTTTGAAGTAATGGGGTCAGTTGGATTTGCAACAATGGAAAAGATGGAGGGACCAACTACAGAGCCAACCATGCGGGTGGATGTCAAAAGTCAGTCATTGTGGTAATGGTGAAATGCGAATTGAGTCCCACCTAGCGTGACTCGCAAGAGTGGGTCTCCGGAGCATGAAGGATGTGGTGGTAAAAACAGGCGTAGGGTCCGCATGTCAGGTGAATGTGGGGGGCTCAATTGCAAGCGAGTGGTGGGGAAAAATAGCAAACAATAGGAAGAGACCCATGAACACGGGTCTGCATGGGCCAATGGATGTCGAGCGAAAGGTTACAAGAAATCTATCAGGTTCAGCTCACAAGGGCAAATGACTCAGTGAAATCTAGGTAGGTTTTTCGGCCAAGAGGATTTGGTCATTCTAAGGCTCATAACCTACTTGCGCTAGGAAATAGAGGTGCACAAAGTGAGGCAAGATCAAAGCATCCTGTCAGGAGTGAAAAGAAGGGGGTCCCCGCCTTCGGTGGGGCGGTTGTGCATAACATGCACAACAAATGGTGACTCGTTGGGGAAATTCTCTAGAGAATTTCGATGACAAACTGAAATCATGAACACAAAATCTCTAGTTTTGATCCTCATGCTAGGGGAAAACAAACCAGATGCTTGATCAAAGGATCAAAACCACTAGTCAACCCAACCTTCAGTATGTTGAAAATCCAAGTGTGTGCATATACGTTAATTTCCATCCTTCAGTTGCTATAGGAACCCGGGCTTTGTCTAGTTAAGCTACGTAGTTTATTCTAACTCCAAAAGCATTTGGGACATTGCCTCACTGTCATTCAGGCATCCATATCCCTGATGAGGTTGTCATCATGATTATCCCAAAGATTTCTCTACTGCTAGTCGGGCATCCATATCCCCACTAGAGTTTGTATCCCCCTAAAAATTTGAATTTATTTCTTTCAATTTTTAGGGTTTTCTTTCTTTTCTTTTTATATTCTCTTCTCAACTATTTTCAATTCAACCCACAAGCAATGAAGCTTGCACTCAGGGTTGAGAATCACAGTGGTGCTAAAGTAAAATTTTAAATTTTTTACTTAACTAGACTTTACAAAGGACCTATGGCAACCTCTAGATTCTTAAAGTATGTGAGAGATATAAGATTTCATAATATATTGGAGTTAGACCAACTAGCAACTTATCCTCTTCGGTCCAAACACCCAAATCACCTAACCCTAATAGAAGACCCTCACCATCCACTCTAAAAACTTGATTAGAGTTTTAAAAATAAATACATAGAACAACCCCAGGAAATAAGATGATGGTTTTTGCATGCATGAACGTACCTAGCTAAAAGCAAAGGGACCCTGAGCAAAGTAGCAACAAAACAAAAAGAAAAATGGAAAACAAACATAAAGCAAACACCTACACTACCCAAAATAGGAAAGTGAAAGAAAATGAAAGGGAAAGCTAATCTAAAGAAAATCTAACCTACAACAAACCAACTATGTAAGGAAAGCTTAGGTGCGGAAAAAACTCTCCTAGCGTGAAAACCTCGGGGAAGAATGCAGATATGACTTTAAATTTTGCAATTACAATTCAATAAGATACACTTGAAAATAATTAACAGAAAAGAGAAATTAACACATACACAATTGGACACTAGAATTACATGGGAAAACCCTTACGGGAGAAAAACCCACCACACCAAGAAAAGCCTCTTTGTATTATAGTAAGGAAAATTACATACAGAGATCAGAATTAACTTTCTAATGTCAATTTACAGCAGCAACATTCACTGATCAATATTGTACAAAATAGTAATCTTACAATGCTCTCAGAAGCATCCTATGAATCCACTCAGATCAATCCGTGTTCAGTCGAGCAACACTTTCGTTATCTCACACTTCTCTCATCATTAACCATTGGAGAGTGTAATCCATTCTACTCATGACCTATTCGTTTTCCAAAACAAAATAGTCACAACTATTCAACTTCCAATGGTTCACATTCCACTTCTCTCATTGGCTCAGAACACACCACGTAGGATAGAAATTCAGTCAAAAATTTTAACTGAATTGCATGTCGGTGAGACACCAGACCATGTCTCCCCAATGCCAAAATGCCCGAACACATAGCTATCAGCAAGACCAAAGGTATCGACAACACCCTAAGAAGTTAGACCGATAGCAAAACAATTTTCCTCGATATCACAAGAAAACCAATTTTCCATTGGCAAGAGATCATACCGAATGAAAAACCATTGGCCAGACCAACTCTATCGGCAAGACTTCTCACTGACGTCCATTGCTGAGTTATCAGAAAGACCATCATTGTTGATAGGACTTCCAAGAAGCTCAACCATCGACAATATCCCACATTGACGTGGAATATTAGTAGTCATTAGTTTATAAATAAAATCCTAAAGACTTTAGGTATCCACAAGTTATTCCTTTTATTACCAACTTACTCGTACATTGCATTTGACCATCACACCGAACTGTTGGTCATTCCTTGTGGTCTCCACCATGACACGCGTTCACTACTTGTGCATTTCCAAAGAATCAAGCTGGGAATCTACAATATTCTCAACAAGTCTCCCAGAATTCCAAGTGGTCCCCACATCAGTCAACTTGTCACTCAATCAAAGAAAACACAAACTTACAACTTCCACAGTAGGTTAGTAAAATCTTGAACACTGCGACATTAAAGGAGATCAACCAGTCAAGAAGTTAAGAAACTTTTGAACTGTGTGACAAGGTTCCAAGGTTCAAGATTTGGGTGATAGGATGATAAAGAAGACCAACAAAGGGTAAATCCACCAAGTCTTTAACAGAGATACAAGCCAGCAAGTTGAGGTACAATTTCCAACAATCTTCCACTTGACGAAGACTTACTGGCTTCCTTCAAACTCGAAGTTAATGAAGGTCATGGGCTCCAAGGCCCATCAAACTGGCACACCACCTATACTTGTTTGTGCTAATTGGTTTCTTCAATGCATCTGCAACATTTTCTAGAGTATCCACTTTTTCTAAAGAGACCTTTCCATCTTCCACCATATCTCGTACAAAATGATACTGCACATCAATATGTTTCATCCTGGCATGGAAAGTGGGATTTTTTGCCAAGTAAATAGCACTCTGACTGTCACAATAAGTTGTAATTTTCCCTGCATCAAACCCAATGTTAGAACACAAATGTTTTAACCATATTTCTTCTTTAAAGGCATGTGTTGCTGCCATTTATTCTACCTCTGTAGTGGACAAAGTGACTAGAGCCTACCGCTTACTCATCCAACTAACTGCACCACCATTCATCATGAAAATATATCCACTAGTGGATCTTCTGCTATCAATGTCCCCTACCCAATTAGAATCCACATAGCCTCGAATGCTGAGATTCCTCTGTGATTCAACCAAATTTCCATGGTAACACAAAGCATATTCTAAAGTGCCCTTCAGATATCTAAACACTCTTTTCATAGTATCCCAATGTGTCCTTCCAAGATTTTCCATAAAATGACTAAGTACTCCCATTACTGGGGAAATGTCTGGCCTTGTATAGACCATTGTATACATTAAACTTCCAACTACACTAGCATAAGGCACTCTAGTCATGTCCTCCATCTCAGTAGGAGATTTTGGATAGTCTTCAACAGATAGCTTCATTCCCTGCAAAACTGGAACAACTAGCTACTTGCACTCAGTCATACAAAATCTCTCTAGAACAATATTAATATACTTACTCTAACTAAGCCAAACTTTTCTACTCTTCCTATCCCCAGTTATTTCCATTGCCAGAATATACCTGGCTGCACCAAGATCTTTCATTTCGAACTTTGTAGACAACTAAGATTTTAGATTAGAAATCATTAACTTACTATTGCCTATAAACAACATATCATCAACATAGAGAGCAATAATAAGAACACAATCATTTTCAGCTTTGTAGTACACACAATGATCAAATTTCGATCTTACAAATCCCAATGACAAAACAAACATGTCAAACTTCTGGTACCACATTCTAGGAGATTGTTTTAATCCATACATAGATTTTTTTGACTTGCAAACCAAATTTTCTTTACCTTTTTCCAGAAAGTGCTCAGGCTGGGACATATAAATCTCTTCTTCAAGGTCACCATGAAGAAATTTTGTCTTCACATCCATCTGCTCAACCTCTAAGTCATACGCTGCTGCAAGTGACAAAAGAAATCTAATAGACATTAGCTTAGCTACATGAGAAAAAAATTATCCATAATCAATTCCCTCTACCTGGGAATACCTCTTGGCAACCAACCTCGCCTTATACTTTTCCATGCTGCCATCCAAACCTATTTTCTTTTTAAATACCCATTTGTAGCCAACAACTTTTCTACTTCAGGAAAGGGCACCAAACTCCAAGTATCATTCTTTTCTAATGATGCCATTTCTTCATTCATGGCTTCCAACCAAGAGTTTGAATTAGACATTCTAAATGCCTCTTTCACAATCCTAGGCTCATCAATGCTAGAAATTAAAGCATAGGCACAAGTAGAATCTAACAAAGAAAACCCATACCTATCAGGTTGCTTTCTTTCATGTGTTGAACTCCTCACAGGTTGAGGCTAAGGTTGTTCTTCTTTTTCAAAACTCTCATAACTACTTGAGCTCTCCTTAGTTTTAGGTACATTTTGAATTTTCAATTCCTCTTTATCTGGTGTCAGAGGAATTTTAACTACATCATTTTTATTTTTTGATTTTGTCTCTAACTACAGATCCAAAGTAGAAGGCTTCAACTCACGAAAAATAACACTTTTGTTGTATAGAACCTTCTCCATATCAGGATTCCAAAGCTTGTATCCTTTTATACCAGCACTATAACCAATAAAAATACATTTAACAGCCTTGTTTTCCAATTTAGACCTTTTTTCATTGAGCACATATGCATATGCCTCACAACCAAAGACATGAATATGTCTCAAAGAGGGCTTCTTTCCAGACCATGCTTCCAAAGGTGTTTTCTCAACAAGGGTAGAATTAGGAGAATGGTTTATTAAGTAACATGTTGTTGCAACTGCCTCAGCCCAGAACTTCTCCTCCAAACCAACACTACTTAGCATACTTCGTGCTCTTTCCATTACTGTCCTGTTGAACCTTTCAGCAACTCCATTTTGTTGCGTAGTGTAGGGTGTAGTTTTATGCCTTTTAATCCCATGATCTTTACAGTACCTTTCGAACTCATCAGAACAAAACTCACCACCATTGTTAGTCCTTAAACATTTTATTTTTCTTCTAGTTTGATTTTCCACAAGGTTTTTGAATTCCTTAAAATGATTGAACACTTCTGATTTACTTTTCAAAAAATAAACAAATGCCCTTCTTGAATAATCATCAATGAACGATACATAATATCTTAATTTAGACAAAGAAGGAACATTTACTGGACCAAAAACATCAGAATGTATATAATCAAGTAAACCAAAAGATTTGTGAGGACTAGAGTAGAATGAAACACGGTGTTGTTTACCATATATACAATGTTCACAAAACTCGAATTTGAGGTTACAATCATCAAGCCCTTCAACCAGGTTTTTATTATTCAAGGTTTTTAAACCTTTTTCTCCAATGTGGCCTAGCCTATGATGCCAGAGCATAGTCTTTTCTGCTGGAAGTTTAACTTCCATAGAGTTTGCACTATCAGGAACTTTTTCCTCATTTTTCTCCATGAATAGCCTTTTGTGACTTTGTAGAGACACTATTGCATTGCACAACAAATGCATCCAGCTTATACAAGGTACCAATACGAGCACCCCTAGCTAGCACCATTGAGCCTCTGGTCATTTTGTAGCCATTTATAGAGAATGTGACTTGCACTCCAACATTGTTCAACTTAATTACATAAAGTAATTTTGAGCCAGACCTAGTATATGCATTACATCATTGATTCCCTTCACTCTTCCACGGCCAACTATTTCTAGAGATGAATCACTTGCCAAATACACCCTTCAACCATCGTATTTTTCATACTTAGTGAACCAGTCTCTATGAGATGTCATGTGGAAAGATGCTTTAGAATCAATCAGCTAGACATCATCCGATGCCTGAGTAGCCAAGACTGCAATGAAAGCATCTGCATCACTCTGAGAAGAATCATTGTCAGAATTCTTCTTCTTCTTCTTTTTCTCCTCTTTGCAATCCTTTCATATATGACTAGGTTGCCCACAATTCTAGCACTTCACCTTGGACTTCTTTATAGGAGACTTTGATCTCCCTTCTAATTTTTATTTGGACTTCTTGTCCTTATTCTTTCCTTTTTCTTTCGATCTGCCTCTAACAGCAAGAGCTTCCTTCACCATCTCAAAAGATTTTCTTCTCACCTCTTCTGATAAAAAAGAAGCAACAACATCTTCCATCTTAAAAGTGGATGTCGTACTCCCAATAGCCATCACCAAGTGATCCCAAGAATCTGGCAAAGAACATAACAATAGCATACAATGATCTTCTTCATCTATCTTCACACCCATAGATGCTAACTAAGCATTTAGCATGTTAAAATCATTCAAATGATCAGCAACAAATGCTCCATCCTACATTTTCAAAGAGTAAAACTTCTTCCTCAAGAACAACTTATTCACTAAGGACTTTCCCTGATAAATAGCTACCAATATTTTCCACAAAGAAGATGTTGTCTTTTCTTCATGAACATTTAGAAGAACAGAGTGTACTAAACAAAGCCTTATCATCCCCTTTGATTTTCGATCTGCAAGGTCCCAATCCTCTTGCTTCATTCCTATAGGTTTTGTTCCAGACACAGCAAGCCAAAGATCATGGTCAACTAATAGATCTTCCATTTTAAGTTTCCACAACTCAAAATTGTTGCCATTGAAATTCTCAATTTCAATCTTTCCTAACGTGCTTGCCATCTTAATCTATAATTCAAATTACCAGACTTCTACAAGACTCCCACTGAACAGAATTGACACAAAAAACCCAACGTACCCACTAGGATAACACAACTAGCCAAGCTTTGATACCACTTGCAAGGAAAGCTTAGGTGTGGAACAAACTCTCCTAATGCCAAAACCTCAGGGAAGAATGTAGATATGACTTTAAATTTTGCAATTACAGTTCAATAAGATACATTTGAAAAGAATTAATAGAAAAGAGAAATGAACACATACACAATTGGACACCAGAATTATGTGGGAAAACCCTTACGGGAGAAAAACCCACCACACAAAGAAAATCCTCTTTGTATTACAGTAAGGAAAATTACATATAGAGATCAGACTTAACTTTTTGATGTCAATTTACAGCAGCAACATTCACTGATAAATCTTGTACAAAATAGTAATCTTACAATGCTCTCAGAAGCATCCTATGAATCCAATCAAATCAATCCGTGTTCAGTCGAACAACACTTTCATTATCCCACACTTCTCTCATCATCAACCATTGTAGAGTGTAATCCATTCTACTCACGGCCTGTTCATTTTCCACAACATAATAGTTGCAATTGTTCAACTTCCAATGGTTCACATTCTACTTCTCTCATCGGCTTAGAACACACCACGTAGGATAGACGTTCAGTCAAAAAGTTCAACTGAATTGCATGTCGATGAGACACCAAACCATGTCTCCCTAATGCCAAAATGCTCGAACACATAGCTATCGGCAATACCGAAGGTATCGACAACACCCTAAGAAGTTAGACTGACAACAAAACAATTATCCCCAATATCACAAGAAAACCAACTGTCCATTAGCAAGATATCATACCGAATGAAAAAGCATCGGCCAGACCAATATCGGCAAGACTTCTCACCAATGTCCATTGCAGAACTATCAGCAAGACCATCATTGTTGCTAGGACTTCCAAGAAGCTCAACCATCGACAATATCCCACATTGACGTAGAATATTAGTAGTCATTAGTTTATAAATAAAATCCTGAAGACTTTAGGTATCCATGAGTTAGTCCTTTTATTACCAACTTACTCATACACCGCATTTGACCATCACACCGAGCTGTTGGTCATTCCTTGTGGTCTCCACCATGACATGCGTTCACTTCTTGTGCATTTCCAGAGAATCAAGTTGGGAATCTACAATATTCTCAACAAGTCTCCTAGAATTCCAAGTGGTCCCCACATCTGTCGGCTTGTCACTCAATCAGAGAAAACACAAACTTACAACTTCCACAATAGGTTAGGAAAATCTCGAACACCATGACATTGAAGGAGATCGACCAGTCGGGAAGTTAAGAAACTTTTGAACTGTGTGACAAGGTTCCAAGGTTCATGATTTGGGCGATAGGCTAATAAAGAAGACCAACAAAGGGTAAATCGGCCAAGTCTTTAATAGAGATACAAGCTAGCAAGTTGAGGCACAATTTCCAACAAACTACTCTAACGAAAGTAGGAAAGTGGGACATATACACGAAACCTACACTACACAAAATGAGCTATATACACAGATATTTACAAAGCACTATGTTCAGGAAAGGAAAGCCAAAATTCACGCCCATTGGATTTCATAAGGCATGCACAAGCAGATGTGAAGTAATTACAGTCCTTAACCATTCAGATTCATCCTTATACTTAGAAAAATGAAGTATAACATTGCAACATTCAAATTTAATCACATATTCATGAAAAATCAATAATTGAGGTGATTCGTTAAATTCATGGTTGATCCATAAGAAATTTTTCCTTCCCTCATTCCCATAAT
The DNA here is from genome assembly GCA_007258455.2 of Sequoia sempervirens. Lineage (NCBI taxonomy): Eukaryota > Viridiplantae > Streptophyta > Pinopsida > Cupressales > Cupressaceae > Sequoia > Sequoia sempervirens. The sequence goes on from VDFB02281492.1 coordinate 753,694,551, forward strand.
CAAAATGATAAATGAATCTATGAAAATTAACAAGGGCAAGGAAGGATAGAACCTGGATGTCATCACATGGAGGTGGCAATGTTTAACAGTTGAGAGTGAGCACTGTATTATTGACTTTTGCATTGGGAGCCTTAGGTGGAGGCACTAGAGGGTGCAATATTTCTGATCTTAGGCTTGCATAAGGCTGGGAGGATAGGGAAACAAACACCTCTTCCAAGCCACTAGTGGGACTTGTAGGCTCCATTAGCTGCTCTTCAAGGAAGAACACCTTGTCTTGTTGATCTTCTACAAACTCATTGTCCACTTGGTTGTTTTCCTCAAAAGGAAGTGTGTTGTCCCATCTCCTTTCCTTGGTGTTCACCTTAATTTTATGATGTCTAATGTCAGAGGACAATGACATGGATGAATCTATCCTAATGCAGTCTTATGAACATGCAAGAGGATTAGCAATGGTCAAGGTAGAAGGACCCCCAGTCGTATCTTGCAATTGACCAAACATGTCATGTTTGTTGGTAGCCATTGAAACGTCTCTACCTTTATCTTCTTTTGTTTGCATTTCATGTGTCTCATCAGGATGTTCAATAATTTCCTCTTGGTCACTATCACTATAAATGGAGAAGGAACCCCTCTCCAATTCTGGAGGTTCCAATGTTTCACCACCTAGGGTTTCGAGTAGTATATCCTCACCATCATCATCTTCTAAAATGTATTCTTCCTCAACATTGGTATACCTCTGAAGTATACCTCCCAATGGAAAGAATTCATCAATTGAGGGTACCTCCCTAAGGGGACCAAAATCAAATGCATTATCTCCCTCTAGGGATTCCCCATAAATCCTATCATCCATGGCATATGGATGCTCTTCAAAAGGGAAAGGCTCTTGATGTTCTAGGGATAGCGTTCCTATTTGTTTTGTTTCATCATTTGGAGGCTCAGGACAGTGTTGTCCTCCTTCTATTGCTACCCCAACATCCTCATGAGAGCTACCTTCAACTAGGTTATCACTTGGTTGCAACTCTTGATCCTCTAGTTCAATCCTTGAAGTAGCTGTGGGGAGTGGTGTACTTGGCTGCCTCGCTTGTTCTTTGACTTGTTCAATGGCCTCATAGCATAGTTCACATGTGAACTACAAGTACGATGAATCATGAAGCCTACACCAACTCAGGGGAAATAACACCTCCAAATCCACTTGGTGTCTTATTTCAGACCAATCCCTTGCTAGCCTTGACACTATCTATCCACAATCGGGTCCTCGTCATCACTTAAGAAAGAAGTTTGATGGTAAACAACAGTGGAATTTGGTTGTTCCCACTACTCCAATCCTTCATTTCCAGAGTCTTGATCATTTTCATTTATGAAGGAGAGGTCTTCTAATCTTAATTCGCTTATACTCTTGTCATCATTTTCTACTGCCCCAAGGTTGTCAACCTCTTCTTCTTTTTATTTTCAACATCTTCATGAGCTACCTCAACATGCACTGCTACAAACTTTGTTGATTCATCCTTAATTTCCAATGGCTCCTCTTCTGGAGTGGAGGACTTATTTTTATTGATGGATGGAAAGCCTTTTGATTCCTTTCTATTTGGGCTTTCATCAAGACTATTTGCTGCCCCAAGGCACTCTGCTCCTTCCTCTTGGTTTTTAGTTTCTATGTCTGTTGTCCCAACACCAACTTGTGTCAAACTACTTGGTTTATCTTCAAGGTGTTGTCCTCTAGATGTTGACAGCTCTTCTTCCTCATGGGATACCTCATCCTCATTCAAAGTTGGCTGCTCCAACTTGTTCAAGCAACCCTTGACTTGAGTGATAATGTTTGCACATGAAGAACAAGTTAATTCTAAGTGAGGTGCACTGTGAAATCTGCACCAACTAGACATCAATACTTCCTCCAATCTTGGTCCATCTTCACTTCCCAAACATTCTTGGATCAGCTCCTTGAATTCCTTAGCTACCATGGTTGTCAACTCTTCCTCTGGGTCTGTAAGGGCTAAAGGTTGATATATTTCCCAAAAGGGAATTTCTCCTTGCAATACTCTTTCAATTATGCTCAAGAAAGCTAGACATCACAATTCATTGTGCCTGCATGTACCATGGATTCTACATTTATCTACCAATGCAAATTGCTGCAATGGTCCCCTCAATCTCCTATTCAAATATGCATGCAACTGAGTGATACTAATTTTTGGTTGCTGCTCCATCTCAACTCAACTTTGTTTTCCTTCAAAAAAATTTGATTTTAAAATCCCAGCGTATAAAGAGATCTTCCTATCTCAAATTTCTTCTTGAATCTTCTCTTTTCAACTTCCAACTTTCAATTTTGTAGCCTCAACATGTCTGCCCTCCTTCTAGTGCAAATTTTTTTGATGGGTGTTTTATACACTTTCTCAACACAGGTAGCACACAAGTGCACTACCTCTCTTGAAAGGTAGGAATCTGTAAACAAGTTACAAATTACCACCCCAAGGTCTCTCGGGTGTTAGGTATTGATAGTGCTTGGAATATCATAGTTGTTTCACATGATTTACTGGTAATCACAGGGTAGACTCATGAATGAGTTACAAAGTGTGGGAATTTGGGTTTGTAAATGGAGTTCTTAAAGTGTGAAATTGATGTGCAATTGCTCCAAGTTCAAAACAACACTCTATAACTCCTATTCCATCATCATATTTGGCTATACAATGTGCAATGAACCTTGTTCAAAGTCACTATTTTAAAAAAATAAAATTCAAAAGGGAAAGGAAGAGAAGAAGTTCCTAGACTTGAAGCTACGAATGAACAGTGATCATGGAGGTTGCTATAGTAGACAAACTTCCAAAACTGAGTTTTGCTTGGCCAAGAGGAACCTACAGTTACACAAAACCAGCGCAATCTTCTAAGGACTATAGATTTTTAGATTGCACAAACACATCATGAACATGCAATTGAACTAAGTTGTAGCAATGAAGTAAGGAAGCTTAGACTAGCTTTGCAAAGTGATTCATCATCAATAAACCATAAAAGCATGAGCCAAAAATTTATCAAATATTGTAACAACAAACACCATTATCACTTCCACTCAAGAAACTAACAACTAAATCTAATATGGAAGTAGAACCATGCATGCATAATGAAAAAACTCAAGAGAAACACCCATAAAACATGCAATGTAGCTCTCTATCACTGTAGAATGCCTTTACAACAACTCTCCAACCATTTACAAATGAAGGGGAGACCCCTATTTATAGTTTTCCACAGCTCAAATGAATGGCTAGGATTGATTCACAACAAGTGGCCCATATTTTCTTTACACTAGGGTTTCACCTACCCCACAATATCTAGCAATTTAAAATACAACTTTTGTCTTTTCCATATTTTGTCCTCTAGTGACCTATTACTATAGCAGTTTTGTCCTGTAGCTAATTGCTCTTTTGTTGTAGCTGAAACTGTTTGAGGATTTCCTTTTGTTTGATGGACTTGTAGCACTCTTCAGCAAATCAAATGATCCTTGTTTTTATATTTGAGTCACTATAAAATGAATAATCTATCCTTGAGTCATCGAGATGTCTCTTGTAGAATCATGATCATTTGGGGAAAGGAAAAATGACTCCCTTTCGATTATGAATTTAGCGAATAGCCACCTATGCTCTTGGTACTACCCTTCTTCATCATACAGCCACTTGCCCAATAGTCCATTTGATGATTTTAATCATTATTCATGTAAACATTCTCTAGTTGGCAACCCTCGTCAGCCCCGGTACACTCATAGTTCTTCATGCGGCAGTAAACTCATGGATGAACAATCAAGTGCAATATCCCCCTATAGCAAACTCCTATGATGATCTCCATGCAGAAACAAATCCCTGCACAAAACAACATGTTAAATTAACATCATGCAAATAGTGACAAACTTTTTTGTATGCTCGTTTGGTGCTTGTGTGACTATATAATGCTCATTTTAAATTGTTGTTTGATTATAATTTAAATATCCCTATCATTGCATATAATTTAAGAAACCAACAACAAGCAATAATAACACTCGAGTAGGGAAATTAGATGGCCTAGTCATGAATCGCAATGCTTCAAGTCTAAAATCATTCTCTCTTACTGTGTTCTCATATTGCACACATATTAATAGCACAAAGTGCTTTTCCTCAAATTTTTGGCTCTGCTTCGATGGAGCAAAGGTCCTCCTTTGGTACATATTCCTAATCAAGCGATGGCCTCAGACCTTCATTAGCATCCCTTGTATGTAAAACCTTATAACCTGGTATCCTCCATCTTCATTCCATTTAGCGAGTCTTCATATGTTGGTTACTATGAACCTCTTGTGCTAGTCACTTTACCAAGTTTTGATTCCTCTTATGCCATGGTTCCCTTAGATGCTTCTTTGCATATTGTTTGCTCATTAGCTACTGATTATTATCGAAGCACGTACTCTCCTAGCAATCCACAACATAACTTATTTGTAGCCCATCATCCTCTCCTTAGTTCAATTCTATATGTGGTTTCCCTCCCTTTTGTAAGGCTAATCTTTCACTCCCTGCAGGTCCTGTTTGTGAAGGGTCTTGTATAGCGAATAAACTTCTTGAAGTATTATCCTTAAACAAATATTTCTTATGATTTTTTAGCTCCAAGAGTCACAGAAACTGCCTTGCACATGAGTAGAAGCACCAGCGAAAGGCTCTAGTGGTTGAGCAGGCAGCTTTGCAAAGGAAGGGGAACCAACTGCCCTTGTTTCAAGACCTCATGTTTTTGTCTCCTCCTCTCCCATTCCCTCTACCTCTATTCAATCGAACTCAGTTATGCTACTAGATCTTGTTGTGAGTGTAAACATCCCTAACCCTAAAAAGGTGCAAGTTTTTATCTCTCCTTCAGTCAATCTACCTCTTTTGATGTCCCTTCCAGACATCCTTCCATTCCATAAACCCATGGACATGCCAAACACCTCGATGGTATCCTCCATAGTTATCTCCTCCTCCTCCATGCCTCTCACCTCATTTGTGGAGATTTCATATCCTCCAATGAAGCAGAAGGTGGAGGTTGGCCCTTCTAGCAATGGGGGTCATAAGAGGAGCCCACCTTCTCCAAAGGGTGGTCTTGCACTAGCTTGTTTCGTCCTAGTGACGAAGCCAATTCTGATGTCCCCTGAGTTCATAACTACTCCTGAGTCACTCGGTGAGCCAAGAAGTGAATCTTAGTCATTGTCTTCCTCACCCATTGAGGTAACACATGGCACTCTCATGAAGTGCATGTTTAACTCTTTAGACGAGGTCCTAGCCTTGTCGGTGATTTTCATGAAATCACTGACCATTGCTCCACAAGAGTTGAGCAGAGAATACCTTGTGGGGCCTTCTTCTTTGTCCCTTATTACAAGATGGTCAGTCAGAATCTCATCCCCTTAATATTCCACCACTGCAGGATCATTTTCCTTCCCCATATAATGATCTATATTGAGAAACAGACAACCTCTTAATCGATGAGTGTTAGGGGGATGTGCCTCTTGTTTACCTTTAGATTAGGTGTGTGATTGTTATGATGTGTTCCCTCATGCTTTTGTTATGTGTTCCTAGATGACCCTTGTCACCCTTTTAGGTGCTTGGATACAGGAGTGATTATGTGTCATAAACTTGCTCTATTTGTAGCATCATTCTTCCTCTATTATGTGTTTTGATTTTTGACAAATTGGGGATGATGAAAAGTGTTGGGGGCATTTAGGCTTCCCTTCCATGTTGACCCATTTTTTTTTTTTTTTACTTTATTTTCTCATGCATTCTTCACATTTGACATAGTAGGGGGTTGATGATAGTTCATCTATATACTATTACTATACCTATATATATTTATGAGCAACTCTGACCCCAAAATATCAGATCACCCATGTGCCCTTTGTTTGTGATGTTGTTTCTTTTCGTAATATTGGTTATATTTCTCTCTTCTTTTCTTGATTTGTCCCTTGTATTTGTGACAACATCACATTCATAATGTTTGATTTTCAAAAAATGCATTCATTTCCAACGAATCTTTTCTCGAAAAATCTTTGTAACTTTTTTCAAAAATAGCATTCTCAAATTGGACCCCTAGCAGAATGTGTTTCCTATTGGTGTAATTAATATTTAATTACACTTTACATAAATTTACTTAGGTAATTATTTAATTCCTAGGTTAATTAGTTGTCATCCTTATCTTGTTGAGCTATCTTGTTGCTCAAGATAAGATTAGGGTTATGCATCTTTTCTTTTATAAAGAAAATCATTATCTTGTAATTAAGAATTCTCAAATAATATTATGTTGCACATTCTTTTGCAACCTCTCTGCTTTTTAAGATTTTCTCTTATGTGGAAGGTCTTTTCAGTTTGCAAATCTGATCTTGGTTTCTAACATGGTATCAGAGACTTGATTTGTAGCCCCTTCTCAGATTTTTGAGAAAATCATTGCAAGGTTCGTTTGGGATTCCTCAAGGATATCATGCCTTGATTTCATCTATAAGGCATTTTGGATCAAATCGGGCTTCACCATTGCATTTAGAGCGCTGGAAAAAGTCAAGATTGACTTTTGTTTTGCAGATTTTGGCCATCATTTTCCAGATCTATGAGGGTTTCAAGCTGGGAGATTGTTTGCAAGTTCTAGAGGTAGCCAATTTTTCTAAGCAATTTGAGAAGAAACAGAGGTCACCATCGTGTTCGCAGTGGCCAAAAACCCTAAGATTGCCCTTCATTTTATCAATTTCTGAGCAGTTGGTCTGGTAGGCAAAAAAAATTGCCTAGGCGGCCGTACGGCCTCCCCAGTACACCTTTCGATGCACAAAAATCAAAAAAAATTGAAAAAAATGTGCCTTTTGGAAGTCTGTGCTGACGCGCCCAGTGCAAAGGAATCTCGCCACCCAGCGGCCGCCCAACTGCCACCGCCAGTCCACCGCCGACCCTACGCAGCCCCTGAGGGCTCCCTCCACTCCGCCCCAATCCTATGGTGGACCGAGGGCCCTGCGGGCCATTCTTCCCAGCTAGTGGCCATATGTATGACCAAGGGCCCACAAATAGCACTGGCAGCCTCTCAGAATATTCTGGGAAGAGAGAATATACCGACGCCCAGATGGAATATTCCGGCACATTACAGCATATTCCATCATTGCCAAAAAAAATTCCTATAGGGGGGGCATTTTTTGGCCCCAACGGCCAGATGGCCTTCAATTTTTTCGCAATGAGGTGCTGACATCAACATGACGTCACCCCGCCGTATGGCCCTCTTTGCCCCTCCTAGCCCTAATTCTTCCTAAAGGAGCAATTTTTTTCTTTTGGTCATAACTTGGGCATACGGTATCAAAATTGGGAAAACGAGATATTGCCAGAAAGCTGGTTCCAAGAACTTTCCAGTGGTGCTATTTATTTTTCAGTATTTTTTTTTTTACCTTCATTTATTTCTATTTGAAGTCAGATGTTCTTTTTGGGCTTCCGAGCTCATAACTTTTTGCCATGATCTCCAATTTTTGTCTTCTTTGAGGCGTTGGAAAGGTATTGAGGAGCTCTATCTTGCTGTCCATGAAATTTTTTTTGTATCTATCTCAAGTTTATCATTATTCCATATTTTTTCTGATGGATGTTTTGGAGATTACTTGGATGTTTTGGTAGTTGGAAAGGTGAAACTTGAATATTTGTATTTCATTTCAGTACATCATGTTATTTTATGTTTATGCATGCATTAGTATGCTCTCCTTTTACAATCATTGGGTTATTGTAATAAATGAACTTAGATAAAGTTCCATCAGGGGGGTTTCTTGCATAATAAATTTGATTAGAGTTTAGTTTTCACTTTGATCTCCTATTCATCTTGCTTTGTTGGCAACTCATATGGGTTATTTGGTTTCCTAGTTTCTTTTTTCCACATTTTTGCTATAGCTCGACACATATCAAATTCATCGATTCACACTTCAGTTGAGAGATTATGTTTCTTGATCCTCATTGGTTCAGATTCTTCTCAGTTTGAGGGCCATGTTTTTATCGTTAATGTTCCAGAGTCTTCATGGTCCTTCCCATGGAAGAGTTTCAGTCACAATTTGGCATCGGCATCGAGATACACGGCTTCCAGATTTTGTCATCATCTCATCTACTGTTGCTTCATAGATTCTAGGGTTGTTCCAGTTTGTGATTTTTCCAGTGTTCTGTGGCATCAGGTCTACTGTCACATTATCATGATTCTAGTTTTGGTTTCAGTTGTAGACAGAAGTATCTTTCCTTTCTTGTCAGATTGTGGTTCCAGTGTTACTCCACAGTGTTCTTCCAGTGCTTCTTTGCAGCAGTCGTCTCATTGTAGGGGGGTTTTGTCCCACTGGGTTTTCCTTCTCTACCTCATCTTTGCATTTGTACATGAGTACCTAATCAGGCCTTGTTGTTGGGACTCATCTTTGTATAATAATTTTGCTTCTCCCTAAGTTGCGCTTATGGGGGGTGTTGGTGTAATTAATATTTAATTACACTTTACATAAGTTTACTTAGGTAATTATTTAATTCCTAGGTTAATTAGTTGTCATCCTTATCTTGTTGAGCTATCTTGTTGCTCAAGATAAGATTAGGGTTATGCATCTTTGCTTTTATAAAGAAAATCATTATCTTGTAATTAAAAATTCTTGAATAATATTATGTTGCACATTCTTTTGCAACCTCTCTACAAGTTTTATGATTTTCTCTTCTGTGGAAGGTCTTTTGGTTTGCAAATTTGATCTTGGTTTCTAACATTTCCTTCATCATGGGTTTGCAAAGAAATAACTTGAAGAACTTTCCTCCGAAGAGGGAGCATCTTTTCCTATGGGAGAAGCCTCGACCTTCCCCTCACAAGGGAGCATTTTCTTTCTTTCAAATTCCTTGATGAAGTGAACATCTTTAGAAAGAATTCCTTGATGGTGAATTGATTTGTGAAAAACATTCTTGCACTTTCAAACAACATGTTCCTTGCGAGGACCCCTCTTCTTTTGAAGGGTTCCTAAGGGACCCCTTTGAAATCCTTTCAATTTTTTGACTATTTGTGTGACTATCTACTTGTTCGCCTGTGGCTGCTTTTTGTTTTCTAACATGTTTTATCTATGGATTAACATGTTGGTTTGTAGGTGTGCATGTGAATCCACTTTCCAGTCTGACTCTACAGAGTCCCCTTTTCACTAGGCTTCCTTCATAAGAGAGTACTTGGAGGAATGCCTTCTTTGCAGGTCTATACACCTATGAAGCACTCGAGTACATCCTGCAGGATTTGTCCATCATTGGTCTAAGTGCCTTCAGTGTACTTTATGCAACATCGTAGTTCCATAGAGCTATGAAGTCCTTTTGTTTGAACCTCCTCAAGAGAGAGTACTTGTGGATTCCTTTTCCTGCCCTCCACTTTTGAGCTCACTAGATTGTGGTATGCTTCCTTCATGGTTCAAGTATACATCTCTAACTCTTTGATCTACTTTACCAAACACTCATCAATACTCATGCTCGCTAAAGTGGGGGAAAAATTTATAGGAGAAAACTTGCACCCCTTATGTAAATTCCCCTTTTGCATACTCTCACCTTAGAAAATCAAATCCGAAGGTGAAATTCCATATCATCCATCTGCCTTCCATCCACATGGCGCATGTTTTATGCGTTGGTGAGGGAATTTTCATCAAGGATGTGAGTGCAGCATGTGGACATTTGCACGGCATGCTGCCATCCCTGATAGATTCCTATGTGCAAGGAAGTTACACACTTGATTGGGATCAAATTGTAATGCCTCTATACGACCAACCAACCTAAAATGGATCCTTTTGGTCTTCAAATCTATTCTATTGAATATCAACTCATCTTCTTCACACTCTCTAGAAATTTCACTCCATTTTCTATACACTTTTGGGATCTCTTGAGCTTACTCTTGAAGCATTCTTCTAGAATTTTGACAACTCCATTGAGCATTACAGCAACTTGATACTCCATCAACTTCACTTTTGTCTATGTGAGGCTACCATAGAAGTTGCAAGCTTGGAGTCTTGCAAGACCTCCCTTCATCATCATTGCAGCTGTGGTGACTTTGCCAAGTTTGTTGCTTGCATTCTCCCTTCATTGGCCTTGAGAGACTTTGGGTGGAGTTGGTAACGCTTCACTCTCCCTTTTATGGTTTGATAGAGTAGCATAGTATTGTTTGTAGTGTTCAACAATATCTCTTTCTCTTCCATTTCATTTATCATACTTTCTACTTCATTTCTTTTCTAGTTGCTCATGGAGGTGGAAACACCAAAGTAGGGGTTTGACTGAGGAAAACCCCTATAGAGCCCCAACAATTTTCCCCTCTTACTTTTTAGTAGGTGAACGTGTGTGTGGACCTAGCTAGAAAACTGGCATTTCAGTGAGTTAATATTCATCACCCTAGTTTTTATCTATGTGCTTTATCATTTCCACCTTTACTTTTCATACTTTATTAGTTTGTTCTTTTCGTTAAAATTGATTAGCTAGGTTGTTAAGTAGGTTTTTGGAATTTCTTACCGTACTACACATTTACTGATCATACAGATGCTAGTGCACCAAAGAGTCATCCCTGAACCCACACTACCATCCTCAAATAGAGAGCTTTCTAAGGTGCAATATTGACTCCAAAAACCAACTCATCGAGCCCCAACCAAATTTTTGGGTCTATAGAGTGACAAAAGCACTTGAGAGTGTTCTTCATTCTCGATCCTCATCCCAAAACATCTGTTATAGTGAGGTAAGTTAGGGAAGACCTCTACTCTCATCTCTCCATGACCTAGAGCCTTGATGTGGTTGGTCCCTCTCTCTTACAACATATATATTATACATATATATGTGTGTGTGTGTATATATATATAAATACATATATAAATATATATGTAAGTCGAGAACATACATATGTGTGAACAAAGATGAATATAAATATAAAAGTATATATATATAAGAATATATATACATATAAATATATATATACCTCTTATCAGTGAACTTCAAACTGATAGTGACCATTATCGAATTAATGAAATTTACAATGAAATCATGAGAAAATCCCATGAAGGACATGGTCTACCATCGACAGTATGGAAAATTTTGAATTTAGAATGTGGTTACAATATCATTAATGCCCATTATCATCTTGAAACAACCCCTCAGTGGAGGTGTAGTAAAATGTAGGAAAGATTCTATTCTGAAAAACATATCAACTCCAACTGACAGTGAACTAGGTGTGGAACGAAGCATTGTGGAAAAATTCTAGGGGGAATTCCTTGTTATAGAGGTAATCGATAATTTTTCACTAAAATGTTGCTTCTCATTTGATTTTACAATTTTCATCTTTATTTCATGCTCGATCAAATCATTGCATTATCAATTCTATTGATTGAATAAAACTAGACCACCAAACCCTTTACAAAGTATACAAATTACATTTATGGCTCTATTGATTTATTTTCTACACTTGGATTCACCTAGGTATGTAGAGCCTATAGCTTGGAAGAGCCAACTGTATATATTGCTTTGTAATATTTTCATGTCGTTGACCCTCTATTAGATTGCATGTATGTTTTTATTTAGATAATCCCATCATAGAGCTATCAGGAAAACCTAATAGGCCAGTGATTGGAGTGATATGAATCATATGTTGTTGCCACCCACTTTAGGGTAGGACAAAGCTAACACAAAAGGTTTTGATGTATACAAATTTTACTTTCATATTATTTGTCTATTCGATGGATGCCCATTCGTGTTGAATCCATCAGCTTTGATCTTGCATTGAAGAGTAACTCTAATGCTTTTGTTTGCCAGTGGGCTCATGTCGCCCAACATTGTATATGAGATTCTATTATTTTTGCAAATTGAAGATACCCTGTTTATGTCACCAAGTCTGTTCAGGATAAAGGTTGAACGATGAATTTGTTCCCTAAATTTGTTTGCATGTGTAGTATAGTAAACCATCGCTCAGTAGGAATGGCATCCATGTAGTCTTTGGAGGCAATTACACCTAACTCGAGGGTAGGCGTTATGGCTATTCCCTCAACCACCATGTTTTTAAGAAACAGTAAACAGTTGTGGGTCATTTTAGAATGATAGAAGTATAATATATGTAAACTATGAATGAGGGTTTCAACCCGAACCTGGTTAAGATTGATTACATGGTTTTGATCTTTTTAACATTGTTGAATTAACGGTTAGCATGTCATCTAGTTCTTTTAAATTATTTTCAAAAGTAGATAACAACTTCATTTTAGTTATTTCATACATGAAATCTTATATACATTTTTTTAGAATAATAAAGCTTGGGAAACGAAGCAATGGAACTTGAAGCTAAAACCATAAACAATTGTAAATGACATTGTTTTGTCACAAAGTATAAATATTTAGTTGGAAATAGCATTGTATTATTGTAAACAGTGTATGTTCTGTTGGAAACGACATTGTTTTGTCATAAACTATAACTATTTAGCTAGAAACAGCATTGTATTATTGTAAATAGTAAATGTTTTGTTGGAAAAGACATTTTTTTTCATAAACTGTAACTGTTTAGCTAGACACAGCATTGTATTATTGTAAACAGTGAATTTTTTGTTGTAAACGACATAGTTATGTTGTAAAAGTGAATGTGTAGCTAAAAAATATATTGTTCAATAACTGGTTAGTTGAACCAGCATTGTTTAGTTATAAACCATGAACGTTCTACATGAAATAGCTTGTTCTATAACTATTTAGTTGGAATAGTAAATTTTTGTTATAAATAGTAAAAGTGTCCATATGTAAACAACATCATTGAATATTACAGCTAGTATGAAACAAACAGAACAACAGTATGTCAAAAACTAATAATATAGATTTATTCTAGATTCAATTATTTCTTGAATATATAACAAATGCAAATGTCAATATGGAACATTATTAAATGATAGCAATTTGATTTAATGCTTTTATTTAATAATGTATGCACAAACCAATAACTTAAGTAGGCACATATATGTGTATGCACATAGACTTCGTCTATGTACATACACATACTTGTGGCATACCTTCTTTTGTTTCCTACTTAATTCATTCTCAGATGGATAATGATTTATGTTGAAAGTAATCATGGGTCATGTGAATGATATGACTGAATAATGTAATGTATAGTTCCATTTGAATCATGTATTTGATTTCTACTTAGTGAGTAAAATTAGAAATTTGATTTTCTTTCCATAGATATATGTGAGAAGAATATTCTTTTACTTGAATAGAATAGTGATACCTAAGTAGACTAGAGCACCTCAGGGTAGATGTTGCTAAAGGGTAGATAGTTGTTATGAAATATTGTGTAGTAGAAAGTTACCTTCGAAGACGGGTGCTAAAATGGAGTTCAGAGAGTATAGGTTTGCTTTACTAGAACCTATTGTTTTTTGCAACAAAGTTTTTATACTTTGCCAAGCAATATAGTTCATTTTGTATGTATGGACTCTATGATAACACTCTCTTCCATTCCTAGCATAGATCTTGCATTTTCTTTTCTAATGTGTAGATAAAAATTGCATGTTAATGTATGGGCATGCACTAGATTCCACGTTGAAGATTGTTCTCTTGTTAAACTATATGTGTAGGGTCAGGTATTCTTCAACTTGGAAGAATTCTAGGGAAGCGTAAGCTTCATGGTTGGGCAGTAAAGTGATTCAACCATGTTCTCCTCCACTAATGGAGGTGAGCATCAAGAGGAACTGATGTACACAATACTATTTAATTAGACATGTGTTTCTATTTTTTAATTTGAATATATTCATGTCATTTACAATAATATTAATTAAGTAATAATTTAGGATGGGTTATTACATTTGGTATCAGAGCTTAGGGTTCAACTTTAAGCCTTTTGAGTTTACCATAGTTTGACTAGGGATAGTTGACCCTTAACCAAATTTAGTTCTTCAGATAATTGACCAAACCTAGATTAAATGCAGGTATGGGAAGGTCAAAGGCAGAATGAAGGAAAGGAAAAATCATTAGAACCTCATGTAAGAAAGATGGAATGGAATTAAAAGCAAATACAAAGGTTCAACTTGAAATTCCTAATGGTATAACTCTAGCCCAGGCCCTTACATGACTTAAGCTAGAGAGAAGCTTGAAGATTGAGGAGAAGAGAACACCTAAGATCAAAAATCTTTCCCCAATTTGGGACTGGCCTCTAGGGTGTGGACCCAACACACCCTTGTTAACTAAACAGGAAAAGGAGAGCATGTGTGCTCAACTATCATCTACTGTAATGTTTGACATAAATTCAGATGAGGACTCATAGGAATGTCTTCTTTATGATGATGAGAAAATGGAATAATGTAACAAGAATCCTTTTGTAAATAAGGGTCTATTGACTCAGCTTTAATATAAATGAAACTAGATAATATTTTTGGTGTGTTCAAATGAAGGACTCCAAAATATGTTTATTATGCATGAATGTGTATGTCTTCTACGAATAAGGGATATATGCATGTGTAAATTATGTGATGTAGAATAAGAATGTTTATTCGTAGAACCCATTGTTGAGATGCGATAGATGTTAATGTGTTTCTAGTTAAGTGTGAGTCAACATGGTGACCACTAAGCAAGAGATGGGTGGTAGTGGTTCTGACAACGGACCTAATAAGAAGTTGGAATGGATTCTACAACTTCTGAACTATCAAAAGGCTCACATGGATCACATAGAACAAGAGTTCTGAGTGACACATGAGGACCGAGAATGCAAGAATCTAGAATTCAATTAAGGAGACGATGGTCCAAGAGCGGGTCCACAAGGTTGAATTGAGGATGAGCTTGGAAAAGATCTCAAATGAGTATCACTACCTAAGCTTGATGGTAAGGCTATTGAAGCAATATTAGAGGCATGGATTCTTGAGATAGAAAAATACTTTGGGCTTCGTAACCCTTCTGATCAGACTAAAGCGGCATGGGCTATGTATCAGCTCTTAGGTGAAGCAGCTACTTGGTGGGATATTGAGAAGTCAAAAAGGAATCTGCAGCCTGTTGAGATCACTTAGGAACTCTTCCTACCAATATTTTAGGAAGAAATGGTTACCACAACTTTTCTTTGACAAGAAAGTGATAGAATTCAAGAATTTAACTCAAGGGAGCATGACTGTGACCCAATATTAGGAAAATTTCACCAACCTATTGAAATATGTGCCTCAATATCAGGGAGATGAATGTTTTTACATCCAAAAATTTATATTGGGACTGAGACCTCACATTGGAGCTAAAGTGGATATGCATGATCCTCTTACCATGAGTGCAGTCTTCCAAAAATCCATCAAATTAGAACGTAAACTACAATAGTTATCAAATTTCTGCAATAATGCAAATCCTAAGTTGTGGTCTAGTAACAAGAAATTTCATAAAGGAGACAAGAACCATCAAATCCATAATCTCAAGAGGGGAAGTGAGTCACAAGAGAAAGGTGAAGATGGGAATGGTGGAAAGAACAATAAGGCAAACAAAAACAAGGGTAAAGATGACCATAAGCAGAAGGGCTTCAGAGAGGACAATCCAAGAGGTCGCAAAGGGCCTCGTGATGGATGTTATACCTATGGAGGCGATCATTATGCCTCAAATTGTCCTCAACGGTCGAATTCACAGAAGGAAGGAAGCTATCAATAGACTCGGCATCACCAAATCCATTTTGCAATGGATAACAAATAGGCAGAGTATCAAGCTTCGCCAATTCAACTGACAGGTAAGCACTATGGCCAATTTTTCTCTATTTTGATTGATACCAGAGCTACTGAATGTTTTATAGATCCTAGAATAATATCCAAGATACATATTAGACCTGGATACATGGAAAACTCATGGACAATCCAGTATGGTAATCAAGCAGAGCGAGGGGTAGATACTTATCTCTTTTGTAGCAAGTTAGAACTTTCAACCTTTCAAATGTAGGTCAACTTGTATGTGGCACCTTTAGGCTCATATGATGTAATTTTAGGAATAAATTAGTTAATCGAGCATAAGGCTATAGTGAACTATAAGGATAAGGTAGTCAATTGTTTGGATGATTATGGAAACCCAGTCGATATTTGTGGAATGCAAAGACCCTTAAAGCTTAGACAGATTTCTACTATGCAGCTCAAGAAGGCTCGTCAAAAGGGATGTGAAATTTATGTTGTGCATTTCAGTGACCCTGAAAGCAAGGAATCATATTTAGATGACTACCCTATTCTGAAGGAGTTTCAAGATTTATTCCCTGATGAACTAACAGAATTTCCTTTGAAGCGGGAATTTGACTTCTCTATTGACCTCGTTCCAAGACCTAAGCCTCAATCCAAGGCACCGTATTAGATGACCACCACCGAACTCTATGATTTGAAGGCCTAGTTAATGGAATTTTCAAAAAAAAGGGCTTATAATACCCAGTCTGTCTCCTTGAGGAGCACCAATTATCTTTGTGAAAAAGAAGGATGGAACCTTGCGTCTATGTATAGACTATTGGATGTTGAACAAGGGGACAATCAAGAACTGATACCCACTCTCGAGGACTAATGAGTTGTTTGACCAAATGAAGGGAGTGACAGTTTTCTCCAAAATTGATCTTAGGTCAAGGTACCATCAGTTGAGAATTAAGGAAGAAGATATTTTGAAGAATGCATTTAGAACTAGATATGGACATTATGAGTTCATAGTTGTACCTTTTGGTTTGACTAATGCACCAGCAACTTTCATGAACCTCGTGAATAGCTTATTTAGAGACTATTTCGATGAATTTGTTTGAATCTTCATTGATGAAATCCTATTTTACTCAAAATTTGTTGAAGAGAATGATAGGAACTTGAGGATAGTCCTTCAATGGATGAGAGAAAGGAAACTCTTTGGAAAGTTGTCCAAGTTTTCATTCTATCAAGACAAGGTGCATTATTTAGGCCATATCATTTTAGCTGGAGGAGTCTCTATAGACCCTGAAAAGATCAAGGTAGTCGTGAAATGGCCAATGCCTCAGAATGTGTCAAAATTCTATAGCTTCTTGGGCCTCATAGGATACTATAGGGATTTTGTGCAAGGGTTTTCCCAAATTGCATCTCCTATAACCTCACTCCAAAGAAAGTGAATGTGGTTTGAATGGACTAAGAAATGCGAGCAGGAATTCCAACTCTTGAAGGAGAGGCTCGTGAAAGCACCAATGTTGACCATTCCTGATCCTAATGGGAGATTCACAATAATCACAGATGCTTTGGGAGAGAGACTAGGAGCAGTACTAATGCAAGATGGAAAAGTGGCAGCATATGAATCAAGGAAGCTTAAGCAACACAAGATGAATTACACACAACATGATTTAGAATTGGTTGTAATAGTTCATTCCTTACATATGTGGAGGAATTATCTTTTGGGAATCCATTTGGACTCAAGATAGACCACTTGGGATTGAGATACATTTTTACTCAACCAAACCTTAATACATGACAAAGAAGGTGGTTGGAATTCCTTAGTGAGTATGACTTCAAAATTGAGTATATAAAGGGAAAAGATAACATAGTGGTTGATGCTCTTAGTAGATGAAGACATCTGGAAACCATGATCTCGACAAGGTCTAACTTGAGACAACAGGCGATTCAGTATCTACCAGGGGATGAGCACTATGAGAGAGTGAAGAACGCCCTAGTAGCAAATCCTTCAAATCATCGGTTAGATGGGTATGAGATTGAATCAGATGGTATTTTGAGATGCTAGAGAAGATTGTATATTCGAAACTATAGAGAGATGAGGAAGTTGGTTTTAGAGGAGGTTCATAATGCACCTTATTTAGGACACCCTAGCGTATCCAAGATGATTGTAGAGTTGAAGGCTCTGTATTTTTGGCCTAAACTCAAGAAGGATGTAGTGGAGTATGTAGCCAGATGCTTAGAATGGCACTAAGTCAAGGCTAACCATGCACATCCATCTAGGCTACTATATCCTCATGACATACTTCAGTATAAATGGCAGGTGATCAATATGGACTTCGTACAGGGGTTGTCATTGAGCAAGAAAATAATTGATGTTATCTTGGTCACAATTGATAAGTTGACTAAGTTTGTGCACTTCATTCCAAGAAACCTTAAGGATGGATCGTTGACTAAGGTCCAATGGGACCAGTACTTAGAAGACAATGCTACTTAGGAGGGTGTGGAAGAAATAGAACACTCTTTCCACATTTTCTTTCTTGAGAAAGAGACTTTAATAATTTTGGTTGAAAATTTTGGATTGAAATATTATGATGTTTTGACTTGGAACAATTTCATATATAGTTGAAATAGACATTTATTTAAATTTTGATTAAATAGACATCGAGACGATGTCTCTTCCAAGAGGGGAAGGATGTCATAACCCAATTTTATTTCATTTTAATTATAATATGGTAAATTCAATTATTGAAGAAATTCAATATGTTAAATGTAAAATTTGAAATATTAGAAATGGATTGAAAGAAGTTGATTGATGTTGGCTAAGTGATATTTTTAAATTATCTTACATGTTATCAAGAATTGAATGTTACTGATGAATTTTTCAAGTGCAAGTGTGTGCAGTTGCAGGGTGACAAGTTGGAGGATGAGAACATGGTTGAAGTACGATTGTTTAGCTAGATTGAATGATAAGCTAGATGGAATCTGGGAGCACACACCACAAAAAAAAATGGCATGATAACTACATTTGAAAATTCATATAAGAATTATATAAAGCTAACAGAAATGACTCAATGATTGAAAATATGTATTTGTGAAATGAAATTACGTGGAATTTATATTTAAAAAAGTCAATCTTGAGCTTGTGTTTTGAATTTAGAGGAAAACGAAAGTGAGATTTGGTATGTGAACAAATGTGTGAATTTCAATTATGCATTTAATATCATTGTTGAAATGATAGATATGCACATGAAAACATTTATATGTGAATACAAATATATGTGTATATATATAAACACACACGAATATATATTATGCATATACATATATCTATGTGTATATATATAAATATATATGTGTGTCGAGAACATACATATGTGTGAACAAACATGAATATAAATATAAAAGTATATATATATTTATATATATATATATATAAGAATATATATTATATATATTTACATATATATATATTTATTTATTTATTTATATTTATATATATATATTTTTTATTTTTTATTTTGTTTTTATTTATATATATATATAAGAATATATATACATATAAATATATATATTTATACCTCTTATCAGTGAACTTGAAACCAATAATCACCATTATTGACTTGATGAAATTTAAAATGAAATTATGAGAAAATCCCATGAAGGACGTGGTCTGCCAGCAACAGTATGGAAAATTTTGAATTTAGAATGGGGTAGAAATATCATTAATTCCCATTATCATTTTGAAACAGCCCCTTAGTGGAGGCATACTAAAATGTAGGAAAGATGTTATTCTGAAAAAGATATCGACTCCAACCGATAGTGAACTGGGTGTGGAACAAAGCATTGTGGGAAAAAGCCAAAGGGGAATTCCTTGTTGCAGAGGTAAATGGTGATTTTTCATTAAAATGTTGCTTTTCATTTGATTTTATAGTTTTCATCTTTATTTCATGCTTGACCGAATCATTGCATTATCAATTCTATTGATTGAATAAAACTAGACCATCAAACTCTTTGCAAACTATACGAATTAGATTTATGGCTATGTTGCTTTCTTTTCTACACTCGGATTTTCCTAGGCATGTAGAGCCTATGGCTTGGAACAGTTGATTGTATATATTGCATGTATGTTTTTATTTAGATAACCCCATCATAGGGCTATCAAGAAAACTTGATAGGCCTGTGATTGGAGCGATGTGAATTATATGTTGTCGCCACCCCTTTTAGGGTAGGTCAAAGCTAACATAGGTTTTGATGTATACACATTTTACTTGCTTATTATTTGTCTATCCCATGGACGCCCATTCGGTCCAAAGCCATCACCTTCAATCTTGCATCAAAGAGTAACTTTAATGCTTTTTTTTTCATCATCGAGGCAATGGTGGGATCATGTCGCCCAACATTGTATATGAGATTCTATTATTTCTTGCAGATTGAAGATACCCTATTTATGTCACCAACTCCATTCAGGATAAAGGTCAAATGATGAATTCATTCCCTAAATTTGTTTGCATGTGTAGTACAGCAAACCATTGCTCAATAGGAATAGCATCCATCTCGTCTTTGGAGGTGATTGCACCCGAGCTAAGGGTAGGTGTTATGGCTACGCCCTCAACCACCATGTTTTTGAAGAAATAGTAAATGATTGTGGGTCATTTTATAATGACAGAAGTATAATATATGTAAACTATGAATGAGGGTTTCAACCCAAACTTGGTTAAGATTGATTCCATGGTTTTGATCTTTTTTAACATTTTTGAATTAACATTTAGCATGTTGTCTAGTTCTTTTGAATTCTTTTCAAAAGTAGATAACAACTTCATTTTAGTTATTTCGTACATGAAATTTTATATACAATTGTTTAGAATAATAAAGGTTGGGAAACAAAGTAATGGAACTTGAAGTTGCAACCATAAACCACTATAAATGACATTGTTTGTCACAAACTGTAACTGTTTAGATAGAAACAACATTGTATTATTGTAAACAGTGAATGTTTTGTTGGAAATGACATTGTTTTATCATAAACTGTAACGGTTTAGCTAGAAATAGCATTGTATTATTGTAAACAGTGAATTTTTTGTTGGAAATGACATTGTTTTGTCATAAACTATAACTATTTAGTTGGAAACAACATTGTATTATTGTAAATAGTGAATTTTTGTTGGAAATGACATTGTTTAGTCATAAACTATAACTATTTAGCTAGAAATAGCATTGTATTATTGTAAACAGTGAATGTTCTACTGTAAATGACATCGTTATATTGTAAAAGTGAATGTGTAGTTGAAAACATTCTTGTTCAATAACTGTTTAGTTGAACCAGCATTGTTTAGTTATAAACCGTGAATGCTCTACATGAAAAAACTTGTTTTGTAACTATTTAGTTGGAATAGTAACATTATGTTATAAATAGTAAAAGTGTTCATATGTAAAGAACATCATTGAATATTATAGCTAGTATGAAACAAATAGAACAATAGTATGTGAGAAACTGTTAACACAAATTTATTCTAGATTAAATTATTTCTTGAATATCTGGCAAATGCAAATGTCAATATGGAATAGTATTAAATGATAGCAGTACGATTTAATGGTTTTATTTCAGAATGTATGCACAAACCAATAACTTAAGTAGGCACATATATGTGTATGCACATAGACTTTGTCTATGTACAAACACATACTTGTGGCATACCTTCTTTTGTTTCTTACTTAATTCTTTCTCAAATGGATAATGATTTATGTTGAAAGTAATCATGGGTCATGTGAATGATATGACTGAATAATGTAATGTACAATTCCATTTGAATCATATATCTGATTTCTGCTTGGTGAGTAAAATTAGAATTTTGATTTTTTCTCTATAGATATATGTGAGAAGAATATTCTTTTACTTTAATAGAATAGTGATACCTAAGTAGACTAGAGCACCTCAGGGTAGATGCTACTAGAGGGTAGATAGTTGTTATGAACTATTATGTAGTAGAAAGTTACCTTCCAGGACGGGTGCCAAAATAGAGTTCAAAGAGTATAGTTTTGCTTTACCAGAACATATTGTTTTTTGTTACAACAAAATTTTCATGCTTGGCCAAGCAATATAGTTCATTTTGTATGTATGGACTTTGTGATAACACTCTATGCCATTCCTAGCATAGATCTTGCATTTTCCTTTCTAACGTGTAGATAGAAATTGCATGTTGGTGTATGGGCATGCACCAAATTCCACCTTGTAGATTGTTCTCTTGCTAATCTTTCTATGTAGGGTCAGGTATTCTTTAAGTTGGAAGAATTTTGAGGAAGTGTAAGCTTCGTAGTTGAGCAGTAAAGCACTTCAACCATGTTCTCGTCCACTAGTGAAGGTGAGCGACAAGAGTAACCTTAGATTTACACAAGACTATTTAGTCTATGTTGTAACCTTGATGTAATCCTTTATGTACCTTGATGTAAAAGTTGTATAATGTAATGACTTTGTGGCCTTATGAATGAAGTCAAAATTGAGTATTATAATTTAAGATTTGAATTGAATATACAAATCTTTGACTCATTTTAATTAGACATGTGTTGCTATGATTGGCTATAGCTACTTAGTTATGTTTTTTTAATTTGAATATATTCATATGTCATTTACAATAAGATTAATTAAGTAATAATTTAGGATGGGTTATTACATTTGGTATCAGATCTTAGGGTTCATTTCTAGGCCTTTTGAGTCTACCGTAGTTTGACTAGGGATAGTTGACCCTTGACCAAATTTAGTTGTCTTGAGAATTGACAAAACCTAGATTGAATGCAGGTATGGGAAGGTCAAAGGTAGGATGAAGGAAAGGGAAAACCATTAGAACCACACGTAAGAAAGATGTAATGGAAGAAAAAGCTAAGACGGAGGTTCAACCCAAAATTCCCAATGACAAAACTCTAGCTCAAGCACTTACACGACTTATGCTAGAGAGAGGCTTGAAGATTGAGGAGAATTGAACACCTAAGATCAAAAATATTTATGTAATCTAGGACTGGCCTCTAGGGTGTGGACCCAACACACCCTTGTTAACTAAAGAGGAAAAGGAGAGCTTGTGCGCTCAACCATCCTCTTCTGTAAAGTTTGATATAAATTTAGATGAGGACCTAGAGGAATGTCCTCTTTTTGATGATGAGAAAATGGAATAATGTAACAAGAACCCTTTTGTAAATAAGGTTCTATTGAATCACCTTTAATATAAATAAAACTAGATAATATTTTTGGTGTGTTCAAATGAAGGACTCTAAAATATGTTTATTATGCATGCATGTGTACATCTTCTATGAATAAGGGATATATGCATGTGTAAATTATGTGATGTAGAATAAGAATGTTTATTCATAGAACCCAGTGTTGAAATGCAATAGACATGAATATGTTGTAGGTTAAGTGTAAGTCAACATGGTGACCACCAAGAAAGAGATGGGTAGTAGTGGTTATGACAACAGACCAAACAAGAAGTTGGAATAGGTTCTAGAGCTTCTGAACTGGAAAGAGGCTCGCATGGATCACATAGAACAAGAGGTTTGAGTGACACTTGAGGACCGGGACCGCAGGAATGTAGAAGTCACCCAAGGAGATGATGGTCCAAGAGCAGGTCCACAAGGTCAAATTGAGGATGAGCTTGGGAAAGATCTCAAATGAGTAGCACTGCCTAAGTTCGATGGTAAGGCTATTGAAGCAATAGCAGAGGCATGGATTCTTGAGATAGAAAAGTAATTTGGGCTCTATAACCTTTCTAATCAAACTAAAGTGGCATGGCCTACATATCATCTCTTAGGTGAAGTAGCTACTTGGTGGGATATTGAGAAGTCAAAAAGGAACCTGCAGCCTGTTGAGATCACTTGAGAACTCTTCCTCCAATATTTTAGGAAGAGATGGTTACCACAACTTTTCTTTGACAAGAAAGTGACAAAATTCCAGGATTTAACTCAAGGGAGCATGACTGTGACCCAATATTGGGAAAAGTTCACCAACCTATTGAAATATGTGCATCAATATCAAGGAGATGAATTTTTTTGCATCCAAAAATTCATATTGAGATTGAGACCTCACATTGGAGCTAAAGTGGATATGCATGATCCTCTTACCATGAGTGAAGTCTTCCAAAAATCCATCAATTAGGAACAGAAACTACAACAGTTATCCAATTTCCACAATAATTCAAATCCTAAGTTGTGGTCTAGTAACAAGAAATTTCATAAAGGAGACAAGAACCATCATATCCATAATCTCAAGAGGGGAAGTAAGCCTCAAGAGAAAGGTGAAGATGGGAATGGTGGAAAGAACAATAAGGAAAACAAAAACAAGGGTAAAGACGACCATAAGCAAAAGGGCTTTAGAGAGGACAATCCAGGAGGTCTCAAAAGGCCTCATGATGGATGTTATACCTGTGGAGGCAATCATTATGCCTCAAATTGTCCTCAGAAGTCAAAGTCACAGAAGGAAGGAGCTATCAATAGACTCAACATCACTAGATCCATGCTACAGTGGATAACAAATAGGCAGAGTATCAAGCTTCACCAATTCAACTAACAGGTAGGCTCTATGGCCAATCTGTCTCTATTTCGATTGATACCAGAGCTACTGAATGTTTTATAGATCCTAGAATAATATCCAAGATACCTATTAGACCTAGATACATGGAAAACTCATGGACAGTCCAATATGGTAATCAAGCAGAGTGGAGGGTAGATACTTATCTCTTTTGCAGCGAGTTAGAGCTTCCAAACTTTCAAATATAGTTCAACATGTATGTGGCACCTTTAGGCTCATATGATGTAATTTTGGGAATAAATTAGTTAATCAAGCATAAGGCTATAGTGAACTATAAGGTTAAGGTAGTCAATTGTCTGGATGATTATGGAAACCCAATCAAGATTTGTAGAATGCAAAGACCCTTAGATCTTAGATAGATTTTTAATATGAAGCTCAAGAAGGTTCATCGAAAGGGATGTGCAATTTATGTTGTGCATGTCAATAACCCTGACAACAAGGAACTATGTTTAGATGACTACCCTATTCTCAAGGAGTTCCAAGATGTATTCCCTGATGAACTTACAGAGTTTCCTCCAAAGTGGGAATTTGACTTCTCTATTGACCTTGTTCCAAGAGTTGAGCCTCAATCCAAGGCACCCTATCAGATGACCACCACCGAACTCTATGAGTTGAAGGCCTAGTTAATGGAATTGTTGAACAAAGGGCTTATAAGTCCTAGTGTGTCTCCTTGGGGAGCACCGATTATCATTGTGGAAAAGAAGGATGGAACCTTGTGTCTATGTATAGACTATTGGATGTTGAACAAGGTGACCATAAAGAACTGATACCCACTCTCAAGGATTGATGATTTGTTTGACCAAATGAAGAGAGTGGTGATGTTGTCCAAAATTAATCTCAAGTGAGGGTACCATCAATTTAGAATTAAGGAAGAATATATTCTTAAAACTATATTTAGAACTTGATATGGACACTACGATTTCACAGTGGTACCTATTGGTTTGACTAATGCACCAACAGCTTTCATGAACCTCATGAATAGTGTATTAAGAGATTTCTTGGATGACTTTGTTTTAATCTTCATTGATGACATCTTAGTTTACTCAAAAAAAATTGAAGAGCATGATAGGAACTTGAGGATAGTCCTTCAGCGGCTAAGAGAAAGGAAACTCTTTGGAAAGTTTTCCAAGTTTTCATTCTATCAAGATAGTGTACACTATCTAGGCCATATCATTTCAGCTAAAGGAGTCTTTGTAGACCTTGAAAATATCAAGGTGATCATGGAATGGTTGGTGCTTCAGAATGTGTCAAAATTTCATAGTTTCATCGGCCTCACAGGATACTATAGGAAGTTTGCACAATGGTTTTCCCATAGTGCATCTCCTATCACCTCACCCTAAAGAAAGGGAACATGGTTTGAATGGACCGAGAAATGTGAGCAGGAATTTCAACTCATGAAGGAGAGGCTCACAATAGCACCATTGGTAACCATCCCTGATCCTAATGGGAGATTCATAGTAATCACAGATGCTTCAGATGAGGGACTAGGAGTAGTACTAATGCAAGATGGACAAGTGGTAGTGTATGAATCAAGGAAGCTTAAGTAGCACGAGGTGAACTATGCACCACATGATTTATAATTTATCGCAATAGTTCATGCCTTACAGATGTGGAGGCATTATCTTTTGGAGAATCCATTTGAACTCAAGATAGACCTCTTGGGATTGAGATACATTTTTACTCAACCAAACCTTAATGCATGAAAAAGAAGGTGGTTGGAATTCCTTAATGAGTATGACTTCATAATTGAGTATATAAAGGGAAAAGAGAATAGAATCGCTAATGCTCTTAGTAGATGAAGACATCTGGCAGCCATGATCTCAACAAGGTCTAACTTGAGACAAGAGGTAATTTAGTATCTTGCAAGGGATGAGCACTATGAGAGAGTGAAGAGTGCCCTAGCGGCGAATCCTTCTTATCATCAGTTCCATGGGTATGAGATCAAACCAGATGGTATTTTGAGATGCCAAAGAAGAATGCATACTCTAGACTCTGGAGAGATGAGGAAGTTGGTTTTAGAGGAGGTTCATAATGCACCTTATTCAAGACACCCCAGAGTATCCAAGATGATTGCAGAGTTGAATGCTCTGTAGTTTTGGCCTAAACTAAAGGATGTAGTGGACTACATATCTAGATTCTTAGAGTGCCAGTGAGTCAAGGTTGAGCATGCACATCTAGTTGGGCTACTGTATCCTTGATGAGCCCAAAATATGCTCATAATTTGGATATCATGGTGTACTTTTAATACCTTTACTTTTGTTGTTCATGGTTGTTCAACTCTCTTGAAACCTTTTATTCTGGGATATCCTGTAGTAATACATTTTCATGTTCCTACAGCCTATCATGTTGACATGTCTATATTTATTACCATGTTTGACTTCCCAAATGACTAGTATAACACATGTAGTTTTTGAATGATGAAATAGATTTAAATATGCGATTAATGAATGGATATTGTGTATGTGTCATGCGCCTTTTCTTTTGCATCTGTTACCTTGTGTTTCGCAGGTTGTTGAAGAAAGTATGATCGAGCCAAGCGTAGCCAATCTCGGCCTTGCAGTAAAGTCCATTTCCTGCACGACTTCGAGGAAGCTCTGGCAAAGACTCTTTGACCGAAACCATTGGGAAGGATTTTAAATGACATTTAATCTGGAAAGAGTGGAGTGCTAGATTCTCTTTGGATCGGGTTGAATGAATAAACTCATTTATGAAGTTTGTTCCTCGATTTCGGGATACATTTTATATCCACGTCTTTCTCTATTAGGGTTAGTTAGTTAGTTGTTCTCCTGATTTAAAATAAGTGTTCCTCCTAGGCGGGTGAACAAGGAGATAGATAGAGAAGCAGATTATGTAAGAGTTAGAGTTATAATATGAATCAGAGTTTTTGTTAGTTTTTTGAAGTAGAACAATCAATGTAAATGATTTCACATTATGAATAAAAGTTGATGGAGTTCTGAGCACAATCTTCTATGTAAATTAGTTGATGCTTGCTAAGGGGGGCCACTTAGTAAGTATATGTAGGAGAGTAGTTGTTTATCCTTTGTTAATTCAAGTTATATTTCATTTTAGAAGTTTCAGCACAAGCTCAATCTTATACTATTCCTACAGCATTGGGAATCCATCCCTGTGTTTGTTCCTGCAGCATAAGGCCAGTTTATAGTTTGCCTCTCAATTATAGCTATTATGATTTCTACTTTGGTTAGATTATGGTTCAGTTAAGAGAAATTTACATTACCTTCCTGTAGCATAGGTAGAATTTCTTTCCAAGTATTTATTTTCAATAGGTTGTGATTGAAACCGGTTCTTAGTGTACATATAGTGCTGCTCCATTTAAAGTTTATGTTCCCTAGTTTGACAATTAAATGAACGACCATGAAGAGGTATTAGTCACCTGCTGGAATGTCTAATTCCCAAGATAGGTTTTTTCATGATTTTCATATCCTTTTGTGGGCGCGACCATTTTTGGCACCGTTGTCGGGGATGGTGTCAATCTAGGAACCTGCTATAGTCATTGTTAGTAGTAGTTTAGTCATTTGTTCATAATATTTTAAAATACCATCCATTTTCATTGCATGCATAGAAGAAGAGATGCTTAGGGGAGATTTCTCCCTAACCTGCCATCCATTGCTAAGAAAACTGAACCAGCTTATAGCCTAATTGAGGACGAAGGAGACTTAGATATTGACCCATTTGCTGAAGATTTGTGTGTTGACTTGCTATTCAGCCCATTTGACGAAGAACCTGAAGAAAGTCCATTTGCTTCTATACTTGGTCAAGTGAACATGGCACGTAATCCACCGAATCGACCTCCTACTTTTGAATTCCCCATTATTGCTCAACAAAACAATGACAACCTTAAGAATATTCCTTCTTCATTACTTCCCAAGTTTTATGGCTTAGTTACAGAAGACCTAGAGACCTTCTTGTTCGAGTTTGACATCCTCTATCGCAGTTATGACTACACTTCAAATGCTCACAAACTGAAATTATTTCCTGCTACCTTGAAGGAGGGAGCTCTCAGATGGTTCATGAGTTTGGGAAGGGGTGTTGTTGATAGTTGGGTAGCCATGCAAACAAAATTTCTTGAGAAATACAAGGAATATTGTAAGAGTGGTAGTAAAGGTGATGATATATTCTGAATTCAACAGAAGGAAGATGAAATTTTGGAGGATTATATATCAAGATTCTTGTTTTCTCTAAAAAAGAATTCAAACCATACTTTTAATGAAGAATCTTAGAAATTACTTTTTCTAAGGGGAATCAATGATACCTGTATAGATGTCTTGGACCTGATGGGAGGTGGAGATATCACTCAAGCATCTTGGGATCATATCATGAAGATATGTCTCAATTACTCCCAAGCAAATGTGAAGAAGGGTAGAGGCCATCAAGCTACAGTGGGAAAGTCTTCTTCCAGTGGGGTTTCCCAGATGGAGATCACAAATTTGCTATCTGATTTCAAGCAGGACATCATAAACAACATGGCTACACAGTTGGATACCATGCAAGCTCGCACGAAACATGTGGAGGCTGAGGAAATTCTGGCTGAGTTCTGTCCACATTGTAGATAGAAGAAATGTGACTGCAGATGCAAGATGGTGGCCAACATGGAGGCTAAATAGTTACCTACTAATTTTAAGATGATAGAAGGTGATGATGACCAAGTCTTCTTTGTTGCACAAAGGAGACCATGGGCTCCAAGACAAGGTATGCCTCAAGATCTTTTGACTTTTGGTAATCCTTACTCTAATTATAATAACCAATGGCAACCTACATATGGCCCATCTCCACCTTGGAATGCTCCTCAACCCTACTGGCCTAACTATCAGAGCCCTCAATGGAGAGGTTCTCAGCAATGGCAGAACCAACCCTCTGGATTCCTACAATCTCAGTAGCCACAACCTCTGACCCTTATGCCTCCTCATGTAGCACCTGCAGCAAATATTGGCCCTCCAAAACAAATGCTTATGCCTACTCAACCATTGCCAAATCCTAATAATAAGCAGCAGCAAAAATAGCAGCCTATGTATTCTGCAGAAGCCAACCAGTATCCAACTTATGCCCTGAATATCAATGATATCCATCTCAGATCTGGAACCACTCTCCCTGCTCCACAGCCACCTTTAATTACAAATATTCTAGACTCTGCTACTGAACAACCTATTGATCATGTAAAAGATATACCTGTATCAGCTACTGCCTCTAAGGAACCTATCCTACAGCCTTAGACTACACCACCTTTTCCTTAGAGATTGTAGATTACTACACCCAAGACCATTGAAGAGCCCACCTTTGATATTTTGGAGCAGCTAAAGAATGTACAAGTCCAAATTCCTCTTTTTCAAGCTATTAAAGATGTTCCAGTTTATGAAAAAGCCATTAAAGAAGCGTGTTTAAAGAAACAAGGAAGAAAGAAAAAGGATCCCCAAACTATCCATGTCCTAGGACAGTTAGCCGATATTATGTTGGGGAAGGTTGTCATTCCAAAATATACTAATCCTGGAAGTCCTGTAGTAAAAATAAATATCAATGGTCAAGTAGTAAGAAATGTTTTGGTTGACCTTGGTGTAGCCATTAATGTGATGACCAAGCACACTATGGAGTGTTTGAATATTCCAAACATTTAGTCTACACCGACTGTCCTACAGCTTGCTGATAGTTCCATGGTTACACCTGATGGAGTGATAGAAGATGTCATTGTCACCCTTGAATCTTGGGAATACCCTATTGATTTCACCATATTGTCCACTAAGGAAACCTTAGGAGTATATCATATTATCCTAGGTAGACCTTGGTTAGCTACAGCTGATGCCCTTATATGATGCCATTCAGGAGACATGACAATTTTTGATGGTCAATCAAGGAAGAAATTGGTTTTATACCCACCTGCACAACCTTTGCCAGATTTGACTCAACCAGCTTGGCCAGATCTAGGAGAGGAACCTGAAGAAGTCAATTCATTAGCTCAGTTAATGATGCTACGAACTGATCCATTTTCCTAGCTTCAGAGTGAAGATAACCTGCTTCTACACATTCTGCAGTTTAGTTCTGATTTGAATAGCCCATCTGTTTTGTATAGCCATTCTTAGCAATGTTTCCTGTAGCAACTAGATCCTGAGAGTCATCATGATTTACTATTATGTGATATATAGGCACCACCTTTATCAACAACCTCAATAAATGATCTTACCAAACAGATAGAAGTATCTCTAGGTCGTTGTCTGCATATTAATAATAAGTTGCCTCTATCTCAACAAATTGCCCTAGCTACAATGCTGCAAGCCCACAAAAGAGATTTTGCATGGGACTATGGGGATATGAGAGGTTTAGACCCAAAACTCTATACACATCACATATATATTAACAGTGACTTCAAACCTATTAGGCAGCCTCAAAGAAGAATTAATCCAGCTTTGAGAGAAATTGTTAAAGAAGAATTGCAGAAAATGTTAGTAGTTGGCTTTATCTACCCAATCTCCAATAGTCAGTGGGTTTCCCCATTGGTCATTGTTCCTAAGAAAGGAGGAAAATAGAGGGTATGTGTAAATTACAGAGAGCTCAACTTGGCAACAAAGAAAGATTACTTTCCTCTTCCATTCATTGATCAAGTTCTAGATAATTTAGCTGGGAAAAAGTACTTCTCATTCTTAGATGGCTTCAATGGGTACAATCAAATTAAGATTGCTCCTGAGGATCAAGAAAAGACTATTTTTACATGCCCTTGGGGAACATTTTTCTATTCAATTTTTCCTTTTGGTCTCTATAATGCTCCTGCAACTTTCCAGAGGGTAGTCATAAGTATCTTCTCAGACATCTCATATGATTGCATGGAAATATACATGGATGACTTTACTGTTTATGGTACAAAATTTGAGGAAGCTCAAGCCAACTTGGAGAAAGTACTACAGAGATGTGAAGATCACAACCTATCTCTGAATAGTCAAAAGTGCTTCATGATGATGCAGGAGGGAATAGTGCTTGGTCACTATATTTCTGCTACAGGAATTCAGGTTGATCCTGCTAAGATTGAGGTCATCTCTAAGCTACCCTCTCCTGCTAAGTAGAAAGAGGTATGGAGCTTTCTAGGCTATGCTAGATACTATAGAAGATTCATCAAGGACTTCAGCTAAACAGCAGGCCCCTTATACAGTCTGCTGAAGAAAGATGCAGATTTTTCTTGGACAGAAGAATGTGAAAAAGTATTCCTTGACTTAAAAGTTGCCCTTACACAGGCACCTATCTTGAAAGGACCTGATTGGTCACTTCCATTTCATATTCATACTGATGCATCAGATTATGCCATTGGCGTAGTGTTAGGGCAGAAGGATGGTTCAATAGAACATGCACTCTATTACGTAAGCAAAAATCTACAAGGGGCTGAATTAAACTACAATGTTATAGAAAAAGAAATGTTGGAAATCATCTATGCCCTCAATAAATTCAGGCATTATATCACCGGTTATCAAATATTTATTCATACTGATCATGCCGCAATCCAGTATCTCATGAACAAAGCCTCAATATCTGGGAGACTGGCAAGATGGTTATTACTGATGCAGAAATTTGATATTACAATTGTAGACAAGCCAGATAAAGCCAACATGGTTGTTGATTTCCTTTCTAGACTTCAAAGGCAAGATGACTGTGCACTTATTGAAGACTCCTTTCCTGATGAGCACTTGTTTGAAATCAAGGTTATTCACCCATGGTATGCTGATAAAGCAAATTATCTGGCCATAGGAAGAACTCCTTCTTAATTCTCCCCTAAGGAAAAGAGATTATTGGTAGAGAAAAGCTTTAACTTTTCTTGGATTGTCGATTGCATGTTTTATACAGGGTCAGATCAAGTTATGAGGAGATGTGTACCAAAGGAGGACACTCATGATATACTGCATGCCAGCCATGATGAGTCGTGTGGTGGACATTTTGTTGCCAAAAGGACAGCGATGAAAATTTTAAATACCGGTTACTATTGGCCAACTTTGCATAGAGATGTAGCCAAATATACCAAGAGATGTGACAGATGCCAAAGGATGGGAATACCAACTCGATCTGATGAGATGCCTCTATTTCCACAAGTTGTAGTTGCACCCTTCGATAAATGGGGACTAGATTTTGTAGGACCAATTGATCCACCTTCCAATGGTAAGTCCTACATCCTTGTATGCATAGATTATGTCACAAAATGGGTAGAGGCTAAGCCTATGAAACATGCTAGGGATAATAAAGTGGTTGAATTCCTCTATGAGGAAATATTTACTAGGTTTGGTGTCCCTAGGGAAATAGTGACAGATCAAGGAGCACAATTTACTTCTACACTTATCATAGTTTTAGTCAATGAATACAATATACGGCACAGGAAATCAACTCCTTATCACCCCCAGGCCAATGGTCAGGTTGAAGTCACAAATAGGGACATAGAGGCCATTTTGACTAAAACTGTAGATTTGCATAGGAAGGACTGGGCCACAAGGTTACTAGAAGCTATATGGGCCTACCATACTACCTGGAAGACTGCTACAGGATATACACCTTTTGAAATAGTGTATGGTAAAACAACTGTGATGCCAATAGAATTTGAACATAAGACTCTAAGAACAGCACTGGATATGGACATGGATTTAACAAATACACAAAAGGATAGAATCATGCAGCTCAATGCACTGGATGAACTCTAAAAGAATTCCCTGCAGCACACTGAGATAATACAAAATCAAAGAATAAGGTGGCATGATAAATACATTAAAGAAAATAAATTCAAAGTAGGAGATTGGGCTCTGCTTTATGACTCAAGATACAAGGATAGTCCAGGAAAATTACAAACTAGATGGTTGGGCCCATATGAAATTGAGACTATATTTGCTAATGGTTCAGTTCAACTTGTTACAATTGATCTTGTTAGATTCAAGCTGTTAGTTAATGGACACTGCCTCCGGTTGTACCATAAACTAGTCTCAAAAGAAGAATTCATGCAGCAGTTCATTCAGGATCCTGCCACTAATTCTCTTGTAGCTGAAGGCTTTAGCCTTTCTCCTACAGCTTCTCCGTGATTTTGTAATGCATGCTCATAATAAAGGTTTCCTTTTTAAGGGAACCCCTTTTTCTTCGTTTCCACTTGTTGCCACATTTCACTTCTTTATCTTCCATACCATCCATCCATTCCATCCATTCATCTCGTCCATCCACGTCACCCATCCACCTCATTCATCTGCACCACCATTAATTATGATCTCATTCTCAACTGTCATCTCATGCCGCAGCCGTCATCTTTCTCAGCACGTACAAGCATTTAATGAAAGGTACGCAATATCTTTTGTTATCGCATTTTTGATTTATTTCATTTTATTCATTTATTACTATGTCTGTATCAGTCATTATTACCCAATCTCTGCCTATTCATTAGTATATGTGTGGACACATGTCATACTCTAAGTAGGGGCAGGATAATCCACTTTTTAAACTTGTCATTTTGTCGTTGTCACAACTACTTAGATAATCTTTCTTTATTATTATCTAGTACTTTCCAAATATGATTGCATATCTTTTTCATTGCATGTTTTTCATTGTAAATCACAATTAAAACTACTTATTTAAAAAGTTCATTTTTGGAAAAAAAAAAAGAGTGACGGCGGGACAGAAAAGAACCAGAGCAAAACAAGGAAATTTTTGGAATTTTAGAAAAGAGTTGAGTTCAGCTAAGGAAAAATTGTGAACATGGGTGGTCAGCTGGTAAGACATGAGCCTGTAGCTCATGAGTTATTAGTGCAAAATCCTCAAATGGCCCAAGCACTCAGCCTTTGTAGTTGGCTAAATTACTTTTTGAGTTTAGATGCTTTTAATGAGGAGGTTGTAGGCGAATTTTTGAGAACCCTTTCTTAAGGGAAGGCTATTGTATGGGGTCTAACAATTGTTGTAACTGAAGAAAGAATTGTAGAGGTAATCAGACTCCCAACCGTTGGAGAAAATTTTTCTTCGGATGTTGCCTCTGTAAGGGAAGAATTTGCAATACCCACTGATGGACCTTTGGAAGTCTCGAAGCAGGGATGCAAGCGAGTGTCGTTGCCTCCTCCATACCCAGAATACGCTGCTTTCATAATCAGATATTTAACTTGTGAAGGTCATTTTTCTTACCTGCATTCTTACCACTTCAAACTACTAAGTCATATGAGGCATGGATTAGCTATTAATGTTTTGAACTTTTTGTTAAAATTTCTGGAACAATGTGCCCACGGAACCCAACAGGGGAAAGATAATTCTATTGCTTACCATGGCCTCATAAAATTGTTGATTGAATGCTCTTTGAGAGATGTATCACCTCTTTCTTGGTAAGAATTTTTTGCCCAGAAGAGCTTGCAACGTCTAGAACCCCCTAGGGCACTCACCCCACGGCCTCGAAAAAGGAAAGAGGAAATGGCGTCTACCAGTAGGAGAATAGGGTAAGCATCATCTGCTCCTGTAGCACCTGGTCCTGTAGCTCTCACACCAAAGTCCTCTACCTGGGTGCAAACTAGGGCTGCCAGTAGGAGAGAGAGAGGAAAAACAAAGGCCGGAGAGTCATCTGGGGCAGAACAAACCCCAGAATCTAACTCTCATTCTCAGAAAAGGCAACGCTCTTCTCTTGCAGCATCTTCCCCTGCAGCAGTGTCTCCTACAGCAACACCTGTTGCTGTCACCAATTCACCATCATCCTCTGACAAGGTAGAACCTTCTAGGCAATTCAAAAAGAGGAAGGCTACGAGAGCACCTCCTACAACCGCAACATTGCCAAGAAGAGTTTCTACAAGAACACAATGTAAAGTATCCCCTGCTTCACCTCAACCTGAGGTTATTATAATTTCAGAAGAATCTGTAGAGTCTGAATATGATGTTTCTCAGAATGTGTCTAAGAGTGATGCATAGAGTTTATTTGTTATTCTTGAAGAAGAACAAGTTGAGACAAGGGAAGTTGAGCATAATGAAAGGGGGGTACCAAGTCTTGATGACTTGGCTGCTACGGCTATGCAGATTTCGAAGGAAGCACAGTCTTCTCCACTACAGCAACAGGAATCTATCCTGCAGCAAGAGGAAGAACATACTGAACCATTGGAAGTGGCCAATGAAGCCTCAAATCCCCCTGCAACTTGTCAAGCCATTGTTGTTTATAAAAAAACATTTTTAATTGAATTTTTGGAATATTTCAAAGCTACATGGAGACCAGTTACATTACAAACCCTGAGTTTCCGCCACCTGGCTAAGACTGAAATGCAACAAAGTCTTTGGGAGGAGGAAAAGAAGAAACTGAAAAAGAAAATTGAAGGGCAGAAATAGAAAATTCAGGAGTTAAAAGAGAAAATGGATGAAATGCTGAAGGTAACTAGTCAGATTATGGAATGCAGACCACCACCCAGAGTTTATGCTTTGTGCCTCAAGGAATAGTTCTTGTGGTTCCAACTAATGAGAATTTCCAGAAATCAAGATCCTATTCTTCACACTGCAAAAGAATTCTACGATGCATACCAGGCAGCCCCTATTGGCTAAGAAATTCTTTGTGTGAATTTTATTTACATGACTTTTTAATTCCATTTGAAATAGAGTGGAATCCCCTTCTGTATATTGGCGACATCCATTTGAGATCACTTATGTTTTGGGCGGAAAATGAAGCAAATTATGGCAGGCAATGGGAAACATATGAAGAAGCCAAAAGGAATGAGCCTGTTCCATTGTGCCCTGAGAGTTTAGATCCCCACACAATGTTGAAAACCTGGCTTACTATGGCATATGGTTTTAATAATGATACAACTAGGATGAAAATATTTGATCTCAAGAAACAGATATATGACGAGTTTCAAGAACAGACATACTCATCTTGGAGACTGTCATACTCCAGAATTGAAAAGAGGTGGGAGAGATTAACTGTTGGGTTAAGAAAGTTTGAGCCTCACAATCCCCTAAATTTTACGACAGCTCTTAAATGATCAAGCAGATACATACAGTTGGGACTTCAAAAGAGGTTTGAATTGTGGTTGCCATTAACATTTACACCTCCCATGCTAATGTGGCCCCTTTATCCCTACCAGGCTACAAATCTTAATGAAGATACAGAAGCTCGTAGGTATGAAAGGTGGCAGAGTTTCAGAGGTTTCTATTACAAATTTGGAATTCCATTTCAGGGTCATGCCTCAACCACTGATTTAAGAAAGACCACCAGGAAGTTTAATGCTGGAGGACCAGCATTGGGTTAAGTAGGGGGAAAAATGATGAGCCCAAAATATGCTCATAATTTGGATATCATGGTGTACTTTTAATACCTTTACTTTTGTTGTTCATGGTTGTTTAACTCTCTTGAAACCTTTTATTGGGGAATATCTTGTAGCAATACACTTTCATGTTCCTACAGCCTATCATGTTGACATGTCTATATTTATTACCCTGTTTGACTTCCCAAATGACTAGTATAACGCATGTAGTTTTTGAATGATGAAATAGATTTAAATATGTGATTAATGAATGGATATTGTGTATGTGCCATGCACCTTTTCTTTCGCATCTGTTACCTTGTGTTTCACAGGTTGTTGAAGAAAGTATGATCAAGTCAAGCGTAGCATATCTTCGCCTTGCAATAAAGTCCATTTCCTACATGACTTCGAGGAAGCTCTGGCGAAGAATTTTTGACCGAAACTGTTGGGAAGGATTTTAAATGACATTTAATCTAGAAAGAGTGGAGTGCTAGATTCTCTCTGGATCGGGTTGACCAGATAAACTCATTTATGAAGTATGTTCCTCAATTTTGGGATACATTTTATATCCACGTCTTTCTTTGTTAGGGTTAGTTAGTTAGTTGTTCTCCTGATTTAAAATAAGTGTTCCTCCTGCGCGGGTGAACAAGGAGATAGATAGAGAATCAGATTATGTAAGAGTTAGAGTTATAATATGAATCAGAGTTTTTGTTAGTTTTCTGAAGTAGAACAATCAATGTAAATGATTTCACATTATGAATAAAAGTTGATGGAGTTTTGAGCACAATCTTATGTGTAAATTAGTTGATGCTTTCTAAGGGGGCCCACTTAGTAAGTATCTATAGGAGAGTAGTTGTTTATCCTTTGTTAATTCAAGTTAGATTTCATTTTAGAAGTTTCAGCACAAGCTCAGTCTTATACTATTCCTGCAGCATCGGGAATCCATCCCTGTGTTTTTTCCTACAGCATAAGGTCAGTTTATAGTTTGTCTCTCAATTGTAGCTATTATGATTTTTGCTTTGGTTAGATTATGGTTGAGTTAAGAGAACTTTGCATTACCTTCTTGTATCATAGGTAGAATTTCTTTCCAAGTATTTATTTTCAATAGGTTGTGACTGAAACCGGTTCTTAGTGTACATATAGTGCCACTCCATTTAAAGTTTATGTTCCCTGGTTTGACAAGTAAATGAACGATCATGAAGAGGTATTAGTCACCTACTGGAATGTCCAATTCCTAAGATAGGTTTTGTCATGATTTTTATATCCTTTTGTGGGCGCGACCAATCCTCATGACATACTTGAGTATAAATGGCAGGTGATCAGTATGGACTTCATACAAGGGTTGACATTGAGTAAGAATAGGCATGATGTTATCTTGGTCGTAACTGATAAGTTGACTAAGGTTGCACACTTCATTCCAGGAAACCTTAAGGATGGATCATTGACCCTAGCCAGGAAATTTGTTTAGGAGATATTTTGCTTGCATGGAGTGCCAAAGACTATCATTTTTTATAGGGACACTCAGATGACCTCAAAATTTTGGATGACCCTAAATGTTGCATTGGGAACCAAACCAAATTTCAACTCAACTTATCATCCTCAGACTAATGAGTAGACAGAGAGGGTGAATTAGGTAGTCAAAGACCTCCTACGAATGTATTGTATGGACCAACAGTATAAGTGGGAAGAATATTTTCCTTTGGTGGAGTTTTCTTACAACTATATATGAATAAAATTGGTCATGTCTAATTAATCCTGGCACTTAATTAAATATTTATTATTTAATTAATCTCTCTAAAAGTCCTCTACATATGATTAAATTTAATAAATTTAATTATATTGTTCATTCAATTTATTCTTCCACCATAATTAAATAAATCAACTTTATTTGATTATTTCGCATTCATATGTCTACTTGATTAATTAAATAAATACGCTTTATTTATTTTAATTAATTATCACCTTTTGAATTTAATTAAGTCTTTTGATTTAATTAAATTTAAATATTTCCTTTCTCCTATTAAAATCTGTCTTCTAATTAATTAAATATTTTATTTAATTAATTTTATTTACATGTCATTTCTTAAAAAATTAATTAAATATCTTTATTTAATTAATATCTTTCATATCTTTTCAAATCATAATTAAATATTTTATTTAATTATGAAATCTTTTATTATTCTTCAAATCTTAATTAAATATTTTATTTAATTAAGAAAAATCTTCCATCTCACTAATAAATAAATAATTGAATTTATAATTCATTATTTATCTTAAATCTTTTCTCAATCTCACAAAAAGATGATTTTTACAATTCATCTTTATCATCTCATCTTATCTCTTCTACGAAAAAGGAAACAAATCCTACTTTCTGGTTTTCTTCTATTTTTCTCTCCAATCTTATCCATCTTCGACCGTTCGACCTGCCAAGAATTTTCACAGTCGTTGATCACATCAACCAATCAAAATCTTTCAAAACAATTATAAATACCCCTACGAATCCAAGCATTGGTTACACACACACAAACACCAACATACTCACACGCATTGGCTATTAGTTGCATTCTAGCATTCTAGCATCTTAGCATTGTCATTATCATCTTTAGCTTTCATAATTTCGTAATCTTTCATTCTAGCAATCATTTCTAGTTTAAGCATGCATTCATCTTCAAATCTTGTTCTCTAGGAAGACCGTTTGTTGAGCCTAGCACACAATCTGAGAGCAAGCTGGAATGGACAAAACACTGGAGATAGAGGACGATAAGATGACATCAAAGATAGAAGATTGAGTTTGCATTCCTTTTTATTTGATTTTCTATTTTGATATAATGTCTTATTGGTCTGTTTGATTTATTTTTTTTACATATTGATCACACAACAAATCTTATCACACATCCCTAGGCATGGCACTGTTCGAATCTCTTTATGGGCTAAAGTGTCGTACACCCATTAGTTGGGATAAATTGGAGGACAAGATCATAGTAGGACCTCAAATTCTTAAGGAAATGGAAGAACAAATGAGAGTCATTAAGAGTAGACTGAAGGAGGTGGTAGACCGATAGAAGAGTTATGCCGACAAGAAAAAAACTCTTAGACAATTCGCAAATGAGGATAAAGTTTTCTTAAAAGTTATATTGCTTTTGGAAAGTCTTCCAAGTTGGCCCCAAGATATGTGGGATTGTTTCAAGTCTTGGAAGTGATTAACCCAGTTGCTTATAGACTAGCTCTACCACCTGCTCTGATTCACTTCATAATGTGTTTCATGTTTCTTTGCTTAAGCCATGTCATCCTGATGTAGCTCATGTGCTTGATTGAAAATCCTTACAAATACAAGATCCAGGAGTGGTGCTAGTGGAGCCCATTAGAATCCTAGATAGATGCAATGTTAAGTTGTGAAGCAAAGATATTGCTTAGTTTAAGGTCCAATGGGACCAGTACTTAGAAGATAGTGCTACTTGGGAGGATGCAGAAGAAACAGAACGTTCCTTTCCACATTTTCTTTCTTGAGAAAGAGACTTTAATCATTTTGATTGAAAATTTTGGATTGAAATATTATGATGTTTTGACTTGGAACAATTTGATATGATGTTGAAATAGGCATGTGCTTAAATTTTGATTAAATAGCACAATAGTATAGGATCAAAACAAATATAAAAAAAACATTTTTTTTATATTGGTACAAAGCAAATTACAATAAATAAAAAATTAGTAGCAATTAGTCAAAATGAAGAACAAACAGTACTTCAATGTAATAGTCTAGAATCAGAGTAGTACGAATAACATGTTATAAACCTTAAAGTAGTAGTGGGTTAAACAGGGTAACTAAGAACAATTATAATTCAATATAAAAGGATCCACTATAAACCACAAGCATCACTTTTTTTTTATTTACAAGTCAGTTATCCTACACTAAGATATCACCTAGGCCACTGGGTTGCTAGGTCTTCACTTTCATGACTATTTTGTTCAAGTGGGGTTTTAACTTTTAAGTAATTTATTTGTTTCACTATTTTTTTTAGCGGTTTGATGTTCAATGTTGGTGTTAATATCGAAACTTGTTGCAAAGGGCTATGACACTTTGGTTCTACTAGATATATCGTCATTCCACCTTTATTTCATTGTTTATAAAGTTAAAGGGATAAAATAGCCAATGGTGACTGTTGAGAATTGTGACTCAAATTTCCTGGTTTGATTGCTTCCTAGAGCAGTTCTGCTTTCCTCCTTCATTGGCCTTAGTTAAGTCATTGGTTTTCAAGTTTATCTAACTGAAGTTGCAGGGTTCCAAAGTTTCATAACCTCCTGAATTAGTGACTATGGAGGGAAGGCTACTTCCTTTGTTGTTGGCTCGTCGTGGGTTTCGGGAACTTCAAAACCTCTGACTTGAGGTTTGGAAGTTCAGGTTTTGAGTGATGGAGCGATCCCTTTGTCGGCAAGTCATGGGTTCTGGGAACTTCGTAACCTCTGATATGAGGTTCTGGAGTTTGGTTCTCTAGCGATATAGCGACTTGAATGCCAACGGATGTGGGGACCACTTGGAGTGCTGGGAGTTAATATTTAAGTCTTTTCTAGGAGACTTGTTGGGAATATTGTAGATTCCTTTTTGGTGCTCTGGAATTGCACAAGCATTAGATGCGTGTCTTGGTGGACCCCTCACCATGGCAAGCAGAATATGAAGGAGAATTGACAATTGGAAAGCGATGGTTGGTTTCCAATTGTCGATGGATGTGGGACCCGATAGGATGGTGGATTATGTCGAAGGCCGATAGCGATGGTCTTGCTGATAAAGATGCACGTGATGGATATCGGTGTGAAATCTTAGTGATAGAGTGCATCTCGCTGACAAGATGGTTCGAAAGGTGTATGAGCTTAATGACATCGGGGAAACTTTGATGATTGGTGTGTTTTGCTAAATTATGGCTGATAGACTTGAAGGTGGATCGTGGTTTCAAGGACGCTGACTTGGTTGACTGCTGATGTGTATGATGTTCATTGGAGGATCATGAGTGAGTTGGAGAAGTTAGAGTAGTTGATAGTTGGTCTGACTATTGGAATACGAACTGATCTACAAAAGATGAACCATTTTCCTATCTACTGAAGACGAATGTATATGCATTGGACGTTTTGCAATATGATAAGAGAGAGGAAGATTGAGGCAGGATTATGCTACCAAAATCTCTCTAGATTAAGTGTCTTGGTTGATCTCTTGTGTTAATCTGCACTTTATACTATGTGAGAGTACTGTAATAATGTGAAGGTTGCATGGACAGAGAAGTTGATCAGGGAATGTAAAAAAGGAGAGAGGGAAACAGAACAAGGTTGCTGCCAGTTTGTCTCCAGAATGAAACAAGCTGTAATCTCTGTGAAAAGGGCTAAGAGCCTGAGATTGTATTGTAACTCTATTTTTTGTTGAATAATACAATGGCTCGGATCTTTTGGAGTGTGGGTTTTCTTACCTGAAAAGGTTTTCCCCACGTAAATCTGTGTGTTCTAATCTTATGTACTATCTTTCATGTTTAATGGTTATGTTTGTTGAACCTATTTATGGAAGTTGTTGAAACTGAATTTACATGTGCTTCTCTCAGAAGGATTAATGTGGGAAATGAACTGTGTCTAATTCCTCTTTGTGACATATTTGTACGTGTTTTTGAGGCAATCTATTTTAAATTAAAGTTACCAAAGGCACTACTGTTCTTGGAGGTTTCTTTGAGATGAATTTTTTTTTCCCAACAATGATAACCTGCTAATTTATAACTATGTAAAGGAAATTCTATGTTTTGAACCAAAAAAGAAATTGTACTCATGCGTATAGATATAAATGTCAAAATAAGAGAACAATACATTTTGGTTGTGAATTCAACAAATAATAGAAGATAACAATGCATTTTCCATCTATCTTTTGCACTACTTGAAAATTATTGTGATACTTTTTTAGAGTAGTTAAGGCAATATAATAAAGCACCATTATACATATTTAATCAGCCACAACATATGAGATTGTGTAGTAATAAAAGAAATAGTTAAAATAATTTGGTACTTCAATTATTATGGTAATATCATGTTTTAGAGATTAATAAAGAAACAAATGAGCTCACACCCACCAAAGAATTTTTGTTAAGGTTGTGTTGCAACTTACCTCCTCACTGGTGGTATATTAATAGGTTAAAATTTGAACTCAATTTTCAAAAAAAAAAAATCCATGGACCTTAAAAAATATTTGTTTTTATTCTTTCATCCTACGAGATC
Organism: Sequoia sempervirens; assembly: GCA_007258455.2. NCBI lineage: Eukaryota > Viridiplantae > Streptophyta > Pinopsida > Cupressales > Cupressaceae > Sequoia > Sequoia sempervirens. The sequence continues at coordinate 753,737,167 of VDFB02281492.1, forward strand.
ATTGTACTAGAAACTATATGATGGAATACAAGTTTCTTTTACGTTCATCTTCAAAAAAAGATAATAATTATATTCACATCTCTAAATTAAATAACCATGCTTGGTAGCTCAAAAGATAGAAATCATATAACAAACACTTCAAAAATTGGAGTACAACACACCTTTCCTGTGGCAATCATGGTTTTCCCTTATCCAAATTGCCTAAAATAAATGAACATTTGACCACCACCAATAAGATGAGATCACAAATTTTATCTCCATTTGACAAATTTCCCACTTTCATTAATAGTTGTGTGTTTTATTTGTATTCCTTGCTTAACTAGCAATGCCTAGGAGTTTATCATTTTGTTTTTGAATGCACTTTGGTTAATTTGATTTTGTTTAAGGAAAGAAAACCATTGATGTTGTTAAAAATTTAACTTGGAAAAGAATCAAAAAATTTGTGCTTTTTTGAATGAGTCTTTCTAGTTCCCATGCAAATGAACTAGAATTACATGATACAACTTGAGTACATTCAATTCAGCTTCGATAAATTTGGTAGGCTTCCTAGATTCCTTACACTATCTTATACTTTATTGAGAAGGATTGATGTCAGTCACAACAAGCTCACAAGAAGCCTTTCAACATTTTTTATTATATTTCTTTTGCTTCTTAAAAGTTACAAGAATGGGGAGTAAGCCTTGACATCCTAGGGATAGCAAGGCATCACAAGATGACAATTCGTTGAAGTAATTGTACCCTTCTTGAAAAAAAAATGGAGATCTTTCCATATTCTTTGTATTAGGAATAGACATAGCAGATATATTCTTTGTATTAGGAACAGACATAACAGAGATCTTTCCATATTATTTATGTTGTTTATGCTAGGCATGGCCAAATGAACAAACATAATAGATATATGCCTTAGAAACAACAATACTGAACAAATAAAGAAAGGAAATTTATTTGCTACAATATATCTCACATGTCCAAAGTTTCTAATAATTTACTTGACACTTTACAGATATTGGAAAAATTGCTAATAGAAAAATTCATCCTCAAAATTCATTATATTGAAATATAGTTGAAATACAAATTATTTTTTGTGTATTACTTAAATACAAATATTAAACAAAATGACAAATAATTTCTCATTTCAAAAATGATTCAAAAAATTTAGCATTCCTTGACCAATAGAATTTAAGGTTGCAACCATGTTCATTTGCACAACAACCTTTTTCTCCTCCAACTTAATCAGTCTTTCATCATTTAATTCTTCCTTTCTGAATCACCTTTCCATAATACCATACTCTTTTTCATGGAATTTCATACAACCCACTTTAGCAATCTATAAGGTAATGTGTGAGGGGGAAAATCATAGACATAAACAAGACAAACATACTTGAAATCAGAATCTAAGCTAAGATCAAGAACACTAATCTAGATTTAATCTTACACTTACAAAATGAAACTAAGCTATTGAAAACATATTATGAAATCCTATGATTACCAAATTGAATTCAAAACAAAGCAAACTGTAACCATCCCATATTAGAGTGTGTTCACCTGATGTTGGATTGTTCGTATCACTGCGAAGCCTCCATAATTCATGTGTGAAGATTTTGATGTAATGTCTTGGTTGGTTGATTGAAGAAAATGTTAAATCTCTAATGGTGGTTGTGAATGTCGACAGTACTTCGTTGTGCAAATGATGTTGGCTCTTTGATCCTTTTTTGTGAGGCAAGGGGTTTGTTATATAGAAAATGAGATTTGAAATGGACAGATAGGATTAAACAATGTTGAATCAAGATCGACGGTCAAAAGATATTGAGAGGATTTAGACTTGAATAATCTGTGAAAAGTAGATTGCATAATTTGTGTGATTGAAGAAATAGATTGAAGGATCAATGGGATTGAAGAATAGATTGATCAGTTAGGGAATCATAATTTTCTCAATCAAAAATAGATTGATCTGCCAGGATAAGATTGAGAAATCAGGGGATCATAATTTCCTCAATCAGGAAAGTGTTTGGAAAAGATTAATTAATTGATTTAATTCATTCATTCATTTTGGAGTTGAATGTGCAAATCTAGTTTGAATTTTGCAAACAAAGTTGCAATAGTTTGATGTGATTTTTGATGAATGATTTGAATAGTTTGATTTAATTTATTCAATTTTGGAGGGAAGGTGTTGTAATTAAATTATTATGATTTAATAATTCAATTAACTTAGGGGAATAAGGTAATTTAGTGACGTAATTAAATATTTGGTGTTATTTAACTAATCAGGATGAAATAAAGTGACATTAGGACTTCATTAAATAAATGAAATTTATTTAATTGGTTGAAATTATGGAACGTGAATTAATTAAATAAATGTCATTTTATTCAATTAATAGCAGAAATAGGGTTTTTAGGACTTTATTAAATAAATGAAATTTATTTAATTCGTCGAAAATGATGAAAAGGAGGATTAATTAAATAATGTCATTTTATTCAATTAATAGAGGAAATTAGGGTTTTGAATTTTGTTTTATGTTGTTTGATGTCATTTGATGTTGTATGATGTTGTTTGATGTTGTTTAGGGTGTGTGATAGGTGTTAGGTCAATTTTACATGTCTACATTTTTCCCCTCTTTGAGACAAATTACTAGTTGCTTTGTTTCAAAGATTCTGATTTTAAGATCAAGTTTTTGAAAAAAAATTATGCTCCACTGTGCCCCAGCGTTCAACAAAATGATGGTGGGACTTTGTGCTACCCCCTCAAGAGGTTGGCCAAAAATTTTGATTTTGAGGTCAGGCTCACGAAACTATTCTCTTTCAGTTCAAATGTGTTTAGGAAAAAAAATTAGGTCTATAGGTCCCTTGTTGCTTGTTTTGATCTTCTTGGGAAGTCCTAATTTGAACATAGGAAGGTTCCCTAAGTAAAAATTAGGGTTTCCTAGGTGAAATTAGGGTTTTTTGAGGGTTAATATAGGTAATTAGGGTTCTAATTGCCTCATTTGTGTTTTGATCCTATAGCTCATTTTTTTCTTTGGATTTCCCATTCTATCAATTGTCGAGGAGAAATGTCAAGAATTCAAGGAGCCCCGCATCGTTCGAACCTAGTTCAGGAGTTTGGATGGCCCGCAGGTGTTGGCGGCCCAATATGTACCCTCTCGCTTCTTGTTTTTGACTTGTCATGTTCTCATATTTCGTGTACAAAGTTTCCTACGTCAATAGCGAAGTTTTCATGATTTCAAAGAATTTGCATTGTTTTCCTCACACTTGACATAAACCCTCACTTTCGCTTTAGATCCTCATTTCTGACATGGATTTTCACCTCTATTTTATGCTTTTGATGTAAATCTTTCCTTTTGAATGCTTCAATTTTTTTCCACACATCTGCTTCAGACCTTCACACTTGCTTCAGATCTTTGCATTTGATATTCTTTCCCTTAACTTAAACCCTTGCTTTTTTTGTTGTTTCTTTGCTTTTTCTCTTGTTTCTTTGCCTTTGCTCTTGTTTCTTTACTTTTGCTCTAGTTTCCTTGCTTTTGATCTAGTTTCTTTTCTTTTTCTCTGTTTGTCATTTGAAGTGTTGTTTTTCATCATTTTTGTGTCATTTTGCACGTTCAAAGTGAAAGCCTTACATCGTGGGTTAAAATTATTACAGGTGGTCCTTAAACCATTGCAGCCAAGAGAGAGATGACCTCGAGATATATTCGATCCAATTACCAGTTTTGATGTTCTGGAGTAAGACTTTCTAGATGCAGTCAGGCTACATCATATCTATTACATGCCTCCCATCTAGAATCATACAGCAATGTTGACCGTAATTGTGGAGCGGTGGCATTTAGAGATGTCGTTGTTCCATTTACCTATAGGAGAGGCAACCATTACACTCAAGAATGTGTGGAGGATTCTCCACATTCCTATCCATGGCGAGCTCGTTACATACCATGTTCAATAGGGTACCTGTGCTATGCATTGTGTGTTTGGCATCAAACACTTGGAGGTGTGATAGTCTAAGATTGATTTGTCTAAGTTCATTGGCAGTGCAGACCTTGTTTCTCTTGTCCTTTGTGGTTTGATTTTGGGACTAGTTGTTCTTGATAAGAGAGGTCGCCAATTCCCTATTGGAGGGGTATTTGCATTAATGGTATGTTTGAGCATGGGAGTAGCTATTCTTGGGGTTTGTGTCTTCTCGCCCACCTCTACAAAGATATGCACAAGGTTGTATATCAGGGTGAGAAATCTATTTTGGAAAGTGTTTCTCTTTTGCATATTTGGGCTTGGGAGCACATTGCAGTTGCTTAGCCTAATGGGATACAAGATCATACTCTTGAGGATCCATACTCATATCGTTATGGATATTTCATGCACTACACTTTGCTTGGAGATCTTTTGTACTGGTGTCATGTGTTCGATGAGATTCCAGGTTTTGTTTGGAGACCATACATGGATTGTGAGGCATGGCTAGAGGATCCAGGGCATCTTGTTTACTATCAACAAACCAGGTAGTTGATTGGTCATTCTCATTCTCTACTAGAGCATTATTTATCAAATAGATTTGTCATCAATTTGAAGAGAGATAGGGTCAATTTCCTGATACTTGCGAGGCTTGTTTCAGTTAGACTACTAGAGTGGTCCATGTATGGGGTCACCAGGTAGACAGAGATATTGCTGCATTCAGAGCACTTGCCACAATTGGTTAGGGTTGGTTGGCAGGTTTAGTAGATCTAGGTACTACTCCTGATTATGATCAATGGTGGGCATGGCATAGGCCATTAAGATTCATAGATCTTGGGGATGACCCTACTTTAGGTAGAGCAGGTATTACAGTTTGGCACGAGGAGCGATAATGCATTGAGGTTCTCATAAAGTAGTTGGGTAGGGCTCGACATGGTGGGGCACAGGGTGGTTAGGATGAGCATATGCCTCAAGCACAGGGTCATGGATAGGTTTTGGGTCCCCCTCCACCACCTAGGGATGGAGGTATACAGTTAGCTTAGATGACTACTACTAGAGACGTAGAGATAGTGTGGAAATAGGTTGTGGAGGCTCAAGTTGCCACTCTAACCATAGAGAGGGATAGTTTGAGGGCTAAGCGAGATAGTGAGAGTGGGCAATGACATGTTGCAGAGGCTCAGGTATAGTTTCTTATGGTGGAGAGTGATACTTTCAGGGTAGAGCGTGATAGTTTCTGAGTAGAGCAAGATCGGCTATTACAGATGTCCACATACTATCAGACCTTATATGATGCTATTGTTCCTAGGGTTGCTCAATATCCATGGTTCAGAGAGCCTAGTGCTACAAGAGATGGTGGTGGTGGTGAGGTAGGTGATCACTCTATTAGACAACTAGATTTATATGGTGGTCCACAGCCTAGTCTGTAGGGTTTTGTCCTTGTCAGGAAATTTTTCTCTTTATACTTGATCTTTATGTTGTTTATTGCTCAGATACATATTCATCGGCCCAATCAAGGCCTTGTATATATGTATTATTTTGTATCATCCTATCACACTTGTTTCACTGATGATGATTTACTATGACATTCTCCCTTTTTTGATGATGATATATATGGGATATACCTTCTTCGATTTGGCTCATTATGTGTTATGTGATGATCAAGGATGACTATGTATGATGATGTATGTTTATATATGTTTTTTTTTACTTTTTTGATCTATGCATATGATGTGGATCGATGGATCATATATTGTTTCATATGATGTTTTATTATAGATGATCAATATATCATTTTGATATATGATGTTGATGATGGATGATATGTGATGGATGTGTAAGTGGTAGAATGGGGGAAACAAACTAACAATGCATCTACACTTCTAAATAGGATATTGTATCTAAGATTTAAGAAATTTAAACTAATTTAAACTAGAAATCTTCATAAATCTATCCTATTGCTCTCTAACTCTAAAGATCTCTCTAATCTACTTTGCTCTTAGATTTAGAAGCTAATTAGACTATTGAAATGACACTTAGAGAATGAGAATTGAACTATTCTATTTCCTATATGATTAAATGATTAAAACTACTGTGATTGCTGCCATGAATGCAAATGCTGGATGCTGGATATATGCTGGATGGATGTTGGATGTATGTTGAATGCTTGAATGCTGGATGAATGCTGGATGCTTTGGAAAACCTGTAGAGTAAGATTGCATAAGTTGGGATTCTTTTCCTATAGCCAAAGAGTTGTATTTATAGCTTTCACGGCAGCATATTTGCACAGGGATACAGGATAAGAGGCGGGGATTCAATCTGGAGAATTGAATGGCATGGGATGAGAAGATGGAGCTGATCATGGAGGATTGTTTCTCCCCATGAAAACACCAGGCAAGATGAGAGGTAAGGTGGTTGAGAGAACTTCCTGCAGGTTTGTCCCCGAAGCTCTTCCCGTGAATGACAGTGGAATTAATTAAATTTTGAAAATTTAATTTTATTGGTGAGTGAATAGTGGTAGGTAATTTATGCATAAATTTAAATAATTTTAATTTATTTAAATTTAGCAAAAGGGGAATAAATAATTTAATAAATCAAACTATAGGGTTTGTTCATTAAATTAAAACAAAAGGAAAATGATAATTAAATAAAAGATTTTAGAATATCTTTATTTAATTAAGAAGAAATGTGATGAGGTAATTAAATAACACAAATTATTTAAGTTGTGTATTTAATTTATGATAGAAGTGATGATGGCAGTGATGATAGCAGTGATTATGATGGCGGAGATGGGGGGAGACTGAGCATAGTACGTACTTCAGAGCCATCGACTAGTGCACCTCGTAAGAGGCAGGCCGTTGTTTCCTCATCAGCAGAGCAATCAGAGGTTGCGGGTTTATAGGTGCAGGTTCAGACCTTATAGGGACAGCTAGCACAGGTGCAGGGATTATTAGCACAGACACAGGCCCAGATGCAGGCACAGCTAGCTACTACTCAGACACAGATTACCTCTCTGATTGGTGAGAGAGATGGGGCTAGACAGGAAGGAACGATGGCACAGGCTCAGTTAGTAGGTGTACGAGCACAGTTGACCACTGCTCAGGCACAGATTACAGCTTTGACTGCAGAGCGGGATACTATTAGATAGGCAACAGAGACAGCACAGGCTACTGCATAGAGATTGCAGAGAGTGGAAGATGGGACCTCTATGGCAGATTACATGCGAGAGGCTATGCGAGAAGGTGTTGAGATTGAGTTTTACAAGAGCCGCTATCACGAGCTTTGCCCTCCATAGTAGAGAGTCAGTTATGCCCAGTCCCGCTCAGAGAGGACTCATTCGAGGATAGTGAGCAGAGGCATGACACAGCCTCTTTCGAGAGATCTGAGAGATCTGAGAGATCCTGGGACATTTGGTGGTGGTCATGATATTGCTGCGAGACCTGCTCCTTCTGGTGCGAGTACCACTTGAGATTATTTGTGTACCCTTCGAGAGATATATATAGCCATTTTTGACATGATGTTATTTTCATCCTTTTCAGACTTCATGGTATACTTGACACTTGATGAGATATATATGTGTAGTAGTTCGATTGATCTATGATATGTTCTACGTGATTTATGTGATGGATGCATTGATCTTATGATGTGTTCTACATGATTTATGTGATGGATGCATTTTAATTTTTATGTTTGATGATGATTTATTATACTAGATTGTATAGATGCATTAATGATAATGTGTTATGATATTGATGATGTATTTCCTTTCTCCCTGAAATGCAATGCATAATATATAAAATGAGATGTAAATGAATGATATATGGATGTAAATGTAATGAAATGAGATGTAAATGAATGATGTACGGATGAAATGTAATATATGAAATGAGATGTAAATGAATGATATATGGATGTAAATGTAATGAAATGAGATGTAAATAAATGATGTACGGATGAAAATGTAATGTATGAATATGTGATATGTGATAGATAAAATGAGATGTAAATGTCCTCTATATGTATGCAATGAATGATGATTTTGCAACTACATGATAATGACAATGTGATGAGATGTAAATGAATGATGTAACATAATGTGTGTATGATGTCACGAAATGAGACGTTTATTGTGAAATTTATGATGAGATGAAAAAATGATTTTATATGCATGCCATTGTATGTGTCAAGTATACTCAATCTGTAATAAGAAAAGATAACATTCTTTGCAAATGAATATTTGTAACTTGTGTAATCAATACTCTGCAGATGTATTATTATGAATGCAATCTATGTTTACCATGCAAAAAACCTATTTTATCAATGCAAACCTAAGTGTCATTTCAACAATATTTTTATTTTGCTTTGTATCATCACTGAGCTGTTAAAATGTTGAAAGCGAATACAAGCATCAATGATATGAGATAGACCAATGATGACCTGAGTACTTCTTTCATGATTTTTGATATTGCAAGCGAACACAAGCATCAAGGTATGAGATAGAACAATGATGACCTGAGCATTTCTTGCGTAAACAGACAAGAATTAATCATTTTCTTAAGTGAATCAGAATGTCATCCATGATACTTGGTAGAGCACTTCCCGCGAAAATTCACAAAATAATAATGACTAACTCACAAACAGCAAACAAAGAAAAGTATCATTCTCCTTCCTTGCTTCTCTAGTTCAATACATCATCAAGTAGCTCTGAAGAAATGATAAGAAAATGATAAAAAGAAAAGTACAACAATTCAAATTCTACTTAATGTATTTTCAAATCATTATTCAGATTAGATGATCGATGTTGAAATGTGTGTGCTGATGTGTGCATGATATTCTTAGACATTTGACCAAATGATGTAACCCAAAGACCTATCCTAGGGGTCTCAGGGACTGATCAAAGATTAGTCTTGCCTACGTTATACACGCAGAGACCACGTAGTTCGACTGACACAGACTCCACTTTCTGACTGATGTAAACTCTATTTTTGTGCTTTCAATTTTATGAATGTTGTTTTTGCATGGATTTTCTGATTTTCTGATGTGTTTGGATTTTGATTTTCTAATGTTTTTGGATTTTGATTTTCTGATGTTTTAGATTTTTTATTTTCTGATGTTTTGGATTTTTGATTGATTTTCTGATTTTTTTGGATTTTTGATTGATTTTCTGATGTTTTTTTTTTGGATGTTTTGGATTTTTGATTTTTGATCTTTTGGATTTTTGATTGATTTTCTAATGCTTTTTGGATTTTTGATTGATTTTCTGATTATTTTTTTGGATTTTGATTTTCTATGTTTTGGATTTTTGATTGATTTTCTGATGTTTTGGATGTTTGATTGATTTTTTGATGTTTTGGATGTTTTCAAGTATCGTCACTTGGTGTTGTTATGTTTGATTGCCTTTCCATTTAAGCCAAAAGTCCATTGTACCAAATAACACTAGGATGTTGCCCCCAAGCTAGGGTAAAACATGATATCCCTGCTATGATATGGATAGTGATAATGATTATCTCAAATGATAGATGGAAATGATATGAAAGGAAACAATCGTAACAAAACTGTACCTAATAGATAGAAGAGCTGGTGAAAATCACAAGTAGCGCCTGTTTGCCAGGTTTTCATCACTTGTTTTTATTATGTCCTCTTTCTTTCTTTCTTTCTTTTTTATTTTATATATTTTGTTTTTCTATCATCATGACACCTATTTACCAGGTTTTCATCAAGACAACTTTTGACCTGCACTAGGTATCCTTAAGTGTAGAATCTGAGATGAATCTTGTTCATGGGTTCTCCCAATATCTCCTTTCTGGTGTAGACAGTGATATGCTCCTGATCCATAGACTGAGATAATGACATAAGGCCCTATCCAGTTAGGTTCAAACTTTCCCTTATTCTCTGTCTGCTTGATTTCTAGGGTTTTCCGTAGGACCAAGTCTCGATCTGGAAGACTCTAGGCTTAACCCTATGATTATAGTTCCTAGACATTCTTTGTTGATAGGCTGTCAAATGATTGACAGCTTGTTGTCGACGTTCATCAAGTAGCTCTAATTCTTGAAGTCTATAGATCCTATAATCTTCATCTGAAATGAGTCCCTTTAGTGAAACTCGAAGGGATGGAATTTCTACCTCGATAGGTAATATTGCTTCTGATCCATAGACAAGAGCATATGGTGTAGCTCCTGTTGGTGTTTTGATGCTAGTTCTATAAGCCCAAAGAGCAGGGTTAAGCTGAGCATGCCAATCACACCCTACCTCGTTTACAGTCTTCTTGAGAATCTTTAGGATTGTTTTGTTTGAAGCTTCTGCCTGTCCATTACCTTGAGGGTAATACGGGGTTGAAAAGCGATGTTGGATGTGGAACCTTTCACACAACTCTTAGACATCTTGGTTCTTGAAAGGCCTGCCATTATCTGTGATGATTGACTGGGGTATCCCATATCTACAAATGAGATAATTAAGTATGAAAGATGATATTTGCTTCCCAGTGATTGTGGTTAAGGGAACTGCCTCCATCCATTTTGTAAAATATTATGTTGCAGTGATAATGAACTTGTGTCCATTAGATGAAGATGGGTTAATTTTCCCTACCAAGTCCAATCCCCACTAACAAAAAGGCCATGTAGTTGTGAATGGATGGAGCTCCTATGCTGGTGCATGTATAAGATTGCCATGAATCTGACATTTTTGACATCTTTTAACAAACTTATAAGATTCTTGCTCCATGTGTGGCCAGTAATACCCCAAACGAAGGAGTTTCTTGGCTAAGTATAATCCACTTGAATGTGTACCACAAATTCCTTCATGGACCTCATGTAAAGCCGAAGTAGATTCGTTATGTTCTAAACAACGCAAAAGAGTACCATCTAGGCCTCGATGGTAAAGGGTATCAGCAATAATGGTATGTTTGGCGGATTGGCGTATGAAGTGCTTTTGGTTGCGAGAAAGATCTGTCGATAAGATATTATCTTTTAGATAAGTATAAATGTCTCCATAAATGGAAGATTGGGCACTATCCAAAAAGCTTATGGTTTGGGATTTGAGATTTGCATATGCAGGATTTGACACTTGTTCCACAATAAATCGATAACGATCTTGTGTTTCAGGCATTTGTAGAAGAGATGCTATTATGGCCATGGCATCTGCTGCTTTATTCTCTAATCTTGGTATCTGCTCAAATTTGATATCTATGAAGTATTTTCTTAGATCATCTACCAATTTCTTGTATAAAATCAGTGTGTCATCCTTAGTTTGGTAATCATTGTTGACTTGATAGATGATTAACTGAGAGTCTCCATACACCTGTAGTTCTGTGATTTTCCAGTCAATAGCCACTTTAATTCCAAGAATTAAAGCTTCATATTCTGCAACATTGTTAGTGCAACTGAAGGTAAGCTTGTAAGATCGTGGAATTGTGTTCCCAAGAGGTGTGACAAATAAAATTCCTACCCCTGATCTATGTTGTGTGTAGGATCCATCAAAGTAGAGTTGCCATGGTTGTGTTGTAACATTGAGGATATCTGTATCAGGAAATTCCATGGTCATAGGATGATAGTTTCACAATGGAGCTTCTGCTAATTGGTTGGCGATGACTTTTCCTTTGATAGCTCGCCTTTCAACATACTGAATGTCAAACTCACTGAGGAGCATGATCCACTTTGCCAACCTTCCTGTTAAAGCTGCTTTGCTTAGTAAATACTTGAGGGGATCAATTTTTGCAATGAGCTTGACAGTGTGAGTGAGCATATAGTGTCACAATTTTTGTGTTGCAAATACTACCACTAAGCATGATTTTTCAATGAAGGTGTAGTTTACTTCATGTCCATTGAGTGTCCTGCTGATATAGTATATTGTCTATTCCTTTCCTTCTCTATCCTCTTGTGCTAGCAAGGCTCCTAAAGAGATATCTGTTGTTGCGATGTATAGCAACAATGGCTTGTCTTCACTGGGTGGCACCAAGATTGGTGATGTTATCAGATAATGCTTGATTTGATTGAAAGTACTCTCACACTGTTCATCCCATTTAAAAGACACATTTTTATGCAAAAGATGGTTGAATGGATGACACCAACCTGCTAGTTGAGAGATGAATCTTCTGATGGACTGTAGTCGGCCTTGTAGAGATCTTAATGTACTGATATTCTTAGGAGGTGGCATTTCCACAATGGCTTTAACTTTTGTTGGATCTACTTCAATTCCTTTTGTAGAAACTATGTATCCAAGGAGTTTTGCTGATGTTACTCCAAAGGCACATTTCTTAGGATTTAATCTGACTTTAAATTTCTCCAACCTATCAAATATTTTGGCCAGTATCTCTAGATGTCCTTCCCTAGTGTGAGACTTGGCTAAGATATCGTCCACATAGTCCTCCATGAAGGTGTGCATCATGTCATGGAAGATTGTTGTCATAGCTCGCTGGTATGTAGCTCCTGCATTCTTTAACCCAAAAGGCATGACATTCTAGCAAAAGGCACCCCATGGACATGTAAATGTTGTCTTTTCTTGGTCTTCAGGAGCTATTTTGATTTAATTGTATCCTAGAAATCCATCCATGAGTGATAGCATTTGATGGCCGGCTGTTAGATCTACAATCATGTCTATGTTTGGCAAAGGAAAATCATCCTTTGGACATGCCCTATTTAAATCCCAGAAATCAGTACATATTCTGATGGTGTGATCTGGCTTTGAAACAGGTACAATGTTGGATATCCATTCCGCATAATCAATAGATCTAATAAATCTAGCATCTAGTAGTTTCTTCAAATCATTTTTTACCAATAATGCAACATGTGGATGCATTTTTCTCAGTTTTTGTTTTACTGGTTTAGTGCCAGCTAGTAAGGATAAGTGATGCATAATGAGATATGTGTCTAAGCCTGGCATGTCAGAGTATGACCATGCAAAATTGATGCATCGTTCTTTAAAGAATTTGATAAAATTTGGCTTTTATGTATCTGTCATGGATGCTGCCAAGTGTAGGATTCTTACTTTCTCTGCTGTGCCAATATCAATAGACTGTGTGGATTCTATCAACACTGATGATCTTTCATGGTAATGTTGTGGGAGGATTTCAAGCCTTCCATCCTTTGGTGCCTCAATGAGGTTTTCACCATTGGATGCGTTCTTTGTTTTTACTATTTTAGGATCAAATACTGCCATAGAATGGTTTTCACCATTAGATCCATTTTTTATTTTCATATTTTTGCAACTGGAAGGCTTGGCATCCTCCTGCCTAAAAGCATCGTTAAAAGAAGTATTGGTAGAGCAAGTATCAGATTCCTTACAGCAAAGGTAGTTAATAATGGCAGAATCATTGTCAAAAATAGGGAGATTGATAGGGTGTTGGGGTTCCCATTCGATAAGCTCGAGATGTAGTAAAGGCAATGAATCATTAGATGGGTTGAGGTCAGCGATTGTGAAAGCTCGGACAGAAATGTCATATGGTTGTTAGTGGTTATGTCGAGGCCTACGAAGGTATTTTCTTCTACATCATTTATCTCAATCGATGTATGTTCATCTTCACTTGAGTCATCAAAATTTTGTGTTTCAAAGACAATAGGATTAAAACTCGAGCTTTGACCCTCCTCACATTTGGGGGTATACTTGTTGATAATGTTGATCTGAATGTCTTCATAGGAAACATCTAATAAGTTGTCCCACTCATATTCATTTGAATCTATTTTAGAGTTATCTCTCATTTGAAGAATACGCTCCATAGTTTTATTGATGATTTATGCTCTTGCTTTTTCTCTGTATCCTAGTCCAGCTCTGCCGTTTTGTTGAATTGTGAGAACTTGGATTGGTTATGTTATACTTTGTTCCCCTCATTCAAGAGGTCCTTGTTCTGCTGCATATCCTAGTCTAGTTTTATCCTTATGTTGGAGCGTGAGTGGCTGGATTGGTTCTGTTATGCCTTGTTTCCTTAACCCAAGAGGTCCCTGTCCTGAATATCCCATCTTCTCCAGAATAGTTTTTCCCTTTCCATATTGATTTGTTTCTATGATATTACTCGTGGAAGTGGAAGCTTCCTCATCCCTATAAATCCAATTTAGAATAGCCTTATCTTTTGATTCTTCATCTAAATTTCCTGCTCTTACAAATCTACCATCTAATGTCGTTGTAGATTGTGCTGAATTTTGGGTGATTGTAGATGGTTGTCCATACATTTGTAAGGAGGGTAACATCTATGATAGATGGAAAGAGTTTCCAACACCATTTTCACTTATTCCTTTGTCGCTTATCTGTACTTTGTTGGTGAATTGATGTGAGAGTGGAGCCAATTGTTCTTCAACATTTGAAGGGTTAAATTGTGCCACCCTAATGTCTTGTGATTTTTGTTGTTTTGGAAGCCACTTTGATATGAAGCTTTGTTGTTGCTCACCATCTGATGTGCTAACTTCTCTATTGTGAGGTATGAATGTATCCTGAGATGTTTTCAATGTATGACAAGCTTGGGTGTCATTATAGTCTGTTGTGATTGTTACCTCCTATCCATTGACGGGAAATTTCAGGCATTGATGATAGGTGGAAGGTACTGCTTGCATATCATGGATCCAAGGGCGTCCCAATAGTATGTTGTATGTCAGTTCCCTATCTAAGACTTGGCAAACCACTTTTTGGAAAATAGGTCCCACTTGAATGGGTAATATGATCAACCCTTTAGAGGACCTTTCTTCTTCATCATATGCTTTGATTGTGATTTTTCTCCTTGTATCAATGGCTTCATCTGAGTATCCTAGTGCACGAATCAGTTTTAAGGTACAAATATTTAAACCAGCCCCTCCATCTATCAGGACACACTTTACATGGTGTTTATGGATGAGGACTTCAATGTGAAGGGCAGAATTATGTGGATGGGTGAGTGATACATCATCATGTTCGGAAAATGAAAGGCAATGAGGTGTAGATAGGTGCCCCACCATAGCTTGGAATTGGCATACATCCAAATTGTTAGGTATCGTGGTTGATACAAGAGCTTGCTCAAGAACTTCTTTGTGTGATGGGGAAATCTTTAGAAGTTCCAAGATGGATATTTGTGCCGGTATTTTCTGCAATTGATCGATGAGATTATATTGATTAGAGGGAGGATCCACAGATGGGGATGATAATGATGCTCCTTTCAATATAACTTTGGATTGTTCCCTTGTTGTGACATTAACCGGTTGGTACTCTTGTTTCCCTTTGAGTGTGATTACGTTAATTTGGTTTTCAGATTTGTCCATATGTTGTACCAAATTGGTAGATTTAATGTCGTTGTTTTCATTGATTTGATTGCATAACTCTTCATCCTCCTTGGCAGCAGAAAAACAAAGGATCGTTGTGTCATAAACATAACCAACATTCTTACCTTTGGTGTTTGCGGAAGAGGATTCTCCCTTCTGATAATTGGGTAGAGGATTTTTGAACATTGTATGATCTTTGTTTGTTTGGTGCCCCTCTACAAATACTTTCTTTTGATCTATGAGGTCTTGTACCACATGTTTTAACTGCCAACAATTTTCAGTCATGTGGCCTTTATTTTGATGGTAATGATAGTAATGCAAGTTATTCCACCATTATGGTTTGACTTGAGGGTCCCAGTTTCTAGCCTCTTGTACTTGAATAAGTTTTTCATCTAAAAGTTCTTTGAGGACTGATTCCAATGATTGTCCTAATGGCGTGAATTTTTGTTTATTGGATGGTCTTTGGAATGATTGGGTTTTTGTTTCTCCACTATTTTGATTATTTCCTTGATCACTACATTGTTTGACATTAAGACCATTGTTTTGTTTGTTTGTAGTGGTTGGCATCAAGGTGAATACTGGTTTAGACGTTTGTGTATCGATCATGGTATCAGTATTCTTATTCTTTTTCCAAAATCTTGGCTTTTCGTTGTTGTTGTTAGAGGAATTGTTATTGTTTGAACCTTCAATGAAGTGTTTGATTGTTCCTCTTTTGATTAGAGCCTCTTCGATTTTGAGTCCCTTTTCGATAACTTGTTCAAATTTAGATGGACATTGTAAGTCCAATCTGTAATTCATGTCATCCACTAGGTTATCAATGAACATCTCTATCTTCTCCTCTTCAGGAATAGATCTGGGGTATTTAGCAAATAGCCTTCTTCATCGTTGGAGAAAGGAAAGAAACTTTTCACCCTTTGCTTGTTTGGTGTTGTAGAGTTCTTTTAAGGTCACACCATGTTGGATGTTGAATGAGAAGTGCGTTATGAACCTATTGATCAGTTCTTCAAAAGATTGGATCTTGGGTTCCAATTTAGAAAACCACTCCATGCAAGTGTTTCTTAAGCTTCTTGGAAATAATCGTAGTAAGAGTCCTCGTGTGCGAACTCTATACTCATGGTTCAAAATTCTCGTACGTGATCAAATGGATTGGTTCTCCCATTGTATTTGTTGTATGTTGGGTATTCACAATACCGTTGAAATGGTATCATGCTAATGCTTGGATTGAATGGATAAGGGCAAATGTCTTGTAAGGAATATCTTTTTGTTGGCCCTTGTTGGATATTTTGGAACTATAATTATAATTGTTGGATTTTTTTTTGTCAAAGCATCTATTTGATTTGGGTTTTCCATACTAGTTGTCTGGGGTGTGGTCGTTTCCTTGAGTTGATTAACATCAAAGTCTTTAGGAAGCTTAGCACCTTTGTCAGCTAATAATAGAAGATACTTTTCCATATCTTGCTCTAGCATATTTTCCATAAATTTATGGAAATGAGGGTCTTGTTGAACTTTATCGATTTCTTCTATAGTTATTTATTTCTCGTGTGAATTAGTGAGAGGATCAGTGTTACTGTATCGTCCCCAAGGGTTTTCTTCATCCATGGCTGCTATTCTTTCATTTTCTTCTTGTTGTTGTCTTTGATATGCTAATTGTGTGAAAATAGGCATACAAATGTTAAAGTTTTACTCTAGACTTTGATCTTGGATTTTTGATTGGATAAGTGTTGAGGTTTTTTATTTAAAATCTGATTTATTCGTGTTTAGTTTCATGATGGAAGGATGATAAAAATCCTTGATAGGGAAACTTTGACAAAAAATCTCAGATTTAGTGATAAGGACACTTTGCAAGATGTTTCAAGATCTAGGCATAATAGTAAATTTTTTCCTTTTGTATGATTCAAGTGTTTTGGACTATGGAAAAAATGTTTTGGACTGATGAAAACCTTGTTTTTGATATGGGTAAACTGAGAAACTGTCTTACTAACTCTCTATTTTTCTAATTTTCTGGAGCGCTAAAACAGAGTTGGGACACGCTATAACAGAGCAGTGACATGCTAGAACAGAGCAGTGACATGCTAGAACAGTGACCCAAAGCACTAAAATAGACCAGTGACGTGCTAAAATAGAGACCCAAAGCGCTAAAACAGACCAGCGATGTGCTAAAATAGACCAGCGATGCGCTAAAATAGACCAGAGACGCACTAGAACAGAGACCCAAAGCGCTAAAACAGACCAGTGACGTGCTAAAACAGAGACCCAAAGTGCTAAAACAGAGCAGTGACGCGCTATAACAGAACTATGAGGTGTTAAGATAGGAAAACTATCTTGTTCTATGAAACTCACTTGGTCTGGTATCGTATTGTATGGCTGGTTGTGGGATGTATTATGGACGAATTCTTTGACTGTGATTGTGGTGTTTCCTAAGAGCCCTTCTTTGATAAAATGCTTGTGAATCTAAGGGAGCTACAGCATAGTCATCCATATAACCTCTAGAGAAATCGTGATACCTATGAATAAAAGTCCTATGTTGGAGTAGAACTTTCCTGCTTTGATATAAAAATTGTTGTTTTCTCAGAAGTTGTTTGTATGTAAGTGTTTTCTTTGGATTTCTAATTCATTTGACAAGAGATTTCTTAACAAATTTGGTGGATACCCAATCTCGAATCATGAGAATTTCACAAGTGTTTTGATTTTGAAGATTTTTGTGATGATCTTATCTGAATTTAATGAGAGAAAACACAGCAAGCAAGAATAGAATGGTTGACTTTTAAAATCCTAGAATCTAAACCGATAGTGTATGTTCTTTAAGAATCAAGCATGATTCTTCTTGATTTTCATTGGTTTATAACAGATAAAACACTTCAGATAGACTCACTCCTAGAGACAAAAGGTCATCGTTATATACTCGAATGGCCCACAACTTGGAATTGCGTCGACTCACACAGCCATGTCACCCCCTAGAGGGCACTCATGTTTTTGTCTTTTCCAGGTGCATACTCAGAGTGACAGAAGTGGATACTGGATCCCCTGAGCAAACAGTCCTTGGCAATTATATGGTGAGTGCTTGAGGGTAGATTCTTCCCCGCCCCTATACCACTGAGTATTACAATGTTTAGAAACTGACAAGCATGCTTCTATTTCTAAGTTCTTAGATAGGGTTTCCGTTTAGAGTGGCAAATGGATAAACTCCCTCGAGAGACCTCCCAATCTTTAGAACAAAGATTTTGGGGATGGTTATCCTGCACACTTCCGTTGAAAGAGGATTTCCCCAAATTCACATAAATTTTTAAGTGGGTTGGAATACCATGGCTTTTGGCTGTCCCCACTCAGGTCATTCCCGTAGGGTGAGTACTTTTTCCCACTACGGAGGCATGTCTAAAGGTTTTAAAAAGCTTTAAAAATGCGTAAAGAAAAGTGAGTCTGGTATTCTGATGCACCCAGTAAAGGGGAGAGCATAAACCTATCACCCAATCACAGTAGAGAAATTTTGTTCACTTTTAAAAACCCAAAAAGACAAATTAGTTAATCTATATGGAGATATTGCTCCATAAAAGCATGGTGTTCAATTTTAATCCCACAAGAAATTTGTGAAGTTTCTATCCTAGGATTGATCAATTTTTATCCATTTTCTATCCTAGGATTGATAAATTTTATCCATTTGCTATCCTAGGATTGGTAAATTTTGATCAAAAATAGACAAAAACAAAATTTGGCTGCGGATGCGTGAGATCCAGATAAAAAAATGATTTTAAGGACAGTGATGTGGCGTGCTACAACAGTGACCCGGCACGCTGAAACAGTGACTCGGCAATAATGACGCAGCGCGCTACAACAGAAGCTCGACGCGTTGAAACAAACCACTGGCACGCTATAAGATCCAACTGGCGCGCTACAAAAAGTCACGGTTCCGTGAAAACTATCACGCAGATACCTATAAGACACTTTTCTCAAAAATCAAGTAGAATATGGGGTTAGGCCCCATGGTGGGCGCCAATTTGTAAGTGGTAGAATGGGGAAAACAAACTAACAATGCATCTACACTTCTAAATAGGATATTGCATCTAAGATTTAAGAAATTTAAACTAATTTAAACTAGAAATCTTCAGAAATCTATCCTATTGCTCTCTAACTCTAAAGATCTCTCTAATCTACTTTGCTCTCAGATTTAGAAGCTAATTAGACTATTGAAATGACACTTAGAGAATGAGAATTGAACTATTCTATTTCCTATATGATTAAATGATTAAAACTACTGTGATTGCTGCCATGAATGCAAATGTTGGATGTTGGATGAATGCTGGATGGATGTTGAATGTATGTTGAATGCTTGAATGCTGGATGAATGTTGGATGCTTTGGAAAACCTGCAGAGTAAGATTGCATAAGTTGGGATCCTTTTCCTGTAGCCAAAGAGCTACATTTATAGCTTTCACGGCATCATATTTACACAGGGATACAGGATAAGAGGCGGGGATTCAATCTGGAGAATTGAATGGCATGGGATGAGAAGATGGAGCTGATCATGGAGGATTGTTTCTCCCCATGAAAACACCAGGAAAGATGAGAGGGAAGGTGGTTGAGAGAACTTCTTGCAGGTTTGTCCCTGAAGCTCTTCCCGTGAATGACAGTGGAATTAATTAAATTTTGAAAATTTAATTTTATTGGTGAGTGAATAGTGGTAGGTAATTTATGCATAAATTTAAATAATTTTAATTTATTTAAATTTAGCAAAAGGGGAATAAATAATTTAATAAATCAAACTATAGGGTTTGTTCATTAAATTAAAACAAAAGGAAAATGATAATTAAATAAAATATTTTAGAATATCTTTATTTAATTAAGAAGAAATGTGATGAAGTAATTAAATAACACAAATTATTTAAGTTGTGTATTTAATTTATGATAGAAGTATAAAAGAAGTAATAATAATAATTAAATAAAACAAAGTTTTTAATTTTGTTTATTTAATTAGGAGAGAAATAGAAGAATTAATAATGAACTTAATACAAATAAATATTTCTATTTATTTATTAAGTAGATGAATTTAAGATTAATTAATCAAATAAGTCGTATTTAATTAATTAGATTCTCCAGACCATTTTTAGGTGTCTACAGGATGTATGCCCCATACATGATACATGATGTTTTTATTTGTTTATTATCATCATGATATGTATTGACGACATTGTGGATGCAAGATGGATATGGTACTAGTGATATTGCTATGCATGATGGATGTTAGTTAGAAGAAATACTTGATGGATAGAAATTTGATGTTGTTAGTAGTTGATGAGTTGCTTTCGCTTTGCTTGGAGACTTCACAGTTTTGAACAATCTTGTTTGATGTAGCAAATAGATACGATGCACTAGTGTATTAAAGACCAAGGTGACTTTGTATCTATTGCATGGATTTTGACTCTACAAACAAAGAGTATATTTGCTCATACAGAAACTTTGTTTAAAGTATATAGTTAGGTTGTGTAAAAAATTTTTGGACCAGTCACACAAAGAGGTATAGAACACCTAGCATGCAATTGCTTCACGAATTGTTTCAACACAACTTTCATACACTCAATAAAGTAAGTATTCGCTATGGTAGTATTACAAAAAATATCTTACAAACAGAAAATTGAAAGGATGCCCAATTTCCCCCATTCCTTCTTCTCTAAATCCTTATGGACATCCTCAAGAGATTTTGGGAATGAGTTAATAAAATAAATCACAAACAGGACTACAAAAAGATAAAAACAAAGTTGCAGTATCACTTGTCATATCTATTTGAGGTTTCAAGACTATTAGATCCATTGTTGATTATGTCTATCGTAGGAATGGATCCGTTAAGGCATATCTCAAGATGTTGTTGGTGAATTGTCAAAACATAGGTAGTTGACACTTGGCATTGTTTCTATCTATTTTTTTATCAAATCTTTGTGATTATTTGCTTGAAGGTTATAGCTTGTTGATGTTTTCTTTGTTTGTTTATTTGTTTTTTCAAAGGGTGAGTGTGACAATTTGTTTATTATGGGCACTGGACAATTTATTGTAGATTGTAATGACGGGATGGGTCTTTTTTATTTTATGAATTTTATGATGTTGTTTTCAGGGAACTAACCTAGGGCCTCAAGGGCTTATCAAAGATAATCCTTGCCTATGTTGTACATGCGGAGGCTCGTAGTTCGCTTGTTTTGAATGTTTTCTATCTTTTCTATTTTGTGGATGTTTTTGAATTTTTTATTTTTTATTGTTTTTGGATTTTGAATTTTTTTGACTAAGTTGAAATAAAGAATGATAGAAACCTAAGGGGACTGACCTACGATCTTGAGGGCCATTAATCCTTTCCTATGTTGTACATGTAGAGACCACATAGTTCAACTGTTTGACTCAAAGCATAAACTATTTTTGGATAAACAACATTGATAATCTGGATTTGATATTCCACTTCTATCTCTAGAGGATATGTTGTGGGAAATCTACTTGAACTAGCTGTGAGGTTCAAGCAAATTTTGATATCTTAGACTGTTTGAGTGGAGGAATAACCCAATGATGTTTTATTTTTTATGTTTTTCAATTTTTTTTCATTTTTGTTGTTTTTTAGATTTTTTTATTTTGTTGTTTTATAACCTTGATAGGATGTTCTAAGATCTAATCCACAACCAGCTTTGAGAAGTTGCCCCCAGTTAGAGATGATACTACTTTCCTCAATCAATAACAAGCCATGGTTGGATACATGTTTTATGATGGGATGAATGGGTGGATGTTGTGGATAGTACTGATAGATAATGATGTGAGTCTTATTCAAACATAGCACTTTTTTTCCAAATTTTCACTACAGTACCTTTTCTAGGAGTGCCACAAAGTGGTTTTCACTCAAAGAACGTTTTATTTCTCTTTACTATTTTTCTTCCTTTTTTATTTTTTTTGTATTTTTTATCCTTTTTCTATTTTTTTGGATTTTTTACCCTTTTTCCTGGGGTATTCTGATGTACTTCATGTGTAGAACTTCTTGAGGTGGTTGTTGTTCAACAATTTAGCTAAAGGTTCTCCTTCAAGAGTAGCCAACTGATATGACCCAGAGTCGTAGCTTGTTGTGATGACAAATAGGCCTAACTAGTTGGGTTCAAATTTTCCTTTGCCATCTTGATTTAGTTGTACCTTTTGATTCTCCTTGAGGACCAATTCACCAACTTGAAAGATTTTGTCCTTGATCTTTTTATTATAGTTTTGTTTGAGTGGATTCTGATAAACCTGCAAATGGTTTAACCCACTCAAATGCTTTTCTTCTAGGAGCTCTAATTCATTTAGCCTAGATACCCTTGTATTCTTTGTTGTTGACAATGTCCTTTAATGAGATTTGTAATGAGGGGATTTCAACCTCGATAAGTAAGATAGCCTCTGATCCATAGACCAAGGAAAATGATGTGGCACTAGTAGGTGTTTGAATGTTGGTACAATAAGTCCATAAGGCTCGGGTTAGCTGCAAATGCCAATCACAACAAACATCATTGATAATATTTTTTAGTAATTTTTGGATTTTTCTGTTAGACTCCTCAACCTAACCATTTCCTTGGGGGTAATAGGGCATGGAAAATCTATGCTAGATAGAAAATTGGGAACAGAGCTCTTGGACATCCTGATTTTTGAATGGGGTTCCATTATCTATTATTATCATTTGGAGAATTCCATACCTCTAGATGAGATAATTCAAAATGAATTTTGATATTTGTTTGTCGATGATATAGTTCAATGGAATTTCCTCTATCCATTTAGTGAAGTACTATGTTGTTGTGATGATGAACTTGTGTCTATTAGATGAAGCAGGTGATATCTAACCTACCAAGTCTAATCCCCATTACAAGAAAGGCCATGGTGTTGTGATGGGTCTCAATTCTTGGGCTGGTGCATGAACTAGATCACTATGCTACTGGCACTGACGACACTTTCTAGAATACTCTATGCATTCATGTTCCATGGAGGGCCAATAATACCCCATTCTGAGTAGTTTCTAGACTAGGTTAGGTCCACTAGAGTGGGACCCACAAATACCTTTGTGGACCTCTTGTAAAGCTATTTGTGCTTCTTTTGTGTTAAGACATTGGAGTAACATACCATCTATACTACGATGGTATAGTGTATCTCCTAGGATTATGAAACGGGACATTCTATGGGTGAAGGTTTTCTTTTTAGTGGTCATTAGGTCAAGCGGTATGATACTATGCTAGATGTAGTCAAAAGTATCTTGGTACCATGGGGAGTTAGGACTAACAACAATACATAAAATTATTGATTTTGGGATGTCAGATGCAAGCACGAGTAGTTATTCCACGAGGAACTCATACTTAGGGACATTTTGTGGAATATCAAGCTATGAGCCTATTATTGCCATTGCATTGGCAGCTCTATTATTGATCTAAGGAAGTTGCTCAAAGGTTATTCTAACGAAGTATTCCTTGAAGTTATCCACCATCCTTTTATACGGCAGCAATTTTTGGTATTTTATCTGGCACTCATCGTTCACCTGTTTGATCACTAGTTGAGAGTCTCCAAAGATATGTAGCTCTTTTATTCTCCATTCAATAGCCATTTTTAGCCTTGTGATCAAGGCTTCAAATTTTGATATATTTTTCGTGCATGGTAAAGTGATCTTATGGGCCTTGGGTATACTATCCTTATGGGCCTTGGGTATACTATCTCCTTGTGGTTTGATAAATAGAACACCTACTCTAGAGACATGTTGAGTATGGGACCCATCAAAGTGTAGAGTCCAATGGTTTTTCTATTCTATCATCAAGATACTCTCATCTAAAAATTCCACTATCAGAGGCTTATGATCATCTAGGGGTGCTTCATCTAGTTGGTTTGCTATTATTTGTCTGTTGATAGCTCTTCTATCCACATACTCTATATCAAATTCACTGAGGATCATCACCCATTTGGCTATTCGGTCTATTAGGGATGCCTTTGCTAGTAGGTACATGAGTGGGTCTACTTTTGAAATCAACTTCACCTTTCTATTTAAGATATAGTGCCTCAACTTTTGTGTTGCAAAAATGACTGAAAGACACACTCTTTCAATGGGTGAGTAGTTCAGTTCATAGCCCATCAGTGTTCTGCTAATATAGTAGACTGCCCTTTCTTTGTTGTTATCATCTAACTAGGCTAGGAGAGCTCCCAACACTGCTTGTGTGGTAGACACATAAAGTACCATTTCCCTATTTGGAATATATATTATGAGCACATGAGGAGTAAGTAGGTACTCCTTGACTTTTTAGAACACTTGGTCTCATCTCCCATCCCACTTGAAGGTGATGTCTTTGTGTAAGAGATGAGTGAAAGGGTGACACTTGTCTACCAATTATGTGATAAATTGCCTGATGGATTACAAATTTCCTTGTAAACTCCTCAATTGTTTTAGTGTTTTTGGTGGAGGCATCTCTATTGTAGCTTTCACTTTTGTAGGATCCACTTTAATCCCTCTTCTTGAGACTATGTATCCCAACAACTTTGTGGATGTAACTCCAAACAGACACTTCTCAGGGTTGAGTCTTAGATTGTATTGTTCAAGTTGATCAAACACCTTTGCCAAATTTTTCAAGTGATCTGCCCTTTTGATTGACTTTGCTAGAATTTCGTCCACATATTCTTCCATGGTTGTATGTAGCATATCATGGAAGATGGTTATCATTGCTCTTTGATATGTTTCTCTTGCATTCTTTAGACCAAATGGCATTACATTATAGCAGAATTTCTCCCAAACACAAGTAAATATTGTTTTGTGTTGATCGTCTAGAGAGATCTTTATTTGGTATATATCTAGAGAAACCATCCATTAAGGATAGCATCTCATGCCCTGTTGTTAGATCCACGATCATTTCTATATTGGAAAGGGGGAAGTCATCCTTTGGGCAAGCCTTTTTTAGGTCCCTAAAATCTATGCAGATCCTTATTCCCCCAGTAAGATTTGATACTAGTACTAGATTGGATATCCATTCCAGAGAGTCAATAGGTCTAATGAAACCCATGTCTAGTATCTTCTTGAGTTCTACCTTTACTAATAATGTTATTTGAGGATGCATTTTTCTCAATTTTTGCTTGATAGGCTTTGCTCTAGGGAAGATGGATAGATAATGTACTACTAGTGTTAGATCTAGTCCAGGCATATCTGCATAGGTCCATGCAAAGTTTACCTTCAGGGCATTAATGAAAGTTGTGAAGTTTTCTTTCTCTTCAGGATCAAGCGATGTTGCCTAGTATGTTATCTTTGGGTATTCTGCTATGCCAACATTTATGGACTCTGCTTCTTCTACTAGGAGCATTGATCTTTCTTGATATTCTTATATGGGGAGATTGAACCCTCCATCCTTGGGTGCCTCTGTGAGGTTTTCACCATCAGACGTGTCCTTTATTTTCTTCTTTTTTGGATCTGATAGAGCCACACTATGGTTTTCTCTAGGGGATATCATGTTTATTTTTATGTTTTCTCTTTCATTTTTGTGACTAGAAGATTCAATCTCTCTACCAAATTATGCATCTTGTTCGAGTTCCATGACAAACCCAGCTTTGTGATCTCCTACTGGTATGTCTATTCAAAGTCCCATGAACTCCATGATTTCCTTATCATTCTGGAATTGGTCCAGAACAAGTGTATGTTGTTGTTGATCCAAATCTATGAGTTGTGGGTAGCATAGTGGTAGGATATTATCATTATCTATGAAGCTTATAGAGGTTTTGGAAAGGGTCAGTATGGCTCTGGTATCTTTTTCCCACTAGGTGTCTAGGTTGTCATTGCTATAAGTGGGGGAATCATATCTAGTGATGAAGGAGAATCCCATTCGTATTCATTAGAGTTCATTCCAAAAGGGTAATAGATGTTGGGGATGGTTTTGATATACTAGAGAGGGAACCTATCAGTGCTAAATTTGTCAAATAAGTCTTTGATGGGTAAATCATTGTCCATGATATGGTAGATATCCAATGCCTTAACGCTAGTAGAAGTTTCTCGTTTCTTAAAAGAGGTTCAACTAGTTTTTGGAACAACCACATCTTTTGGCTTGTAACCTAGTCCCATATTTTTCTTCCTCTATTTCACTATGATAGGCTCTTATTAGCCTTGTTTATGTAGCCCAAGGACACATATTCCTTGATGCCCCATTTTTTTAACTAATTGATAACTTCTACTGCTAGTATCAATTAGAATGGGTTGTGGCTTTTTTGGTTATTTTTGGTCCTCCTTGTAGATCATGGATGAGAAATATTCTTTAAATATTTCTTCATCCTCCCTGTCCCCCCACTTGGTAAAGATCATGGGTTTTTCTATCATTTTCACTATTTGAGCCTGCTTGATCTCTTTCCGACTTCCACAAACCTTGGGTGTTGGTGGGAGCATACCAATACAAAATGCTTGGTTAAAGTGGTAATTCCCATTACTCTTGTCAAGTACTTGTACCTTTTTTTCCATTTTCAATTGCTCACTTGATGTCATTTTGGTTGAGGTCGATGGTAGTGTGGAAGGGTCAACATATGAAAATGAGTGGAAGGTTATGTTGTTGCTAGGAATGTGTTGGATCTTATTATATTTTTCCTCCAACTTCGCACAGCAATGGAATTGTTTAGGATCGGCATATAAGGTTACCTATTTTCCTTCATGGGGAAACTTTAGGCATTGGTGAAAGTTCGATGGTACTACTTGTTGTTATCCTTGAATCTAGCTACGCTCAATTCATAGGATAACCCCCTACAAAACTTGTTTGTTTCATAGGTCCATGCAATTCAAGTGCACAAAATGAGGCAAATTTTGATTGACCTTAATGCATAGTCCTAAACCTCGAATTGTCCATTTGAGTGTTTTTCCTTAATCATTTCTCGAAAATCTTCAAAATTAATGCTTTGTTAAT
The DNA here is from genome assembly GCA_007258455.2 of Sequoia sempervirens. Classification (NCBI taxonomy): domain Eukaryota; kingdom Viridiplantae; phylum Streptophyta; class Pinopsida; order Cupressales; family Cupressaceae; genus Sequoia; species Sequoia sempervirens. The sequence goes on from VDFB02281492.1 coordinate 753,764,197, forward strand.
TTTTATCCTTTGGGAGATAGAAATTTTTTTGCTAATGCTAGAGTGTTGATTTTCAATGCTCCTACATGAGCAAGTTTACTAAAAATTATTCTAAGTGTTGGAGAGTTGATTTTTAGCACTCCTACACTTTTCACTCACTCCATGTCAGATGTCCAAGCGTTTATTTTTAGCGGTTTGAAATGTGATCTTTTTTCCAAGTATTCATCATGTTGAAGTGGGGGTTTTTGTTGCTTTTGCATCCTCAACAATTTTGAAAATGTTGAGTGGTGAAAATCACTACTCCTAGATTTTCCCTCCTTCGCACGAGTAGTCATTAATGAAACTCATGGTTTATTAATGACTTATTTTTAAGTTGTTTTAATCTATTTTTAAGTTATTTTCTCTTTCATTTCTTTGTGTCTTGCTTTGAATTCAACTTCCTTTGCATCTATTCCAATTTTTTCGTGTCTCTTCTTTCTTCATTGAGCTAGGGTTTCTTCTCCTTTCATTCTAATTACAAGTATGTTTGGCATTTTTCTTCATTGTCTTGCTTTGTTTCCTTCATGTTTTAATAGGTTTTGATATGTTTACTCTTGAATTCTTCTCATTCTACTATCATTTTCCCTAAATTTATTTAGTTTTCACATGTTCGTCATTTTCTTTTGTCTTTTATTTATTGGGATTTCTTTTGGTGTACTAGCATTTTTTTTAACGCTATCACTTTTGTGAGTCAAGTTCATTTTCCACTTGGTTTTCTTCCAAGTTGTCATATGTCATAGTGGGGTTCTTTGTCGCTTGGTAATGCATGGTTTCTCCTTTTTGTAGGAGTGATGAAAATCATTGCTTCAGTATATAATATTTTCCCTAACTCCATGTGAAGGAGCAGTGATTTTCACCACTCCCACATGCAAAGTTCTTCCTAAACTTCATGTGTACAAGCCGTGAAAATTTTCGCTTTTGCATTTGACTCAACATCATATTAGGGCATGTAAGAGCGGGGATTTTTAGCGCTCAAACATTAAAATTGTCAGACCTTCAAGGCATGTTGGAGCACTAATTTTCAATGCTTGTGCATCAAAGGTAGAACTTCCAAGATGTAAGGGCGTTGATTTTCAGCGCCCTTGCACAAAAGATTTTTTTTCACTAAATGCTCAAAAAATCATTCCATTTGCTTTTTGAACCTCATTCCACCACTATTGCTCCATTTTTCGTGCTTCAGAGCTCACATTTACTCATTCCAAGATACTTTCCTAGTTTTACTCATTTTATTTGCTCTTACAATGCATGTGCTCTTAACATCTGATTAATTCATGTTTCCTTGTAGTTGCTCTCAGTTCTCATTAGGTTTTCTTCAGAGGTGATTTCTAGTGGTAGTTTGTGATCTTAATGACAACTGAAGAACCCCCATCATCTTCTAAGAAGGACAAAATGAAGTACAAGTACCAAGATGTTTATCCGCCTACCATTGTGACCTCCAAAATTGATGAAATCAAGGACACAGAGATTGGTCACCAAGGTATGGATGATTTTGTGAAAAGAACTAAAAAACAACCATTAGAAGAAAATTTGTGAACAATCATTCATAGCAACCTTCCCTTAGTGGCTTCATTTCCAACTGTTGCTCACTATTTAGAATTTTTCTTACAAGTTGCTTCACATTATATCAGGGGGGACAAGAGTGTGAGAGATTCTTACAGACAAATCATGATGAGATTAGATCCAAAGTTCTTTGATATAGTTTTTTAGGTTCCACACATGGAGAAGTATACCAATATTTCTATTCAACAAGCATAGGAGGTTTATGACAAAGATCCAAACAGAACCAAACAATTTATTATCTCTCAATGGTTGAAGACTCTGAGGCCCACTATCTCAAGAGGGCCTAAAGGTCTCCCACAAAGTGATTTCAAGGAGGATTTTTTAGATATGATTACTCTTTTGAGCAAAGTTAAAGGTTTACCCATTTCAAGTCATTTCCAAGATTGGATGTATGAATACATCCAAATCATCAACAGGAGAAAAGTACATATAGATTGGGGTGCACAGATTAGTGATGAAATCCATGAACAACTAATTAATGTGCCAACCACTTTGAAGTTTTACATGACCTCTTACTTGGTATATGTTGTTGTGGTCATGAGGCAATTTTTAGGATTGTCAACAAAAGGAAACAAAAGTGTTGTGCATGTATATGAGTTTTATTCTCAGATAACTTTGAGGAATAGTATTAAATATTTCAAGAGAGTCATTAATGCCTTCTTTGCACCTTTTATTTTCACTTTTGGTCCAACTCTGGAAAAGAAGAGAGTATCAAATGAATCCTTCAAGGTTACTATTAAGTTTGGATGTATCTTCTTGCAGTTTCCAACTTTCACATATTTGAGAGTAGGTTGCTACACTGGGTGCCCATACATGTTACCCAAACATCCTTCTGAAAAGTGGATATTAATGGAGTTGTGCAGAAAGTTGATTTTTGTTCATAAAGAATGCTAGAAAATTCACAAGATAGGCTTTAAGTTTCCAATTACTATTGGAAGATATACTATTCAAAGTGTGGAAAAGGAAAAGTCAGTAGCAGCTAAAATGAAAATTATGACCATAAGGACATATACATATAGATTTGACTTTGACTACAGAAATATGAATAGGAAACTCAAGAAGGATCATTGCCATGTCTACTATTTTGAGGGTATCTGTGCTGAATGTAGAGATGAAGAGGCAATCCAAACGATGGACTTTTGTAGGTTGAATGTCGAGCAAAGCAAGGATCTAGGCTTAGCTAATATTCCAAATGATTTTGAAGATTTTGGTGATATTATAGATTCTGCATATGAAGAAAAGGAGATTGCCAGTACACCTTTACCTCCAATTCAATGGTCAAAGAAGGAGAGTGTTTCCATCAAGAAAAGACTTGCTCCTATTCCGCATAATATAGGTGAATGGCTGTAAAGTAATGGCTTTCAATTGAAATCTTTTAGAATAGAGTCCAAGGGAGAAACATTATAAGGTGAAGCTAGCCATCGGCAAGAACTCTGCACTAAACACAAAGTTGTTGTTGCTCCCTCTTCTTCACAGAAAGGTCCTAAGATCAAATTTACTTGTGGCAAGAGTACAGTGTAATCAACTAAGGAAGAGTAGGCTACTAAAGAAGAAGAACCATATGGAGAGGAGAGAGAAATTGCATCTGAGGAGCAATCTAATGAAGAGTTAGAAGAAGGTAATGAAAGTGAAGATTCTAAAGAATCTACAGAAGATGAACTTTTAGAAGAGGACTATGGAGAGGAGAAAGATAAAGAGGAAGAAGAAAGGGATGATGAGGAAATGTGATTATCTCCCCATGAGAATGTCATTGATAATTCCCCTCATACATCATCACCTATTACTACCAATATTCCTCATACTCCTCCAAATCCTACTACTAATCCACCTCCTCTTCCTACTTCACCTCCTCCTAAAAAAACTTTACATGCAATAAAGGTTACCATTCCTCCTTTGGCATCATCAATCATTTCCACTCCTCCTATGGGTTCCACATTGCAAACTGTTGATGTTTCCTCCAGTTCTCCATCATCCATCCCAAGCCTATCTTCCCCATCATATGAAATTTCTTCCCAAACTGATTTTGATAGGTTTATGAAGGAGTCATTGCAAGATCCTCTTGGTTTGCAATCTACTGGTGCAGTCATGACCGATACTATGCCAATTGTTACTATAACATCCATTCCTATAGAGGCAATTGTTACATAGGAATTAGCAGTAAGTCAAGAAGTTGATACTTCATTTCTTCCTCCTTGGTCTCTCAAGTATCTAAGCATAAGAAATAGATAATTTCTCCATATGAGCTAGATGAGGAAATAGTTCTTCCAAAAGCCAAGGGCAAAAAGAAGGCAAAGGTTCATTCAAGACTTCATGTGGACAAGTCAAGTCATAAGTATGTGGAAATTGGGGTACCTCCACATGATGAGGGTGATGTGAATATGGAAGATTACACTATAACAAGGGTTCAACTTCGTAAGGTAACTAATGCAAGTGCCAAAGAAGATGCACAAGTGACCTTAAATGCATTATTAGATAAACTTGATAAGATGGAGCAAGCTAGAAATATGTGTAGGGAGAAGGTTGAATAGTATGCATCAGTTTTGAGAAAGATCATAGGTACCTCAAAGAATGTGTAGCCTATGGCCATGGTAAATGTTGAAGAACCAAATTAGTGAAAGTTGGGGTGATTCTTGACAAAGATAAGTATGTGGAAGTAAAGGAGTCTCTTAGAAACCACATACAAGTTATCAAGTCTCTCATCGAGGACATACAACAAGTGCAAGAAGATGTTGAATGACATCATATTGTTATGGTGAATGGAATTGAGGAGTTACCGCGCAAACTCCTTGACAATGATCATGCCTTCCTCCTAGTAAGTGAGATTGCTCAAATCTTCAAAGAAGCTATCATGAAACGGGTGGAGGGTGAAGCCTTGTCAAAGACTTCAATGCATGCCATATGTGATGTACGGATTTCTTGGGACAACCTCAAGACATATCTAGATAGATGCAAAAATATTTTCTCATTTGCAAGAAAGTCAATCACAAGGGTTCATACAATTATGGACTATACAGTTGGTCCAGATGAGGCAGTCATGTAGGAGATTAAGAAGAAATATGAAGACTTCCAAGCCAAGAGCAAGGAACCATGAAAAACTCCTTACATCTCTAGAGTTAGATAGTTCATACGCTTTCTTCTATGCTTTATGTAGATAGGCTTTGACATTTTACATGTCATTTTGAAAAATGTAATTACATGTAAAACAAATATGTTCTCCTGTGTTTATGGACAATAGTTTTGAATAAGTCAACTAGTTGGTTAAGGTTTTTCCTAGATTAGATCTCCTCTCCCATCTATAAATAAGAGGGGATTCTATTGTAATTTGGACCTTTTATCTTATGCAACGAAGTGTTGTCAAATTGTGAGGCAAATATTGAAACTTTGAGTTCATTTTTGTGAATCTATTTTTGATCTATAAAGAAGTGAAGTTGCACACCAAACTTTGTGTTGGGAAAAATTATCTTGTGATTTGATTGAAATTGAAAGTGTTAAGTGATTGAGATTGAAAGGATTTTGAGTGAATTTGTGTAGACTTTGAGCTATACTCATTGCTTGAAATTGTGATATTATTTATATTATTGGTGCATTCCCTATAAGACTTTGTGCTTATATTTATTCATGTTGCTCGTGGGATTAATTGTGAAGTATATCGAAGACTTTGTGCTTATTTTACAATTTTGGTTACTATATTGAAGGATTCATTATCAAAAACTACAAAACGACTTTGTGCCTCTATGAGCTTTTCTTGCTTGTTACGTATCTTTATCATGCTAGTATTCCTAGACTTTTCTTTGACAAGATAGGAATATTGGAATTACTGCTTAGTTTTAAATTGAAGTTGTATCGGTTCCAAGAGTTAAAATTGTGAAACATTGTAAAACCTATTCTCTGAAAAAATAGAGAATCATGAATATGACACACCCCCATATCATTATTATAGTGTACATTATTGTAAATATCTAATTAGTTTTCCTTAGTTTATATAAGCAGTAAGAAGGGGGCCTTCCCTTCCTAAGAGGAGAGATTCTATCTCACATAACTGTGGTTGAAATCAAGGTTTTGTAATCTGTTAAAAGGGATTACAAAATTTTCATCCAACACTTGTAATGCATGGATCCAAGGGCATCCTAGGAGGAGGTTATATGGTAACTCAAGTTTGAGTACTTGACAAGTAGTTTATGCAATGGTCAATCCTATCTACACTGACAGCTTGACTATCCCTTCACAATTTCTTTCAAGGTCATCATAGGCCCTTATGGTGATACTCTTGCCTTTGTCTATCATGTCGTCAAAATACCCCAACTATTTGATGAATTTTAAGGTACAGATGTTTAGACCTGCACTATTATCTATCAATACCTGTTTGACCATGGTTTTATGAACACCAACCTCTATGTAGAGGGCTTCGTTGTAGAATGTTCTTTGTGGTAGATCTTTCTCAGAAAAGATTAAATGATTTCTTGTTATGATCTTTCCAACCATGGATTATAACTGACTAGGATCAAGGTTGTTAGGGACCACTGTTTCCAATGCTTTTTCCAATATTTCTCTATGTGCGAGTGACAGTTTTAAAAAATCTAGGATTGAGATTAGGGCAAGTGTTTTCTTCAACTATTCCACAATGCTATATTCATTTGGTGACTTGATTGTGGGTTTGGATGGGTCTCCTTGTATTGTAACTCTCCCTTGATGGGTAGTTATGTTATAGTTTTTGTCTCCACCTCGTATTGTCACTACATTTTCCCTATTTTCATAAGCTTGTGAAAGGGTTCCTAAAATTATGTCACCATAGGTATAGTTAGCATTGTGGTACTCTTGTTCCTTTCATTTGTCATTCCTTTTGACGTCATTTGGGATTGGGTTCGAGTATATTTGAAGATCCTTGTTTTTGGGATGATACTCAATGTCCACTTCCCCTTTTTTCTATCAAGTCTTGGATGAGGTGTTTGAGCTGCATACACTTGTTGGTCATGTGTCCTTTGATTTTATGGAATTTGTAGTCTTTCTCGTTATACCACAATGTTTTGAAGCTAGGTGCCTCATACTTTGGGTGATCATTATGTTAGAATTGTGAAACAAGCATAAAACCATGAGCCACAGGATCAAACAACAAACAAAGACACCTTCCATGCAAGAGATCTACAAACAAGAATTGCTATAGGCATCAACAAGGAAAAGTTACGGAAGAAACTTTCAAGAAGATATGAAAGCCGTGATATTTCTCATGAATAATATTTGAGTGATATTTACAAAGAGGGTTGAATGCTTATAAGAGAAAATCCCTAAATGAGAAAGAGATCAAATCATGACAAGTGTCAACATCACATGAGATGGGACATAATGATCTAATATTAACTCAACTAATAAAGCATTCCTAAGTTTACCTAAAGTGTGTGAGAATAAATTAGACTAATAATCAATTAAAGATTAATTAATTATTAGCTAATGTATGATAACTCTAACACCCACCCTTAAGATGAACTTAGGGAGTAGCTAAAAACCCTAAAAAGAATGCAAGATGGGTCCCAGAAATCAAGGCCAAATAAGGTACCCATGTACAAACATAGTATCTCTATAATGTGGAGAAATAGAGAAAACCACATGGGAAAAACTCTACTCCAAAAAGAGATGAAAGCCAAGTGAAGGACTGAAGAAGCCTCCAAACAAGAAAAGGTTGTCCCAAGAGATAGGAACAAAGAGAACACCACAGAAGTATGAAGAAGTTGCAAACACTATCAAAGACTGATTGTTGTAATGCCAAAAGAATGACCTCCACTGAAACATCTGATGATCAGGATCAAGAAGACAAGAATATGTATGAGTGTCCCCAATGACACTACTCAAATTAGTTAGAAAACAAAGGAAAACACCTAGAACTCAAAGATACAGATGGAAAAGGTACCAAAAGTCTGAAGAACTAATCATGAGAAAATGGAAGGTCGCCTCCAAAAGTAGGAATGCAAGAGTGTTCATATGGTAAGTGCTCCATCTCACCGAAATGCATGGGTAACCAGTTGTTGCATCCACCTAGTACATAGGAACAAATATTGTATACATAGCTCACTCCAACACGAAACCAAGGAAGCAATAGCACCAATAGTAGAAACCCCCCCATAATGCTAAAAAGGGAGAGGCATGATAGGTACACTAAAACTGAATGCCTGAAAGTAGTGCATGAAGAGGAACCAAGAACATTTGAAGGTGCAATCATGAAAGTACATGTATATAGAAAGGATGTGAAAACAAAAGTCACATTTGCATGAGAAAGGTATAAAGGAAAACAAAGGAAAACATCAACCCCCATGGAACTTTATATCATAGTGCAAGTACAACAAGGCACAAAGTGATGTGCAAGATCCCATAATACATGTGCAATACAAAGGCACTTTATCTCAGTGTGTTTACAAAATCATAAATGCTTACAATGGAAGCTCAGAATGTTATAAAAAGACACAAGACTGGAAATACATGAAGAATAGCCAAAAATGAATTATCCCACACAAATGAAAATTTCCTAGGAGCTAAAATGTCTAGGTAATTCACTAGAGTGTGAAAACACAGAAAACTAAATAAAATGTACCTGGAGTGAAATTTGGAAAAATTGCATGGATGGAACTGAAGAGCTCTAAAAGACAATTCCAACACCGGTGAGATCGCAAAAAATGGAGAAAATGATCAAAATTTATGAGCTCAGGACTGTAAACAGATCCTTTGACTTCAACTGACTATAGAATGCACCAGTAGCAAAAAGAAGTGATGAGACCCACACCACTGGAAAGTTGATAGAATCATCTTTCTGACGATATCTTGTTTGCTAAAAATGGATATTGTATGCCCCAATTATAGCCAATAGAAGAAAAAAACACCCCTTTTAGGGCACAAAGGGGGTCAAAGAGGGCCATGCAACAGTCTATACCGCTGACATCAGCATAACGTCATGCTAATGTCAGTAGAATATTCGTTGTATCCGCCAAAAAAAAATGTCCCTAGAGAAAAAAGCAACTGACGATAAACAGTGCATGACGGAATATTCCAGAAAAGATTCTCCCTCATTGGAAAAGAACGTTGCCAAAGGAGAAAGATCGTCGATGGAAGCAAACCGCCAACTGATCTAAAGAAACTAGAAAAATATAGAAGACACCGCCTGGAAAATGAAAAATGCCGAGAAGCAAAAAAAGTCGCCTGAAAAATATTTAGACGCCGTCGAGGAGAGAGTTGTTGGTCGGCCAGAAAAACTTGCCACCGATGAATTGGAATGCCACTGGTGGGCTGGGAAAACCCATCGGTCGGCATAAAACAACCGTTGGGAAAAATTAAAAACATCGCCGGAAGGTTAATGAGGTCGCCGGTGGGGAAAGGAAAGCACACCGACACCTGGGGTGGGGCCCGCAGAGTTGGGTGGTTAGAAGAAGGCCACCATCAAGAATAAACAGCTCACCAGAAAACACTGTTGATGAAGGGTACTCCCCTTACAATCTAAAACTCACAAAAATAATAGATAATGGCACAAACAAAATGCAAGAAGGAAAGCAAATATTTTCTATTATCACTAAAATGAAAATAAAATTACAACATTATATTTGCCATCACATGGGCTTTCTGATTACATAAATCTGCAAATATGCAAATCAGAGCCACCATCTACTCTTATTTGGCCTCCCCTCTGTATTCCCCCTTTACATCCTTTTATTTGGAAGGTGTAACCGCCCTAGAATCTTCTGGAAAGTGTAACTTCCTCAGGAAGATATTTGAAATTTTATTAATTTTGGTATTACAACTTCGCAGGGTCATAACTTTTGATCCAACCGTTGGATTTTCTATTATAATACCTTTTCGGAAAGGTCTCGAGCTAGAAAGTAGGGCCTAAAGGCCAACTACTTTTATTTTCCACCAATTTCAGGCCCATCCGGAGCCTCTAAGTACCTCAAAATTGACCTTGAATATTTTACTAAGATTTTTGAAAATTAAAATTTTAATATCTCTCAAATGGCAAATGGTATTGAAGTGATTTCTTCACCATTGGCTTCAATTTACCATTTTGGAGGTTTGTGTAAGATTTTGTGTCCAACTATGCATAAATGCAAACTTACAAAAATAGTAAACCTACCAAATTTAGCCCTTATTGAAAAGAAACAACTTTTTTTTTGGGTGATGCAAGATTGCTCTTACACCCTAGATGCTCCTGCATCAGACACCTGGGGTAATTTGAAAAGTGACCCTATCACTTCTCAAGAGTTAGAGGGAAACCAAGATGGTTAACCTCAGACTCAGATAACCATGATGAATCTTCAACAAGCCTTCCTCTCCATTTCACCAAGTACTCTACATATTGTCTATTTCTTGTGCTTCTTCCCACACGGCTATCCAAAATGTCTTCTATCTCCTTTTCTAAAGTAGGTGCTGGAATGTTCCACTGTTCCTCTATTATTTCTTCATCAATTCCTCCCTTATGATATTCTGTTAAATCTAAGATGTTAAACACAGGTGAAATATGAATTCCATCAGGCAACTCTACCTCATATGCATTTCTTGAATCATGCTTCTTTAGGATCTTGCATGGTCCAAACTTCTTCATGTTCAACTTGTTGTATGTAGCAACTAGAAACCTTTCCTTTCGCAAATGAACCATGACTTCATCTCCTACCTAGAACTCCTTATACCTCCTTTTCTAATCTGCCTTAGCCTTATACTAAGAATTCATCTTATTGATATGCTTCTTCACCTCATCATGAAAATTCTTCAAGTGTTCAGCAAAATCTTCAGCCTTAGCACTACTCTTCTCTCCTTTATCCATCTTTCTCAGTTTAGAAGCATTCCTCCAACTACTCCCATATACAATCTAGAATGCTGATTTACCAGTGCTCTTGTTGATAGAATTGTTATAAGAAAATTTTGCATGTGGTAAAATCAAATCCCATCCCTTTGGTTTATCTCCTACTAAGCATCTTAGTAGGTTACCCAAACTCCTATTGACCACCTATGTTTTTCCATCAGTCTGTGGATGGTGAGCAGAACTGAACTTCAAATTTTTCTTCAACTTCTTCCATAATGTTCTCCAGAAATAACCAACAAATTTGGTATCTCTGTTTAAAACTATACTCTTCGATAGACCATGTAGTCTCACCACCTCTCTGAAAAATAACTCTGCAATATGAATAGCATCACTGGTCTTATGACACAGAATGAAATGTACCATCTTTGAAAATATATCCACCACCACAAATATGGAATCATACCCTCTTTGTGTCCTCAACAATCCAAGGAAAAAATCCATACTAATGTCCTCTCATGGCCTCTCAAGTACAGGTAATGGCCGATACAATCTAATATTCTAACTTGTTCCTTTCGCCATTTGACATACTCTGCAACTTTGTACAAACTTCTTCACATCCTATTGTAACTGTGGCCAGTAATAATTCTCACTAACAAGAGCAATGGTCTTGTCTCGATTGAAATACCCAACCAATCCTCTACTATTCTTCTCCCTGAATAGATTCTCTCTTATAGAACTCCTTGGAATGCACAATTGGCTTCCTCTAAACAAATTCCATCTTGGATTAAGAAATCCAACCATCTTGTCCTATCCAATGTAACAGGTTCCAAACAACCCTTCCAAGCTTCGACAAAGTCTGGATCTCCTGGATACAAACTCTTGAGTTCATTGAACCCAACAACCTCTATATTCATCTCTATCAACAAATTTTTCCTTCTACTTAAGGCATCTACAACTCTATTTGATCTTCCACTCCTGTGCTTCAAAACAAAAGTATAACTCTACAAAAAATCAACCCATTTTAAGTGCCTTTGATTCAACTTTCCTTGACTATTGAGATACTACAAAGCTTGGTGATCAGTATATAAAACAAATTCTTTTGGCAACAACTAGTGTCTCCATTTCTTCAAAGCCTGAACTATAGCATAGAACTCTTGATCATAGACAGAATATATCTTCTCAGCATCAATTAACTTCTCACTAAAATAGGCAATAGGCTTACCTTCTTGACTCAAAACAACTCCTATGGCAGTGCCACTAGCATCACAATCTACATGAAAGACCTTATTGAAATCTAGAAGTGCCAAAATAGGTTGCTCTGTAACTTTCTTCTTCAACATATCAAAAATTTTTGTTGCTCTTGTAGTCCACTTAAAATCTTTTCTATCCCCTCTCATTGCTTCATTTAGAGGTGCACAAATACTACTGAAACTCTTAATAAACTTTTTGTAAAAATTTGCTAGACCATGAAATGATCTTACCTCTATAACACTCCTCGAGGTAGGCCATTCAATGATAGATCTCACCTTCTCTTGTCCATTTTAAGACCCTCTGTTGAGACAACAAATCCCAAATACATCAACTCCCTTTTTACAAAACTACATTTCTTCAAATTAATCAATAGCTTCTCAAAAACTTTCCAAATATGCATCAGGTGCTCCTCCGATGTCTTACTGAAAATCAGAATATCATCCAAATAAACAATAATAATTTTTCCTAAAAATTGTTTTAATACCTCATTCATAAGCCGCATAAATGTGCTTGATGCATTGGTTAGCCCAAAAGGCATGACTAACCATTCGTACAAGCACTCCTTGGTTTTAAAGGTTGTCTTCCATTCATCTCCTTCTCCAATCTAGATTTGGTAATATCCACTCTTCAAATCTATCTTCGTGAAGTACTTAGCTCCACTCAAACAATCCATAATGTCATCCATCCTTGGCAAGGGAAATTTGTACTTGATGGTGATCTTAATGATGGTTCTAGAATCTGTACACATCTACCATTACCCATCCTTCTTTGGTGCTAGTACTATAGGTATTGTACATGAACTCAAACTCTCTCTGATCAATCCCTTCCGCAAAAACTCTTGCACTTGTCTATTCAAATCTTCACTCTTTGTTGGAGTCATACGGTGAGCTTCCTTATTCGACAAACTGGCTCCAGGAATCAAGTCCATCTGATGACTAATCTTTCTTATTGGAGGCAAACCTTCATGTACATTATCTAAAATAATATCTTGAAACTCATTCAACAAATTTGAAACCTCTACAGGTACCTCAGTAGTATCTTCTTTATCAACTCTAGGGATCAATGCAAAACCCATATGCGCATGCTTCATACCTTCTAGGAACTTTCTTCCATCAACCAAACAAATTCTTGCATTATTGCATACCTTTTCCTCTGCCTCTTTCAAGGGCTTCAACTTATGACAAACTACATCCTTTTTCAAAGAATAGGTGTTGGCATGTCCATCATGTATTGCTTGTCGATCAAACCACCATGGTCTACCTAACAACACATGACAAACATCCATAGGCATAATATCACACAATACCTCATCATGGTAATTTCCAATCTTGAACTTTACCAAACATTGTTCATTTACCAAAGCTTTATGGTCCTTTTGCAACCAAGCAATCTGATATGGATTTGGATGCCTTCTTCTCTCCAACTACAACATACTAACCATCTCTTCTAAAACAAGGTTATTAGTACTACCTCCATCAATAATAACATTGCAAACTTTACCTTCACACTTACATCTAGTGTGAAATAAATTCTTCCTTTGAGTTGTCTCTTTCTCCTCGTTCAACAAGGCTCTTCTAGTAACAAGAACCTCTCCTCTTTCTGCATCCTTAGAATGTGAAGACTCAGCATCTTCATCTCCATGTAACATAAATTCTTACCTTCACACTTACATCTAGTGTGAAATAAATTCTTCCTTTGAGTTGTCTCTTTCTCCTCATTCAACAAGGCTCTTCTAGTAACAAGAACCTCTCCTCTTTCTGCATCCTCAGAATGTGCAACTTGTACATTACCCTCAGCTCTTTTATTTGTCCTTCCTTGATGTTGAGGACACTCATATGCCCTATGCCCTACTACTACACATTGGAAACAGGTTCCATGAAAGCCTTCTCTCCCTACTCCTCACCCAAATCTTCCTCTTCCTCTTTGGTCTCCATTATGAGGATGATAGGTGTTATCTCCTTTCTGGTTTTGGTTGCTACTGGATCCTTCACCCTTCTTTTGGTCTTAATTTCAACCTCCATATGACCATCCACTAGTCCTTCCACCGCGACCTCCACCTCTTTGCTTACTTTCAAACCTCCTATTCAACTTCTCTTCTACCTTCAAAGAAAACTAATATCCATCTTCAATGGTAGACATTCTTACCAAACTCAACTCTTCTTGAATGCTCGGCTTCAACCCATTTATGTAATGGGAAACTTTCTCCTTGTTGGCCTCAGAATGACCTATTATGATCAGGACTCTATAGAATTCTTTCGTATACTCCTTAACAAATTTTCCTACCTATTTCAACCCTTGCATCTTCTTCAACAAATCCAACTCATAGTCCCCAGCAATGAACTGTCTTTTCAATTTTTCCACCATCTAATCCCATCTTGTTATTTTCTCTTTTCCTCTTCTATTTCTTTCCAACTGAACATCTTTCCACCATATGCTAGCATGGCCTTTCAATTTGGCCTTTGCAGATTTGACTCTATCTGGGTCTTCTATTTCCTCATACTCAAAATATTGTTCCATGTCATTGATCCAATCGATTAGCTCCTCTGGATTTAGGTTTCTAGAAAAATTAGAAACATCTATCTTTGGCCTCTTTCCAATCTTGGAAATGGCCCTAATCAGTCTGACTTCTCCAGGATCCATTACATCATGTGCTTCCTCTTCGAATGGATCCTCATCTTCAACCTTATCCTCACTTTCATCTGTTCTTCTGACATCGGCTCCCCTATGCAGCTCCTCTTGTAGTGCTTGAACTTTTCTCTGGAGGGCTCTAAAACCCTCTTTTGCTACCCCAACATTTCTCCCACCACAATTTCTTTGTGGAGGCATCTTTTCTCACAGACCCACAACCACAAGTCCTAGTGCAAACTGCCTCACATTTGGCAATCTATTTACACACTCAGGAAAACCTACTCTAATACCACTTGATGAAGGGTACTCCCCTTACAATCTAAAACTCACAAAAACAATAGATAATGGCACAAACAAAATGCAAGAAGGAAAGAAAATATTTTCTATTATCACTAAAATGAAAATGAAATTACAACATTATATTTTCCATCACATGGGCTTTCTGATTACATAAATCTACAAATTTGCAAATTGGAGCCACCATCTACTCTACTCTGGCCTCCCCTCTGCAGTCCCCCTTTACATCCTTTTATTTGGAAGGTGTAACCACCCTAGAATCTTCTAGAAAGTGTAACTTCCTCAGGAAGATATTTGAAATTTTATTAATTTTGGTATTACAACTTTGCAGGGTCATAACTTTTGATCCGATTTGGATTTTCTATTTATAATACCTTTTCAAAAAATCTCAAAAATCCAAAAAGTAGGGCCTAAAGGCCAACTACTTTTGTTTTCCACCTTTTGTTTTCCACCAATTTTCAGGTCCATCTAGAGCCTCTAAGTGCCTCAAAATTGACCCCGAAGATTTTACTAGGATTTTTGAAAATTAAAATTTTAATCTCTCAAATGACAAATGGTATTGAAGTGATTTCTTCACCATTGGCTTCAATTTACCATTTTGGAGAATTGTGTAAGATTTCATGTCCAACTGTGCATAAATGTAAACTTACAAAATAGTAAACCTACCAAATTTAGCCCTTATTGAAAGAAACAACTTTTTTTTTGGGTGATGCAAGATTGCTCTTACACCCCGGATGCTCCTACATCAACTGTGGATGTTGTTGGCCGAGGTAATAAGGCCTGATGGCGGACCTATGCGACCCGCAGGTCCTGCCCACATAGGTACTTGCGAGTACCTGATAATTGATGCGCCCGAGTACAAACAAAAAATTCCACCTCCAACTTTTTCTTTTTCTTTTTCAAAAACTAAAACAACTTTACAATTTTTTTAATTCTATCACTAAAAATTAAAGGAAAAAAATAAAAAAATTACTAGCCCTAGAAAAAAAAAATTCTTGATCCGTGTGCAACGACCATATGGGGTTCATGCGGGCAAAAGAATAACCTCCACTAAAACATCTGATGATCAGGATCAAGAAGACAAGAATCTGTATGAGTGCCCCCAATGACACTACTCAAATCAGATGGCAAACAAAGGAAAACACCTGGAACTTGAAGATACAGATGGCAAAGGTACCAAAAGTCTGAAGAAATGATCATGAGAAAATGGAAGGTCGCCTCCAAAAGTAGGAATGCAAGAGTTTCCATATGGTAAGTGCTCCATCTCACTGAAATGCATGGGTAACCAGTCATTACATCTACCTAGTACATAGGAACAAATATTGTATACACAGCTCACTCCAACACGAAACCAAGGAAGCAGTAGCACCAATAGTAGAAACTGTTAAAAACCAAGATCTGATTACAAACCAGAAAATTCACCTTCCACAGAAGAGAAAAATGAAAAATCAGAGATTTGCAAAAGATGTGCAAATTGATATATTCAAAGTACTAAATAATTACAAGAGATAATTTGCTTTATAAAAGAAAAGATGCATAAACCTAATCTTATCTTGAGCAACAAGATAGCTCAATAAGATAAGGATAAAACCTATAACTTAGGAAATGAAAAATTCCTAGGTAAACTTATGCAAATATGTAATTAAACATTAATTACACCAACACCCCCCATAATTGTAACATAGGGAGAAGCAGATTATTATGCAAATATGAGTCCCAGAAACAAGGCATGATCAAGTACTCATGTACAAATGTAAAGAGAGAGAAAACCCAGTGGGAAAAATCCCCCCTCAAAGAGATGAACTGCTGCGAAGAAGCACTGGAAGAACTCTGAAGAAGCAACACTGGAACCCCAAATTCGGTAAGCAAGGAAAGATACTTTTGTTTTCAAAATACCATATCAGAATCACAAATGCAATAGCAGACCCGATGCCAAGGAACACTGGAAACTCACATACTGGATTAACCCTGGAATCTATAAGCAACAGTAGATGAAAGAATGAATGGACCCATAATGATGACAAATCTGGAAGTTGTGTCTTGCGAAGCCAATGCCAAAATGAAACTAAAAATTTCCCATAGGATGAGTACCATCAAGATTCTGGAACATTAACCATAAAAACATGGCCCTCAAATGAGAAAAATCTAAACCAATGCGGATCAAGAACTATAAAATCCCAATGTGAACTGTGAACCGAAGCAAACCAAAGATGTATCCAGCTAAGCAAGAAAGAAGCTAAAAGGAGACAATAGGAAACCAGAAAAACTCATGCGATTTTTCACCAATACAAGCTGGATATGGAGATCAAAGTGAAAACTACACTCTAATCAGATTTATTATGCTAGAAACCCCCTGATCGAACTTTATCTCAATTCATTTATTACAATAACCCAATGATTGTAAAAGGAGAGCATCCTAAATATGCATAAATAGAAAAATAAAATAGACCTCAGATCTATGTAGAGGACTAAATCAACTTTCCAATGCCACAAGAATAATGAAAAACAGATCACCGAGTCAAAATATATGCCCTCCGAAGTGAAAATAACATCTGAGTTCAAAGGCCTACAAAATAAATCTGGATCAAAATCAGGTAAAAAAACCTACACCACTGGATTGGTGTTGGAATCAGCTTTCCAACGGTATCTTTTTTTCAAAAAATGGAGATTGAATGCAAAAAATACGCCCGATTTGGTGAAAACAGCTCCAGAATGCCCAATAAGGGCTGCAGGGCGCCTAGGGGCTAAAAAAATAGGCCCTTGGTCCTGTGCATGACCAGGGGCTGCAGGCTGGGGGCTGGCAGAGCCCTTGGTTCTCCATGGGACCACCAGGTTTGCAAAAGGGGCTAGGCGCATAGAGCCTGATCCCCCATGGATTGCAGCCTCTACAGTGAGCCCACAGGGGTTGGCTCGGCCGGCAGAGCTTGGGCGGTGGCAGGCCAATGGCCACCCAATGGCGGAGCCAATTTACACTGGATGTGCCAGCACAAAATTCAAGAACACATGTTTTTTTGCATTTTTCTCAATTTTTGAGCTTTGTAACACGTGCCTTGGGGCCGTACATCCCTTGGGTAAAAAAATTTGCCTCCCCAGTCGACAGTGTCCAAATCAAACAAATTTAATATGAAAATAGGGGTTTTTGGGCGCTATGAATCCAACGGTGAGGTCCATTTGGGCCCAAAGTGCTTTGAAAATTAGGCAACCCCCAGATCTATTAGAAAAATCACTGAGCTTGAGACCCTTGCAGATCTGGCAAACGGTGACCAAAATGAATGAAATAAAAGTCATTTCTAACTTTTTCCAGCGCTCTGAATCCAATGGAAAATCCCGATCTGATCCAATATGTTGCATAATGATTCTCAAGGAATGAAACCCTCGAGGGACCCCGAACGAGCTCTGCACTGTATTCCTCTAAAAAAGCTAAGAAGGGGTTGCAAATTAAGGCTCTAATACCATGTTAGAAACCAAGATCTGATTGCAAACCAAAAAAATTACCTTCCACAGAAGAGAAAAACAAAAAGGCAGAGATTTGCATGAAATGTGCAAATTGATATATTCGAAGTACTAAATAATTACAAGAGATAATTTTCTTTATAAAAGCAAAGATGCATAAACCTAATCTTATCTTGAGCGACAAGATAGCTCAATAAGATAAGGATAAAACCTATAACTTAGGAAATGAAAAATGCCTAAGTAAACTTATGCAAATGTGTAATTAAATATTAATTACACCAACAGAAACCCCCCCATAATGTTGAAAAGGGAGAGGCATGACAGGTACACTAAAACTGAATACCTGAAAGTAGTGCATGAAGAGAAACCAAAGAAGCATTAATGCCAACAGTAGAAACCCCCCCATAATGCTGAAAAGGGAGAGGTTGGTGTTTTCCTTTGTTTGCCTTCATACCTTTCTCATGCGTATGTGACTTTTGTTTTCACATCCTTTCTATCTGCTTGTACTTTCATGTTTGCACCTTCAGATGTTCTTCGTTCCTCTTCATGCACTACTTTCAGGCATTTAGTTTTAGTGTACCTATCTACCTCTCCCTTTTCAACATTATGGGGGGGGGTTTCTACTATTGGTGTTAATGCTTCTTTGGTTTCATGTTGGAGTGAGTTGTGTTTATAGTATTTTTTCCTATGTACTAGGTGGATGCAGCGGCTGGTTACCCATGCATTTCGATGAGATGGAGCACTTACCATATGGACACTCTTGCATTCCTTCTTTCAACATTTTAGCAATCATTCTACAACAGTGTTTGCAACTTCTTCATGCTTCAGTAGTGTTTTCCATGTTCATCCTTTGTTCCTATCTTCTGGGACAATTTCTTCTTGATTGAGGCTTCTTCGTCCTTCACTCTTGTTTGGAGGATTTTTAGACCTTCACTTGTATTTCTCTATTTTGGAGAGGAGTTTTTCCCACGAGGTTTTCTCCTTTTCTCCTATTGTGAGAGATTTTTACATTTGTGCATGGGTACCTCATTTGGCCTAGTTGTCGAGACCCATCATTGCTTTCATGCATTTTGTCCTTAGTTTCTTAGCTTCTCCCTAAGTTCATCTTAAGGGGGGGTGTTAGAGTAATATGTTGTTTACTTAATTAATTTAATCGTGTTGATTAATTAATTAAGTCACCTTTACTTTTTTTCACTTAAGCTAAACTTAGGAATCTTTATTTATGCATTATTAAATTAGTCATGTTGTCTCATTCATTATGATCTTGACACTTGTCACATGCTAATTTAATCCTCTCCTAGGGTTCTCATCTTTAGGGTTGATCTCCTCTCTTAAAGATTGATCTCTTTGTAATTATTCAACTTCTCCAGTAATGCATCTTTTGCTTCATGTTTGTAGAGCACCATTCTTGTGTCTCTTGATCTCCTTTGGTGATATGTTATTTTCTTGCAAGTGTTCACTGGGATCTGTGAGGTTGGATTATCAACTTCTACACATTAATTTTGATGAATTTTTTATGTATTATTCTTCACATGACTTTTTTAAGTGACTCACCTAGTACCATGAACTGCCTCCTGGATTGATCATACTGCCTCTGTTGCCCTCCTTGATTCATTTGTTGGTTTACAACCTGATTATTTTAGGGATAGGTACTTTGGTTGTTTTGTGTGTTGTTTGGAACATACCTCGTTTGTGCCACCTGTGGTTTATTTTGAAGCATGCTCTATGCATTCCATAGTGCTCTAGCGTCAACTACTCCATCGTTTGTAATGTTCTTTTTTTTGGCCCAAACTTTAGGTTTCTCGTTTGAACTAGAGGGTCTATATTTTGAGTTGTTCAATTTAAGGACTCCCCTTGTGATGGGGGCTCTCTCAATATGTAATCCCTTTTTTATTGCTTCTTCAAAGTATGCAAGGCATAACATAGTGAGTTGGTAGTTGATTTTGGGTAGGACATTTATGATGAAGATATCTACCAATTCCTTATTTGGAATGGGCCATTTGCATCGACTATCCTTGTGTCTCCATATTTGTAGGTAAGAGGTAAATGTCTCTCCTTGACTTTGTTTGATTGTGGACAAACTCATGATGGTGACGTCTATGTAAAATGAGAAGTGGCTTATAAACTTTCTAGATAGTTCATTGAAGGTTTTAATTCTAAGTTGCAGATGGGTGAACCACTCCATAGCATGACCTATAAGGCTATGTGGAAAGAGTCTCATGAGATAAGTGTCATTGTTTTATACCTCCATATATGACACTGAGAAGTCTCGTACATGCTCTACCAGATCTCTTCCTCTGTATTTGTTGTCAAACCTGGGTATTTCAAAATTCTTTTGAAAAGGTAATACAGTGATGGAGCAATCAAACGGGAATGGGCATATTTCGTGAAGGGTGTAGGTCTTCTTTTGTTTTCCTACCTGCATGTCTACTATCTATTGGGTGATGACCTCTAGTTTTAGTTCCATCTCTATTTTGGCACATTTTTTTGTAAGCCTTGCATGTAATAACCTTGTTGTCCCACAACGTTTGTTTGGTCATAAGTTGGATAAAACGAGGGTATACATAGGGTGGGTTAGGTCCTTGTTGTGTATAAGGATGGTTTAGATCCTTGTTGCTAGTATGAATTATATTGAAGGTTTCCCTATTGATGTGTTAGCGGGTTACCTTGTTGGTAGGATGAATTGGGAGGAGTGTCCTATGGCACACCTGGTTATTGATATGAGCTATGTTGAAAGTTTCCCTAATGGTGCATTGGAGGATTACCTTGTTGATGGGATGACTGAAGAAGGGTGCCCTATGGCACACCTTGCTATTGGGACAAACTATACTAAAAGTTTCCCTAATGGTGCATTGGCGGGTTACCTTGTTGATGGGATGACTGAAGAATGGTGCTCTATGGTGCACCTTGTTGTTGGGAAGGACTATACTAAAGGTCTCCTTGATGATGCTTTAGCAGGTTACCTTGTTGATGGGATGACTGAAGGAGAGTGCTGTGTGGCACATCTTATTGGTCAGAAGGACTATACTGAAGGTTTCCCTGATGAAGCGTTGGTGGGTTACCTTGTTGATGGGATGAATAGTCCCCCTGTGGTCCACCTTGTTGGTGGTATTGCTAGTTCGAAAGGGGACCCTATGGTCTACCTTGTTGGTGGTACTAATTTGGAAGGGGACCCTATGGTCCACCTTGTTGGTGGTACTGATTCGGAAGGGTACCCTGTGGTCCACCTTGTTAATGGTACTGCTAGTTTGGAAGGGGACCATGTGGTCCACCTTGTTGATGGTACTAATTATTTTGGGAAGGGTCAGCATTTGAAGTGTTCTTAGGTATATATTTTTTGGGAGGAGGATTGTTGTTATGCAGTACCTACTGAGATGGACCTCCTTGATAGTGTTGTGCCACTACTGCTTGTTCAATCTAAGTTGGTTTTCTAAACAAGGGGTTTTCTTTGGGTTGACCACTATTTTGTGAGAACACTGGTGGCATGTTTGGCATCTCTGGGGGTTCCTTTATTTGTCTCATAACTGATTTATCCCCTAAGGGAAGAAGATTGGGATCTTTGAGAGCCTCCACATTGAAGTCCACTGGCAATTTAACACCACTTTGTGCTAACTTGAAGAAATACGAGTTTGGGTCCTTTCTCATCAATTGTTTCATTAGTTTGAGCACTTTTGGGTTGTTGGAATGCTCAAACAATTCCTCATCATTTATTTCCTCCTTTGTATCAACCTCCTCTACAACCACTCTATTTGGGTCCTAGTTGTTTTGTTCATGTCTTTTCTGGTTTGGTTCTTCCTCATTGGAGGTGTCTCTATACATAGGTCTCTTTTGGGGTGTTTCAAGTTCGCTCAGCCTATAGCCCCATGGATCACTTTTGTCATTTATGGTGTTTGTGGGTGGGACACTGGTATTGTTCCTGCTTGTTTCCACATTTTTCCTATGTTGTGATCTTGTAGTTGTCATAAACAACTCCCCAACTCTTGTGACTATTTTCATGACTCCTATCTATGGAAAATTTTGCCTATTGGTGCAAAGCATAGATAGAAAAAGTCTAGTTGATTTCGACGGGTGCGATATCTTCTTGAGATGAACCCTTTGGTGAACTTTTTTGTAGGGTGGTTCTTTGAAAGGTGAAGTATATATTTTCACTTAAGGATTTTTCTCTTGCCAAATCTAAGGGTTTTTTTCTTCTCGTAGAGCATGAGGGGCGTATATCTATTGCCACACAGGTGGTGGTAACATGGGTCTTTCAGCTGCTATGTTTTCTTTCTCTTCTTCTTCATCTAAGATTTGTGTTGTGTTTCTCCATTGGTTGTGTGTTTCATTCTTCTCAAATATGAAGGTTCTTAAACTACTAATGATATTTAGTTTGTTCACCTTCAATGTGTGTGAGACTAGGTTGGAGGATCAGTGCTACAAGGTTCAATAGTTGAACTAGAGCAGTCGATCGCTAGATGGTCATAAGGTGTGATGGTTTTGAGATGGTTGCTATGAAGCTCAAAACCCTAAGGTTTGAGTGTTGTTTTGGGATGGTGCTACTTTTTAGAAATCAAAATGTTGAAGGAATAGGATCAATTTTTCACTTCATTATCTAGAAGATATGTTGTGGAAAATCTTACTTGAACTATTTGTGAGTCCCAAGTAACTGTTGATATCATAGACATCTGAGTGAAGGAATGATCCTAATGGTTTGTTTGATTTTGATTTCTAACAAGTAGGATGGAAATAATGGATGAGGGACTATATGACTTATCTGGTTTTCCAATTGTTTTGTTCTAACAAGGATCTTGTAAACAACTTTGGTTTGTTTTTCCCAATTGTCAGCAAGATAAAGCAATAGCTCTAGTTTTTAAGCAAAGGCTCAAAAATGTGAGCAAGAGCGGCTAGATTTATCAAGTGCAACCAAAAATGTGTCAAGTATGTGGGTTTCAGAGAAGCAAGTGCGGGCTAGAATGGCAAGTGCAACTGTTGTGTGTTTTTGTTGAATGCAATGCTTACTCAGGAAAAAGGAAGTTTCTTTTGGAAAATGCGAGCATCTTGGGGGCAAGTGCGCCAATTTCTCAGAAGCAAGTGCAAGAAAATAAAAGCAAGTGTGTGGGTTCTATAGAAATTGCTCATTTTTTGTCAAATGCAACTATTTTTCATTAGTGAAGTTTCTGGGATAGAGAAAAAATGCAATGAATTATTAGCAACTACTCTAGAAAATGTGACAACTGCACTGAAATATTGTGCAAAGGCAGTCTTTGTGCATTTTGTTTCCAGTTTGAGCAATCTTTCTCTAGATTTTTGTAAGTTAAAGTTAGTTTTTCTCTCAATTTCTCTATGTTTAGAGTATGGCAAGTGATACAACAACACTTGGACTGACTCAAAAAGCATGGACTTGTGTGACCTTCATGTCTATAGCTTAAGTTGTGAAATCATGACACCCAAGCCATAGTTCCCAAATGTTTACTTTGATCAATGCAGCCTGAAATAAAAAACATGAATATTTGGAAACCTTTAAGGAAAATCCTTTCAAGGAGTGCAAATATAGGGCTTCTTTTACAAGCATACACTAAGTCAAATGGTTTGTGGTTCAACCATCTTGTTTAGTGTTTTTTTGGATGTGTTATTTTTAGATGTATAACAAAGTTTGATGTCAAGATTGTTTTGAATGTATTTGGAAAGTTTAACATAAACAAGCATTTACAACCCTAGTGGATAGAAACCATTCTTTTAGGTAGGCCTACCTCATGCTTCAAAGAGACAATTTTACATGTAATTTATGGCACATGCCTGTAGTCGTACTTGGCAAGTAACTTCTCATAAGTAAATTTTGATGCACCACTTTCAAAGAATTTTTTTGGATAAAGGGGTAGCTTCTAAAACAATTTGGCTCTTAGTAATGTTCTAGGGATATTATTTTTGGGCCCCTATACATGCAGTGTTTTTCTTAATTAAGAGACCTCCTAGCCCTTGCAAGTTTTTACGCATCATGAGGATACTGAGGGGGAATGCATCAACATAGGCCAATAACATCCAGCGGGATGATGAAATTTCCTCACACCCACAACTTATTTATATAGGGGTCTAGAATGAAAGCACCATTTTGGTCATCTATGAGTTCTCCAGCTCAGGATGTTTCTCAATAGGCAGGCCCTCTAAAAGGTATGCTTGAAAAATATGCAAAGCTCAAGATGTTTTCGCTCACCCAAGATCGCCAAAAGGTGCGAGGGGAGAAGACAATCATCTAGTTTGCCAAACACTGAATGAATAGCAAACACTTCATATTAGTTTGATTCTTTTTAAGCACCTCAAGTGGTGCTATCCCCAAAAATATGTGAATAAAGCAAAACAACTTGTTATTTTCAATTGTACCAATACAAAGTATTTTGGATATCAATCACTTAAGATAGGAATGGTGCAAGACAAAAAGAATAATTTGTTCATTTTTAAGCCCAAATATGAGTGTTTCTAAGAAATCAATCCTAGTCTTACTTGGTCAACAAAAGTAAAAATGAGCGTGCATCAACAAAAAGAAATTATTTTTGTGTTGTTCTTTTTATGCACTAAAATCAAGATTCCTAATTATGAAAACTTGGAAAGAGTTCATTTTTAGAGCACCTTAATTGAAATGTTTGTTCTTTTTATGCACCAAATGACAATTCCTAACTTAGAAAAACTTTGAAATGGTTTATTTTTAAGAGCACCAAATGAAAGGTTCATTTGTGTTGTTCTTTTTAAGCACCAAATAGCGATTCCTATTTTAAGAATGCTTGAAATAGTTCATTTTAAGAGCACCTTAAAAATAAAGCTTGTTTGTTCTTTTTATGTACCAAAACAAATATTCCTAATTTAACAAAAAAATGTTTGTAAATATGGAGTGCTTTGACTGCTCATCTTCCATACAGAAAATGTGTTAGTGTTTCTCAAACCCTGCACACAAACACATTAGCACCTATCACACATTCAAAAATAGGCATCTGTTAGCAAAAAAATAGTTACAAATTGGTAGATTTCAGACACAGGTTTGTCAGAGCAAATGCTCAGAAATCAGAGTCAAGTGTGCCCTTTGTCAGAGAGAAAATGTGCATGTTTAGAGTAAGTGCACCCCTATCAATAGTTAAATACTCATAAAAATGTCAAGTGTGTGGTTCTTGGTATCAAATGCGCAGTTTTCAGAGGCAAGTGCACGATTTTATAGGAAATTGCGAAATTTTTTGGGACAATGCGTGAAAAATTCTCCCAAAGAATTTATGAAACCCACAACTTCAAAAATGGCTCATAGAAATGTTAGTGTATGGGACCATGGTCCCACTAAACATGTCAAAATGTGTGAGGGGAAAATCATAAACATAAACAAGATAAGCATACTTGAAATCAGAATCTAAGCTAAGACTAAGAACACTAATCTAGATTTATTCCTACACTTACGAAATGAAACTAAGCTATTGAAAACATTAGGAAATCTTATGATTACCAAATTGAATTCAAAACAAATCAAAGTGTCACCATCCCATATTGGAGTGTGTTCACCTGATGTTGGATTATTTGTATCATTGTGAAGCCTCAATAGTTCGTGTGTGAAGCTATGATGCAATGTCTTGGTTCATTGATCGAAGAAAATGTTGAAGCTTTAATGGTGGTTGTGAATGTCGACAGTACTTCATTGTGCAAATGATGTTGGCTCTTCAATCCTTTTTGTGAGGAAAGAGGCTTTTTATATAGAAAATGATATTTGAAATGGACGATCAGGATTAAACAATGTTGAATCAAGATCGACAATCAAAAGGTGTTGAGAGGATTTAGACATGAATAATCTGTGCAAAGTAGATTGCACAATTTGTGTGATTGAAGAAATAAATTGAAGTGGGGTTGAAGAATATAATGATCGGTCAAAAATAGATCAAGATCAATTAAGGAATCATAATTTGCTCAATCAAAAATAGATTGATCTGTCAAGATTAGATTGAGAAATCAGGGGATTGTAATTTACTCAATCAGGAAAGTGGTTGGAAAAGATTAATTAATTGATTTAATTAATTCGGGAGTTAGTGATGGTGATGGCGTTCACGTGCTCTGCAAGCCAAGCTAGGGCGTCCATGCCCTAGCTCATGCTCTGTGCTCTGCTTGATTCTGCATGGTGGGGGGTGTTTGCTGCATTTGGGGTAAGCGAGGTGGGTTACAGTCTTTTGTCTCATGTTCATTGTTAGCGACTGTGGTGAGAGAGGTGCGTCCATTGTGTTGGGCGTAGGCCTGCTTTTTCTACCATGGGGTTTCCTTTAGTGTTGTCATGCTGAGTGCAACCTTTCCTTGCACTTGGCCTCTTCCTCTACCCGCGTGGGTCTGTGGTGTGGGCATTGGGTCTTGGGGGGCTGTTTGGTTGGCCTTCCATTTCATGGGGCCTAGGTTCTTCCCATTGACAAGTGGGTTTTTTCTTTTTTGATGGATCTCCTACTGCCGGTTGGGTGGCTTTTGGGTGGAGGGGTTTGTGTTTCCCTTGGGGTTTTCCATTTCTTCCAAATGTGACCTAGGGGTTTGCATGCATACCAGGGATTTTGCTTATTGCTATGTCATGTGGGGAAACATCTAGGGCTAGCCCCAAATTGGATTTTCATTCAGCATTTCGTTCGAAGCCTACAGTACATGGTGTGAATTTTTTTGACAATAGGTTGTTCTCATCAGAGACAAAGATGAATGATCTAGGACCGATTAGTGGTTCCCGCATAACGAAGATTAATGGGTGTTTGGAAAGATGTAAAGAGTAGCCGAAATTGATTATCCTGATGGAGATGCTTGCAGACGATATTGAATACTATTTGAGGCATTCCTTTTATTGCAAGTTCATGGGTTTGAGAGTTTTGTTGCAATTTTTGGAATCTTGGGCTCAATGGACATGGATGCTAGAGGGGGAGATGGAGATTAGGCTCCTTGCGAATAACTATTTTATGGTATCATTTGACTGCATGGCAGATCAGAATAAGGTTTTTGAGGGGGGTCCCTATTTTTATAACTAGGTGGGATTGTTTATCAAGCCTTGGCATGCGGGATTCAACCCGACTGAGGTGCTACCAAGTCGGATTCTGATTTGGATTAGGTTGTCGTGGTTCCCAGTTGAGTGCTGGGGAGATGATGTGTTGTAGTTGGTGGCCTCAATGCTCGGTAAACCTATTAGGTCTTCTCAACAGACACAGTTTAAGAAGGTAATGACTTTTGCTCGTATCTGTGTAGAAATTGATCTAAGCAAACCATTTCCATATTTTATTGAAGTGTGTGTTGGATCCTATACTTGGGTGCAACAATTAGATTATCAAACCCTACCTTTTCGGTGTCATCTTTGTCACGAATATGGTCACTTGCAGCGTAGGTGCCCTAGGGCTAAGCCTATGGCTCCCCTACCTTCTCAGCCCTGTCGTAATCTGCCTATGTCTGATAAGGGGAAGGAGCCTATTCTGAGTGATGGTAACGATGATGATGGTTATGTCCCTGTCAAAGCTCACAATAGGACTCGAGGGCAAAAGCGGACCTTGAGAGAGAGACAAGATGATGACACTTTTAATAGGTTTGTGGTGCTAGATGATCTCAGCCAGTAGGAAGTGAATCCGAGGTTGATGAACCTAGATCAGGGTACTTTGGGTTCAGTCAGGATGATCCTCCTTTGGTGGCTATGCAGGTTGTGCAAGAGGTCGGTGTTGGGCAGATGGATACGGATCAACAGTTGACTATTCAGGTTGAACAAGAGCCTTCTTTTGGAGCTACGAAGAGAGGTGGAGGTGGTTCCCCATTGCCCCTGAAAGATGGTATAGAAGTGGGTAAGAGCTCTTTGTCTTCTTCTCGCTTGGGTATTCTGCAAAAGGAACTAAAGAAAGGAGTTGGCGAGAAAACTTCCAAGCTAGGCAGGAAAAAGGATATGGATAAGATTAAATTAACTGGGGAAACTTTGGTGGAGTAAGGGTCAGTCAAGACTCTTGATTCACATTTTTCAGGCCCTCAGAAATGATTGTTCTCTCATGGAATGTAAGGGGCTTGAACAGTGGCCCTAGACAAAAATTTATTTGTGATTTGGTTAGGAATCATTCTTCGGATGTTCTTTTTCTTTAGGAGACCAAGTTATCTATGGATAATATGTTGGACATGGTACCTAGGTTGTGGAAATGTGGTGAATTCCAATGTGTGGGGGCTTTAGGTGCTTTCGGGGGGTTGGCTTTCTTTTGGAACCCTCGAAAGATTTTCCCTCTTTGGTGGATATCCTCTAGATCCTCTATATCCTTTGTCGCCTCTTGTTTCAAGTTTGGTGAGTGTATTCTCTATAATGTGTATGCTCCTATTGAGTTTCAGGGTAAACAACTTCTATGGTCCCATCTTTTTTTTGTTCGTAGCTTAGCTCCTTTCCATCCGTGGGTTTTGGCTAGTGATTTTAATGCTATAGTTGATTTATCAGAGAAAAAAGGTGGAATTGCTAGGTTGGAGCCTTCTGCTTTGTTACTCAAGGATAGCATTTCATATTTAAATCTTATTGATTTTCAGCTCAGTAATGGTCGTTTCACCTGGAATAATAGGAGAATTGGGGAGAGTTGTGTTGCTGAGAGGCTCGACCGATTCTTGGTTTCCTGTTATTTGGTTGGTGACTTGTGGTCTACTAGATCTGAAATTCTTGATTGGTGAGGTTCTGATCATTGGCCTATTAAGCTTAGTATTACATCTGCTCGGGCACCTCGTTCTCCCTCCTTCAAGTTTTAGCTTATGTGGTTGCAGGATTCTACTCTTTGTGAGCATGTGGTTGAGTGGTGGAGGATTGGAAGACCTACTTTTGGTACGGCAATGTTCATTTTTGCTAAGCTTCTTCAGTTTGTCAAATTTTAGCTTAAGAGGTGGAATCGGCGATGTTTTGGTAATATCTTTCATGCTAAGGTTGGTGCTCAGGAGGAGTTGAATAATATTACATGATTGATTCGGGAGAATGGGGCTTCTGAGGATCTTCTAAGGGAGGAGGCTAGGACTTTGAAAGTGGTGGAGGAATTTGAATTGAGGGAAGAGATCTATTGGAAGAAAAAAGCTCGGGTTGAGTGGCTTCAGGAAGGTGATAAAAACACTACCTTCTTCAATTCTGTGAAAGATAGGAGGCATGGTAATTCCATTTTTGTTCTGGTGAATGATAGGGGAGAACGTCTTTCCTCGCACCAGGAAGTCTCTACTGAGGCTTCTCAGTATTTTGTTGCTTTATTTAGGGAGGATTCTTGAGGGGGCTCTATTGAGGAAGCACAAGTTCTTTCTTGTATTCCTCAATTGGTCTCCAGGGAGGTGAATGAGTTTTTGATGAAAGAGATTTCTCTTGATGAGCTGGAGGGGATTTTGTTTCAGATGAAGAGGGATAAAGCTCCTGGCCCTGATGGTTTCCCAATTGAGTTTTATCAAGAATTCTGGGATATCATAAAGTTGGATCTCTTGGTGGTTTTCCTTGAGTCCTAGAGGAATAAGCAAATGCTTCGTGCTCTGAATTCCATCTTCCTTGCTCTCATCCCCAAGTGTGAAGGGGTTGATAGGTTATCTCAGTTTCATCCTATCTCTCTTTGTAATGTGGCTTATAAAATCATTTTGAAGTTAATGGCTGGGAGGCTGAAGAAGTGGCTTAAAGTGATGATTTCGGAGGAGTAGAGTGGATTTGTGGCGGGTTGACAAATTCTAGATGAGGTTGTCATTGCTACAGAGACCATCCAATCCATGGACTACTCCCATGAGAAGGAAATGTTCATTAAGTTGGATATGGCCAAGGCTTATGACAGGGTTAGATGGTATTTCCTATGGAAGGTCCTTGTGTCTTTTGGTTTCAGTGAGGAGTGGATCCAATGGTCATGAGTTGTGTCACATGTATTTCCTTCTCGATTTTGATAAATGGAGATCATTCTGAACTTTTTGGTGCCTCTAAGGGTTTACGCCGAGGGGATCCTCTTTCTCCGTATCTTTTTCTGCTTATTGTGGAAGGTCTTGGACGTTTGTTGAAAAGAAATGTGGAGGTTAGCATCATTCATGGTTGGCGTTGGAGTGGAGATTTTCCTCCACAATCCCATTTGCAGTTTGTTGATGATACTGCCTTTATGGGGATGGCTATTGTTAGAGAAGCTACTAATTTGAGGCAGGTGTTGGACTTATATCTTGTTGCTTCGGGGAAATTTATTAATGAGGATAAATCATCTATCTTCTTCTTCAATACGTCGGCCCCTATACAGAGAAGAATTGCTAATACCTTAATGTTTCAGATAGGGGTACTCCCTTTGACATATCTGGGTATCCCAATTTCTATTCGCTGACTTCCCAAGGGTTCTTGGAAAAATATTATTGATAAGCTTCGTGCAAAATTTAATCATTGGACCCATAGATGGTTATCTTTTGCGGGGAGGGTTCAGCTTCTCAAATCTGTGGTGCAGGCTCTCCCTACCTACAGATGTATGCTTCAGGTGACACTGATGGGTTTTCTTAGGGAGATGGATTCTCTTGAAAGGAAGTTCTTATGGGCTGGAAGTTTGTCGTCTTCCAAGTGGAGCCTAGTTAGGTGGGATGTTGTGTGTAGTCTGAAGCAATTTGGTGGTCTTGGTCTTTGACAATCTGGATTGTCCAGAGTGGCTATGGATACTAAGCTATTCTAGAGATGGTGTGTGGAGCAAGATCAGCTGTGGGCCAGGATTTTATCTCATAATTATTTCCCGGGGACTCCTCGACATGATCTCCCTCATTACCCCCTAGAGGGGAAAGGCTCGGTGATTTGGAATACTCTTCAGAAGGGTGCAAAACTCATCAAGGAAGGTTTATTTTGGATTTGTAGGCGAGGTACTGAAGCTCTTTTCTGGTCAGATTCTTGGGATGGCTTCCCTCCACTTACTTCTCAGTTCCCCAACCTCCTTCCTTTGTGCCAGAGATTTCTTGTGGCTGGCTGGTCTAGAGTGAGTGACTTCAAGTCTACCTCTTCTTTTGGTCAGTTGGAGTTGGCTCGTTGGAAAGACCCCGCGGAGTGGCTAGACTTGGGACTTGGGGAAGAAAGTGTTGAGCTTCACAAGATTCTTTGTAGTAGGAGTTGTAGTTCTCTTTTAGAGGAGGATATTCTTGCTTGGACCCATAATCCTAAGGGGATTTATTTTGTTGCTTTTGATTATCAGGTGTTATTGGATCAGAAGTTGAATGGGGTGGAGGTTCATTGGTGGAAAAGGGTGTGGAATAAGTTCTCATGGCTAAAATGCAACTGTTTTGTTTGGAATTTGGCATGGAATAGTTGTTTGACCTGGGATAATGTTCGTAAATAGGGATTCCAGGGACCTTATGTTTGTGTTTTTTGTGGGAGAGAGGAAGAAGATTCTTCACATTTGTTCTTCTGGTGCCCCTTTGTTGTGCAACTTTGGCACCGGTGGTGGGAGGTGTGGAAGCTTCCTTGCATTCATGCTTGCTCTTTAGTTGAATTCTGGGATAGTCTAGGCAGACCTCCTTCTATGGCATCCTTTTTGTAGGATATTTGGTATGCAGGCCCTACCTTTTTGCTTTGGTAGATTTGGCTAGAACGGAACCGCCAGATCTTTCGTGATCAGAAGTTGTTGGGTCGGCAAGTGTGGTTGTGTATGCTAGGAATGGTGTAGGAGTCAGTTGTGGCTAAGAGTGATGTGGTTCTCCCCTTCGAGAGAGGTGATGTTGAGCTGGTGGAAAGACTGGGTCTTCAAGAAATTCACTCTTCTGATGTCTGGTCTAGGAACGACAGTCATGCGAAATAGAGAGTTGTTCGGGTTGGTAGGTGGTTGCCCCCTCCAAATGGATTTTTAAAGATCAATACAGATGGGTCTTCTAGGGGAAATCTTGGGCCTGCTGGGATTGGTGGAGTTGGCAGGGACTCTGTTGGGTCGATGATTTTTCTGTTCTCTATTCATGAGGGGAGGAAGACTGTTAATCTCATGGACGGGCTGGCGATTCTTTATGCCATTGAGAAGGCCCATGCTCTAGGATGGCATAAGGTTATACGTGAAGCTGATTCACAGATCTTGATTAATCTATTGAATGAGCAAAAAATATCTAATATAAATTGGCAGTTGGCTTTGGTGGTTCAACAAATTCTTTAGGTTAGCTCTCAGATGGAAGCAGCTTCCTTTGTTCACATCCCGAGGGAGTGGAATCGTGTTGCTGACTGCTTGGCCAAATGGGCCTCTGAGCATGATAGTGATTGGAAGGTTGAGGATTGGGATCAGGTTACCCTTGAGTTGCGTCAGGATGTGGATCAGTTCTTTGAGAAGGATAGGAGGATACATGGGGATAGTTGATTTTTCTCTACGCTGTGGGGTTGTTTCTTGCTTTCGGGGGCTGGATTCCTTGGTTATTATTGTAATATTGTTTTCTGATTTCCAATAAAGTTTTTACCCCTTTTATTAAAAAAAAATTGATTTAATTAATTCATTCATTTTGGAGTTGAACGTACAAATCAAGTTTGACTTTTGCAAACAAAGCTGTATTGGTTTGATTTGATTTTTGATAAATAATTTGAATAGTTTGATTTAATTTATTCAAATTTTGGAGGAAAAGTGTCGTAATTAAATTATTATGATTTAATAATTCAATTAACTTAGGGGAATAAGGTGATTTAGCGATGTAATTAAATATTTTGTGTTATTTAACTAATCAAGATGAAATAAAGTGAGATTAGGACTTCATTAAATAAATGAAATTTATTTAATTGGTCGTAATGATGGAACATGAATTAATTAAATAAATGTCATTTTATTCAATTAATAGCAAAAATGGGGTTTTCAGGACTTTATTAAATAAATGAAATTTATTTAATTTGTTGAAAATGATGAAAAGGTGGATTAAATAAATAATGTCATTTTATTCAATTAATAGAGGAAATTAGGGTTTTGGATGTTGTTTGATTCTATTTGATGTCTTTTGATGTTGTTTAATGTTGTTTAGGGTTTTTTATAGGTGTTAGGTCAATTTTACATGTCTACAAGTAGAAACAACCAATTTGTTGTTTTCCAAAATTGTATCTTTCATAACATTGGTTTTCAATGTTGATTTTGCTTCTTACTTGTGTAACCTTTTTTTGTTTCATTATCAATGTTTAGTGACCCTTGAAAAGTTGTATCAAATTCATCAAGAAGAACATTTTCATTTGGAGAGGGGTTTTTGTCGCCAAATGTATAGTTGTTGTCCGAAGTATCAATAAATATGCCTCTAGGATCAATTGCTCTATCACTACCTAAACTAGCCTTTATTGCAACCATAAGCTCGTTTGGAAAGTTTGGTGGAAGTTTTTTTAAGCTCTCTCTCTACTTTTCATATTCCACTAGCTATCATGGCCATAGGGAATATGTGATTCATAGTCTCTTATTCTTTTATAATCTAGCAAAACATGTTCCAATCAATCTCAACACTGATTTATTGTTCTGAAGACACCATGTTGAGAACAATAGTCTTTCACAGTTTTCCACTTTTTAATAGTAGTTGTAGTTTTCTTCATTGTGCCACCATTAGATAGCGTTTCTTTTTCAAATCATTTTACTTCAATAAGTAATATGGTGTCTGCAATGGTCCAACATGTCCTTCCTTTCTATGTAGGAGGAATCAAAGGTGTTTTGTCTTGATCTTCAGTTGCAGAAAAAACATTAGTATATTGTTCATTAGGAGTTGAGGTGAATTTTTTTTAATTTGCCCTTTTTGTAGTTGGAGGACAACTAGAGTTGATTGGTTCATTGTTTCTTTGAGTGCTTGGAACAAAGTCAAAGAGATCATTTTCAATGGAATATATATCTTCATCTTCTATGTGGTTTTGTGAAAGCAATGTTGTGAACCTCTAGAGTCACCGAAAAAGTAACCCTTCTACTTTTTCTAACTTGTTTGGGCTCTCCTTGTGATTTTGGCTTAATGTTTCCTTGATTTAATGTTGCAATGTGGATAACACATTCACATTAGGTCTTAGGCCCTTCTGAACTAATGGAATTTAATGGTGCCTTGCAAAAGTGTTGTGAAGTGTTGTAACACACTTTCACAATTTTCTAGGGTTTTATCAATTAACTAAGCATAATAAACATAATTTTAATCATAATCAACCTTAATCTCACCTTATTTGGAGTGTTGTAAATTTTTGTAACACACTTTCACACTTCTCTAGGCTTTTCATTAATAATTGGGCTTTCTTATGCTTTAATTGGCCCTATTTTGCATCCACAAGCCTCATTCATTTCATCTTTTTTAGGATAATCCCGACACCAACCAATAATAAATCATAATTCAGGTGTTCCTAGCTTGTGTGGCCCAAATTTAGTGTCTGGGACTCATTCACCACCTTGGTCGAATGAGTCCCACCTAGGTCTTTTTGGCCTGGATGTAGGTTTCACACATTTCTAAGCACTTTTCAATTTTGGTCCCATACATTATGTCTAGTGGGACTCATTCCCCACCTTGGGCGAATGAGTCTCGTGTGACCAAAATTCAAATTTATAGTGGGATTTTATTCTCCTAGATCTGATGCCATCTTGTAGTGTTGTAATTTTAGGAATTCTTGCATAATTGAGTATAAATACAAGGTTCTTTCACTCATATTCTCACCTAGCAAATTTTACAAGCATTCAATAGTTCACAAGAGAATTTGAGCATTCACAAGAGAATTCAAGGAATTTCAAGGGCATAGTATCAAACATTTTAGAGCATTCTTCAAGTGTCAATCATCATGTCAAAGATTACATTCATCATGTTTGTTATTGTGCTAACATTTGTGATGTAGAGTTTATGGTTCAAGCAAGCATTTCAAGCAAGAGTCAAGAACCACATCCATTGCAACCATTTCAAGCACATTTGTAGCACCTCATTTCTAGGGTTTGGTGAGTTGCAACATTGTATTTTTTTCATTCATCATTCTCCTTTCATAATTGTTTCATTTCAAAGTTTAATTACCAACAAGGGGTTTGACCAAGGAAAACCCCTATTCACTAACCCCACAACATTTTTCCCTCTTCTTGTGTGTGATTTGCAGGGCTAGGTTGCATATTTATCAAGGAGAAAAGTTGGAGAAAAGTTTTCAAATCCACAAAGTTGTCATCAAGCCTTGGAGAAGCTTGGAGAAGGTCTACAGGTGGCAATTTACAATTTCGGAATTGAAAACCAGTCAAAAAGAGCAAAGTAGACTGAGAGGAACAGAATCTAGCTCAGAACTTCCAAAAAAGCAGAAGTGGACTGATTCTCCACTATTGGTGAATGAGTCCCACTATACAGGCCTAACAAAGATTTTTACAGATCTGGATACCCTTTTGGCTAAAACTTGTATCTGCACATTTTTCTAGAAACTAAACTGATTCACCTAGCTTGGTGAATGAGTCCCAGTCAGCATTAACAATAGATGTTTTAGTGATCCAGACCTCCATTCTACCTTCTTTAATTTCCCAAGTGCACATTTCCAATTTTATATCTTTTTGTTGCATTTTACTTGTCTTTTTAGGTCATTTAGAGTTAGTTTGCATTCAATTAGGGCTTTGTTTTACAACTTGCATTGCATTTTATTTTCCAAGTTTAAACTTTGTGGTGAACCCCTCACTAGATCATATTCATTTCCTGGGACAACCCTATTGCAAGATTTCAATCGCCTTTGCATTGAGATCTCTAGGGTCATCCTTGAGTGGAATCTCTTTGAAAGTGGGTGTGAATCAACCATATCACAACACTCACATTTTAATAGGTTCCATTTTGTTGAACCTGCATTTAGAACACCATAATTCTAATTTGGAGTGCATTTGCATCCTAGATTTAGCTTGCATTAACATTGCATTAATATTTGCAATGGTTAATTTGTATTCTAGGGTTTCAAATTTGTATTAGTGAAAAGCTCATTTAGCTTGCATTATTGCATTCAATTTCATTGAAAATTAATCAAATTCTACATTTTCATCTCATACATAGCTTAGAAAACATAAAAAGCATAAGATTCAATTTAAAAATTCTAATTTTTTTTTTAAACAATCAGTACTTGGACTCATTCACCACCTTGGGCGAATTAGTCCCTTCACATATTTTTCACTGCATTTTCTGGCATTTATAGTTCAATTTTTGAGTTTATGTTTGTTGTTTTTGCATCTCTGTTTCACTTTCCAAAATTTTAGTTATAATCATTTCATTGTTCTTAGCTTACATTGCATTTGCACTCACCCTACATTTAGTAGCCTTTGCATGAGTGTTTGGTGTCCTATTGCTAATACCATAGTGAGAAGAAGTTTGAGACTCATGTCATCCCATGATAGCACAATCGTTGTGGATATTGGGTTATTTAGAGCTTCCACTCCTAGTATTGACACTAGTACACTAGGCATGGATAACACCCTTAGCAACTCCTTGCCTTCAAGTAGCATGCAAGTTGAACCAAGGAATGATAGTATCCCGCAAGAAAACATAATTCAAATTCATGAGGATTTAGTAAGCTTACAACATCAAATAAGCCTTGAAAACATTTCAACTACTGCCATTCCCACCATAGAAAACATTCATCGCATGCTTGAAAGTGAAGATGGCCTTGACCTTGTGAAAAACATAGTTCAAATCTTCAAAAAATATCTTCCCTCAACCACTAGTTGTCCTTTACCAACAAGCAATGTCACAAGCCAATGAAGAACTCAAATTCCTTCTCCCACAACAATTGCCTCAATACCTACCTACTCCAATCCTCAAGTCACAACAACAATGCAACAAGTTAGTAATGTGATTCCTTCCCTGGGTATTCCTTCTAGCATCCCTAGTTCTTATGCGGCATCACTAGTGATATCTCCTACATTACCACCTATAATTATTCCATTCACTTGTCCTACGAACACATACACTCCATCACCACTTTCACTTCCATCTCATAACACAAGTAATGATCCTCTCATAACATAACTTTTCCTAATTGTTTCATCCCTTCAAAAGCAAATTTCCACCATAAACCAAAATCAAAACAGCCCACCCACATATTATGTTAGTCCATTGTCCTTGGAGATATTGCGAACACCGATGCCACAAGGTGTATATGTGCCTAGATTTGAGAAATATGGAGGGAAGGGAGATCCTTCTAACCATGTTAATGCCTATACTGCCCTATGTAGAGACTTTGTCCTTGATGATAAAATTTTGGAAAAACTTTTTCCTAGGTCCTTGAAAGAAACTGCCTTGGAATGGTTTTCTTCTTTACCAAACAACTCAATTCATTCATTCAATGAACTTTTTGATGCATTTGTAAACCATTTCCAAGTTCATATGACTCCCAAGATGACCTTGTACGATTTGATGAGATGCAAGCAAAAAGAGGAGGAAAAGATAATTGATTTTATCTCACGCTATCAATCACTTTATTCCCAAATCGATGTCAAGGTCCCTGACCCTTATCTCCAAAAGATGTTCATAGAAAATTTTCAAAGTAAGATTCAAGACAAGCTTACCATGATGAAATTCCCATCCTTCATGCACTTGTGTACTGCCCTCCCTGATTATCAAAATTCAGTCAGTAGTTGAGATACAAAGTCCACTTCTAGCCGAATCAAGAGATCTAAGCCCGCAAACCAAAACAATTCCCAATCTTTTAGAAAATAAAATAAAGGGTTCCTTCAATTCAATCACTCTCAACAACCAATTAAAAATTTCAATAACCAATTAGTTGCTGCCAAAGCCATAGTACCCTTTAGTTATGGAGATCCAAAAAGACAATTTACTCCCTTGCCTGATACCCTTCATAACACAATGTCCCAACTTTTAGAACAACAAATGATTACCTTTCCACCCATCAAAACACTCG
Organism: Sequoia sempervirens; assembly: GCA_007258455.2. NCBI lineage: Eukaryota > Viridiplantae > Streptophyta > Pinopsida > Cupressales > Cupressaceae > Sequoia > Sequoia sempervirens. The sequence continues at coordinate 753,801,939 of VDFB02281492.1, forward strand.
ACCCTAATAAGCCTTTACCCCAAGCTTTAAATCAAATTCTTATTTTCATTATCACCGACAAAATGGACATGACAGGAAACATTGCAAGCGTCTTAAACATCTTGTGCAAGACCTCATTGATTCCAGTCGTCTATCCATTGGAGGTGTTAGTGATCAAGGCAATAAGTTTGTTGCCCCTCTAAACCAAAACTTGCAAATTTTCATTAATCCAATGCCCAAACATAATATTTCATTTGTCAAAGCTAGCAAAACTATAAAGAATGGTGTGATGAATGTTGATATAGATGATGAAAACAATGATTATGTCAATGTCAATCCTATGGATGAAATGGTAGGAGCGATAGACATCATCCCTCGTAAGGGTTGAACTAAGAGTCCTCTTGACATTGCTTTCTCCTCCAAGGATATAATTAAACATGCACCTAATGGTCCTCTCTACATAGTCGACCGTATCTTTGACAAGCCCACTAATGGGATACTAATAGATCCCGCCCATGGAGAGAATGTGATCAC